>CM063503.1:25224545-25262045 GCA_032207245.1 Pardosa pseudoannulata | reverse complement strand
TAGACTGAAGCTTTGAAAATAGATCTAAAAGCGCCTCCTTAACTTCCCTCAAAAATAAAATATATACTGCAGCATAGGAAATCCAAAATTACAAATTTTTGGCAAAACCATTTCAAACAGAACAAATAAAATGAAAAGCATGATCAACGCCAAAGCGCGTGACTCATTCTGCTGAAAACTGTACGATAAGATCGGATACTATTTACTCGTCAATTCCAAAGAATAAAAAAATATAAATACAGATAAGATCCATAAAATCTCAAAAATATCATGCTACGATATCAAGGTTAATCTTATATTCGCAAACAAACTAACAACGTATCTCACTATCAAAGTTTATTATGTTTTTTAAATGCGCAGAAATAGCGCTATCGTAAAACTTCCAGTGAAAAACGTTCTTATTCCTAAGATGTATCACTAAACAGAGAGAGTAAAAATGAATAAAATATAAGTGGACTTAAATTATTTCTACCCAGTTAATGGACATTTTATACTTCAGTATTGAGAACGTTATTCTTATGTAAGGAAAAATAGCTTAAAACTTTTGTACCTCAATTATTTACACGGTCCGAAAAAACCCTGGCGACTTGCTTTTGAAATTGAATTGCTTTCTCGTCATTGCTGATTGCCTTACTATTAGTGAAGATGATATTCCTAAAATTATTGATGAATGTTATGCATTCAATGTTCTTGGGAAAAATTTATCGCTTAATTCACTTTTAGAAAGGTGTATTTTGATGAAGGACAGATTTCCACATTTAACAAATATTCTTTCAATTGTACTGACCTTTCCTGTTTCAACATCTTCCTTTGAAAGAGGTTTCCGTACAATGATTGTCATAAAAAAGAAAATACGTTTAAATTTAAGGAGAGAATCTTTAATTAGCCTAATGTTTATACACTTAAATGGACCATCTTTGCAGGAATTCAATCCTGAGAAGTCAATTGATAGATGGTATTTCAGAGCAAACACTCAAAGACACTGTTAATGTTAATAATTTCCTTTAAGATTTATAGTTACATTACCTGATATAATTTTCCATTGCATAATCTAATCAAATATTTTCCACGTCCTTCTCCTGTTGTAGAAAAACCCTATTTGATTATGAGTGGCCCGTGTTTCATTCTGCAGTGAACACGTTAAAGTCATTAAGTTTAATAAAGAACTTGTGCCATGGGCTCCCAAGATTTTACAACTTTCGTCAGTCTCTGGTTATTCATATTTAAAACATATTGACAGCCGAAGTAAAATTCGTACACCAAGCTTTTTCTGTTCAATACTAAGTGAAAGTTTTGACCCATTTTTTACTTAAAATAACAAATATTAACATGGCTAGTTCTAGGCTATCAGCCGCCTGCGTGCAAGACTGTATTTAGGGACAAGACACCCCTACCAATACGGATTTCGAGTAGATAGATAATTTAGAATAATACACAGAAGCTTACTATGTTTTTATGACTGCTCCATGTAAATGACTATGTATCACAAAGGCATACATCATATATTCAAATTGATACCCCAACAATAAAAAAAGTAACAATGAATCAAACTATTTTTATTTGTCAGTTTATCAATAATATCCGATGTCTAAATTTTTGAGTAAATTCTTTTCAATTGCTAACAATACAATCTAAAGTTATAGAGAGACAGTGGATATTGGTATTAAAATTATATATCTTAACTTACATTTACCCCTTATTACAAATGTCCTTGTTCTTTTATAGTTGACATAGCTGAAAACTTTTGAAATACGAATTTCTTTGCAAAGGACTTAATATTTTTGAATATCAACATTTTTAAAAATTGTAATATATATGAAGAAGTATTCTTTAAAAACTAACCCAGGATTTGACAACAATAGTTCTACACGCTAAAAGACAGAAATAGCTTAACTCACTAAATAATTTCAGTAAAATCCTTTTTTTTGGGGGGGGGTCAACGTGCGAGCACAATGGAGAACAGACCTAGTTATACTGCAGCCTTTAATGCTAGATAATAATTTGTCCGCGCAACTACGCACCTCTGCTCGAATGTGAAGTTAGTAAACTTTACATTCGAGCACCCATCATTCTGTTTCAACCTTAACACTGAATAAACAGTAAGTACAGTGTGATGTAATTGTGTTTCACACTAAATATTTTGTTCTTACTTATTTCCTATTTATTCATACTACCTTGCCACGTAACAAGTTCCTATTTTTAGTAACTAATTTGTTGATTTTAACATTTTATAATGCATAGTCCGTTCGACAAATGGGCGGTTATAATAAAACTGAAAATTCAAGTTAGTAATTATCCAGGGTTAAGTTGCAAGAGTTGTAATAAACAACAGAAAATTGGAACTGTGCTTGGAATTTTGCTGAAAAAGTGAGAAATTTTGTGTTCAGAGTTTATTAGTAATACTAAAATATTTTTAAAAACCACAAAGTTTAGACAGTTATGTGAGCAAAGATTCGTAGCGTTTTACTGACCAATTACAAATGAAAACAACTTGTTATTGCAGCTAGTAAGGATTACAGTTTTACTCAAATGAATATTTCTCATCTTTAGGAAAGTCTTATTTATATAGGATTACGAGAGACATAGCTGATAACGACAAATAACCGTTAAGAAAAAATTCGTTTAGCGATAAATGTTCTAAAAATAAAATCAAGTGTACTCGGGTGCGATATTTTATTTGAATCTGTAGTTAATACATACGCAGTTTAGTGTAAGCAAAATAAATTTATAAATCAGGAAGCTTATTTTTTGTCATTACCTATATATTTCATTACTGAAAAATTGTTTGATAAACTTAATTTATCATAATTCTTCATAAAATCAGTCTAGTTAGCAACACAAATGTTTAATATAGAAAAAATTTATGCATTATAAAGCCTCGAAATTGCAAACACTAAAATCAGAAATGTGTTCATTATACTATAGAATAGTGTGAGCGAGAGAGATTAAGAATTTATAAGATGTTATGACTGAGTTAAGATAGATACTTTTTCATTTTCTTTCTTAAATTCTTCTCTGTGGTATACTATATCATGTGCATACCTGCCAACCTGGTAAACATGGAGTGCAAAATTATGCTACTGACATTTTTCTCGTTTATGTTAACTCAAATAACATTTTGACTTCATAAAAAAAAAATATTTTCAGTAAATCATTAAAGCAATATGAAACTTAACATATTAATTACTGGTATACTATTCTAATTTTGAACTTAGGGAAGTAGAAGTTTTTTTTCTCTACCAAGAGTTTTATGGCATGTCAACCTGTACACATTGAAGAAGCAACGTATTCAGTTTGCAATTCCTTTTCTCGATGAAGAATGCGCGGATTTCTAGCAGGATAGCAAAAATCTTTCAACAGATTCAAAGCCTTATCACACGTCAACTTTAATCAAAACAAATTAGTTGAAATTTTCTCACTATCAAGTGACAAATCCGCGAAGTCTTCATCTGGAATAGGAATCGTAAACTGAATATGATTCTTTTTCAATGCGTACAGGTGACATCTGAAAAAGCCTTAACAGGATCTTGGTATATAAACCTGCTCAAAACATTTTTAGAAAAATGGTTAGGAAATAACACACACATACATATATATAATGAAGCAAATAGTCAAAATTGCTTTAAAAATAGTCAAAGTGTAAAGGCGAAATTTTTACACGTGATGAGTAGAAGTTGGCAGGTATACAAGTGATTACAGGAAGCAGTAAAAACTATTCCGCTATAGCGCACTTTCATTTTGTAGTTTTGCAAATAAAAAAAAAAGTGCTCTGATACACGAGTTATTACAGTATATCTTCAGTTCGTTTCGAAGATTCCCTGTTTTAAACGTAAGGAAAAATTAACGTAATATTTAATTGTCTTTAGTTAAACAAGTTATCTAGCGAACTCATTCCTTCCACGTATCACAAATGCCTTGGTGAAGACCCAAACCGCAATTTAAAAGAAAAGATGAACTGTGCCAAGAATAAAGGACAACGTAAAATCAATAAATCTGACTCTTGGGGAATTTATTCCGTCACATCGATTCAGCTTCAAGAATAACAAAGAACCCTTGCTATCGATCGTTTCACAGAAAAGAGCTTCAGGGTCATTCCAAGTCTTCCACTTTCTTCGGAAACTAAGATAACTTGGAAACTGCCGCTATTTATATTTTTACGCTGGAAACCTATTGGAATAGAAAAATTAATGGAGTGGGTATGAGAGGGTATTTTTTATGTAAATTTACCACAAATCGAATAGTAAATTAATCACTACACTTACGAAATATATTTCGTCTGTTTAAAAATCTTTAGAAGAGAAAATATAAAAGTTTATTTACTATCACGCAAACATACATCCTATGAAACACTGCTAATATTGATATTTAACATTTATTGTAAATTCACATTCATATAGCAATGATTTATATTTTCACTCAGTGGAAAACAAAATTATTTCCACAGCGGAGACAACTGCTTTTACAGCATTCTCCACTACCAGGCCGCAGATATGTATCTGTTAGCCATTTTATTACGAAAGAACCCTATAGGCAGACAACATTACTCCGTAAGACGGGGCAACATAAAGTGGGTCCTCCTAATTTAAAAACAGGGACTAAGCAGACCTCCAGGCTTGCCAGCTTCTTCAGAGTTTTCGTTTAGGAACTTCAGGGATATTGGGACCCCCAGCCTATTTTCTGTGCCCCAAAACGACAAGGTAATTAATGAACACGGCGTTGAAAAACAAAACATGTTTTACGTGCAAACAGTAATTTTACTATATATTACTGTAGTTTTTGACAGGGAAAAACTAAAATACATTCCACTGTAAATATGTATTAGCTTACTTTCAATTTTCCAGTTTATTTATTTATTTATTTTTTTTTTTTAATGAGGCTGTTTAAATAATTATACGGATACTTTCAAAATTTACTGTAGTAAAAACTAAACGTTCGTGTAGCTTATAACACATATTAAACAGTTAAACAGACGTGAGTTTTCTCTACAACTGTCCTCTTTAGTTTCAGAACAAAGTGTTTTTATCAATACAGTCATTTCTATCTTCCTCTCCCTTTTTAGTTTTTGGGGATTTTCTTTGTATTCATGAATTATCCGTTCCTTCCCTCTTCAGCTTTTCGGATTCATTTTGCATTTATTTAAATATATCCTAGCTTCTCACTTAGAACAGTTTTCATTCTCAATTAAATCTACTTATTAACTCAGTTAAAAGAAGTGTTATAAAGACACATTATTACACATATTGAAGCTTATATATTGAACGCATGTGAATGTATAGTGTACATATACAGATGCATATGTGCGATAATTGTGTACACGGACTTGCTAAAGTAGAACAATAAAAAAATCTAAAACCACAAGAATGTAGTTTAAAAAAGTTCAAGGACACAAGAAAAGCTAGGACTAAGTTAAGAGAGAAGGGCTGCAGATTATTCCCCGAAAATCTTAAGTGTTTCTAAGAAGTGCATTGAAGTTTCCTCCTAATTCACATCTGCTCTGTACGCCCTTGAGAATTATTCCTTGAGTAATGAGAATACTTATTCATATTAGACGTAATAACTCAAGTTCTAAACGAAAAGACAAAAATTAGACTTTCTCTTTGAACATGGCGTCATGCTGCTTTTCTTAGGGTGAATGTACGCCGTTAAAATCAATAGAAGAAATCACCACATTCAAAACCTGTAGGAGATCTTGCTCAACCTAACTACTACTTAACAAAAGGCTGACATAAGTGCCAATTCACTTCAGATTCCTGGTGTGACGCTCTATTCCTTGCCACATAAAACACATCAGGGCTTTACAAAATGCTCCAATAAAACGCCGCAGGGAAAGGAGAAAAGGTATGCAAAATGTTCAATTGTACGAACAAAATATTCACTTCGAAGTATTTTAGGAGAAAAACAACTTATTTACAGGTAGAATGCTTTTGGAATAACGTAAAATTGTTTAAAGTGTAAAGAACAATTATAAAATATAGTTCCATTTAGAAGAGGGAGGTAAGAGGGTTTCAATATTACAATAATGAAACCAATCAGTGCACTGAACGTGTGTGTGTGTGTGCGTATATATAGGAATAGAAGAGCAGCTTCTTAAACATAATACACTTTAAAGTAAATTATAAATGAGTTTCATTATAAAATGACGAAACAATATTTAGTACTTTTTGATAAAATTGAAAATATTTTAATTAAACCAAAATCTAGAAATTTTAATAAGTCTGCAAATAATTTGTGGCACGTTTAATTCGTAAATATTTCAATTAACTTTGAAATTACCAATCAGAACCCAGAAAATTCTGCGATAATTTGTGGTAGAGAATTTATCCAAAATGAAATTATATCTACAGTAAAATTGTAGCAGATTCACTCAATTGTTGATTTGTGGGCATAGTTATTAATTTTATAGACTCGAGTTAATTTTATCATTAAATAGGTTTAATGTGAAATTATATGGTACTTTTAAAACCCTTTTAAAAGCCTCTAGATAAAATTTTGATTACTTTTTAATCAGTGCTTCTACAAACATACACGGCATAATTAAGCACTACTGACATTCACTAGAAATTAACTTTTTTTTTTTCAAGTAAGAAATAACAGCAGTAATTTTATAAATATGATACGTTACATTTTACTATATTAAATCGAATTTTAAGACGTATAAAAATGACAACTATTTACTTATTTGCATTTCACAATTTGAAACGATAAATTTTTTTTAGAGCGAGGTAAATAAAATCCAAGAATATTAAGTACTTTAATCAATAATAAATTCACCTCCATGTAGAAGAGCAGCTTCTTAAACATAATACACTTTAAAGTAAATTATAAATGAGTTTCATTATAAAATGACGAAACAATATTTAGTACTTTTTGATAAAATTGAAAATATTTTAATTAAACCAAAATCTAGAAATTTTAATAAGTCTGCAAATAATTTGTGGCACGTTTAATTCGTAAATATTTCAATTAACTTTGAAATTACCAATCAGAACCCAGAAAATTCTGCGATAATTTGTGGTAGAGAATTTATCCAAAATGAAATTATATCTACAGTAAAATTGTAGCAGATTCACTCAATTGTTGATTTGTGGGCATAGTTATTAATTTTATAGACTCGAGTTAATTTTATCATTAAATAGGTTTAATGTGAAATTATATGGTACTTTTAAAACGCTTTTAAAAGCCTCTAGATAAAATTTTGATTACTTTTTAATCAGTGCTTCTACAAACATACACGGCATAATTAAGCACTACTGACATTCACTAGAAATTAACTTTTTTTTTTTCAAGTAAGAAATAACAGCAGTGCGTTTTATAAATATGATACGTTACATTTTACTATATTAAATCGAATTTTAAGACGTATAAAAATGACAACTATTTACTTATTTGCATTTCACAATTTGAAACGATAAATTTTTTTTAGAGCGAGGTAAATAAAATCCAAGAATATTAAGTACTTTAATCAATAATAAATTCACCTCCATGATAAAATTTTTTTTTCAATCTAGGTAGAACATTTAAAATTGTGTTTCTCTTCCCATAAGAATAATGCTAGAAAAAGGACAATTTACTTTTAAATGGTAAATACCACGGAAGTGGCAGTCACGGGGATAAGAATTTTATTACAAAATCAGAGACTGGCTTGAAATTTGTCCAAGATCAATGAGAGTTACACGATAACTTCATTAGAGTTTGATTTATTTAACTGGTATATAACATTACAGATAAGTAGGTTACATGCATCAGCTTTTAAGTGCAACAAATCTAATAAAATGCCACTTAATTTTTAGAGCTTTCAGAGCTACCTAGCGAACGATAGACAGAAATTAAAATAAATTTTATGTTTCGTCCTACATAAATACATTTTTTCAACGCAAGCGAAAAACATTACATGATGAAGGAAATTGAAAATATCTGAATATTCATTATTTGTAAAAACTGGATACATTATATACAATCTTACGAAAATTTGTCTACGAATACATAATTGTAGCAACTGAAACTATATTTCATCAGATACATGCAGTCAAAGTAAAATTCGTTCACTGTACTTTTTCTTGTTCAACATGAAAGTTTAAACACGGAAAAGTACGCTAGGAGACAGATAATACCCAATAACATAATATTAAACTGAAAGCGTGTTTTTGAGTTACCTAAAATTGATAATTTTTTAGTGTCCGAGTTTTGTTCTGACCTCTTTATTTCAGATCCATCAAAATTACTGTTCCATTGTTTAAAATTTAAATTTCTTTGTATAAAAATTAAATTTTATTTGTGATTAAAGTAAAAAATGTCAAAATTTCCACTTATAAATTCTTAAATTGAACAGAAAAAAAACTTAGTACACGGGTTAAGATAATTACCTTTTTTTCAATGACTAATAAGTTTTTTTTAATGTAAAATATTAGATTTTTTTAAAGTTTTGGATTTACGGAATAAAAAATATTTACCTTTGATTAGAAATTTATAAAAAAAAATTAGTTTCAAGACCAGAACTTTTTATCTTATCAAAAATTGAAAAATATTATTAAATATAATGCAGATTTTTTGTATCGAAAAGCACTACGCCCTTATTACATTATCTAGTTTAGATCAGCTAATTTCTACAACAAATATCGACAAAACAAAACGTCTAGTTTTCAACTTCCACATTCAAGTAATAGTTATTCACTTAACGTTAATAAGGGGGAAAAAAGGGAATTTTAACGGAACTCAACTTTCCACGAGTATAATGAAAGTTTTCGGAAGCAGAAAACGAAACGAAATTCAAATATTTGATCAGTAGTATATGAACTGCGGCGTTCCCTTTCCCTGAAGTTCCAAGGTCTCACAAGTTCCATCACAGCACCGTGACGATTTACACATGCATGACGAAAAGTCTTCACTGTTTCGCGAATAAGATTATTTATCGTAAGTCAGATAAGTTTCCCCCCTTCAAATACTGCAATCAAAACACGTATTTTTTAAACCTTCATGGATTAAAATAAAAATGAATGGGAATTTTTTTTTACTTCAATTACATGGTAGAAATATCAGCAACAGCCTCAGCATTACGATGAACTTCTTGTAATTGCAGACCAATTAAACAACACTATGTATAAGATTCCAGTTTTTTTTTATAATGTCGTTATCTATCAGATATTTATCAGGTTTGCAATTAACTTTAAGAGCATGTTTACATATAAATATCTACGGATTTGATTACAAAATAATTTGAGGCATTATCTATTTCCGTTTCTTTCATTCGCTTGAAAGTATGTTATTTTATAGGAGACACTAATTCGAGATCCACCTATCGTCCAGCCTCATAAGGTTACAGAACTGGTTTTGAAAGCGAGATCCTGCCCAATAACAGCATTCAGAATGGACGACATGTTTCACTCAATTTAGGTTGCAACTACCCATGTCGTGATGACATAACAGTATACACCCTAGTTTTTTAGTGTTGTTTACAGTCAAATAAAAGGCATTGCGACATCGGTGAAAATTTAAAAGCATATAATCTAAATTTCGTAACTCCATGTATTAAATCTCTAAACACTCAACCACCAAAAGGTTAAGGACATTGCAATTTCAGATGACATTTACCTCTTTAATATGCCTGGCTCAGATTAAGCACTTAGCTAATGTAGAAAAAAATTGTAGGTGTCCTGAATACATGTTGCAACTACTCATTCGTAATTAATACGAATGTCTACAACTCGTATTTTCTGTAAATGGCATAACCAGTCAATGTAAGACTCTTAGGCTAAGCTTTTTCTGTTTGATTCGATATTTTAAAAGTGAAAATTATGACATTCTTTTAGTTAACAAATAAAACTTAAAATTTTTACACAAAGAACTTTACACAATCTGTTTCTTGGCACTTATTTAGAGGGATATGGTAAAAACAGGGTTAAAGTAAAACTCTTACACTACACAAAATTGTCAATTTTAAGAAATGAAAACATTTTCAGTTTAGTTATTTTATTCGCTATCATCTGTCTCAACTTTTTTTTTGTGTGTTTTCTAACTTTTAATGTATCAAATAGAAAGAGCACAGTGCAGGTGTATGGCTGTATAATTTTATAAAAATTGGCCTCTGAAGTACTGAAGTATTTTAAACCAATGCGAGTTTTTTTTCTTTGTCTCTGCCCAAATATAATTTTCTGTGATATTTGTACTGAACAGAACAAGATATCATTTAAAGTTATATTTATCTTAGAGCAAGAATCAAACTTTATTCATTTTATAACGACTCTAAACTATCAGGATTTGTAGTTTTAAGAAATCAAAATAAAGTCCCAAGTTTATAAGGTGAGTATCCACCGTAAAAGTTTACAAACATTCACAAGGAAAGTTAAAAACGCTACTGTTTCAGGATATTGTAAGATTAAAAATATACGTAACAGTTCTATAACAACTTAAGATACTCTTCAATAAAATGATACGGGGTATACGCAACTTTTCAGGGTTACTTAAACAGGCTTTAAATTTACTTTTCAAGTTTGTAATAGTTTTCTCAGCATTTGCTTTACAAGAAACAATGTATGATTATTCATAAGATTTTTATGAATTAACTTATTGAATAGACGTGGACGAATAAAATAAACTCAAAACTAAGTTATTAAAAAGAACTATTGTTGAATATGCCCTAAGAACAACATACTCATCAATAAATTTACTTAAAAAACTAGAAATCGTTCATACTTCTTAATTCCTATTTTTTTAATACTGATTTATAAAATATTTTTAAAATAACATGGAGAGGAATTAAGAACCTATTAGACCTGAAAACTGAATGCCAGTTGAAACTGCACCCAATGAACTAAATTTTAACAACCCATGACGGCTGATTAATAATTTGGAACTCATTCATTTCAAGGTTATTTTCAAACATTAGAGAAATAAGCTATAAAAATGAATTTTCTCGCCTATAGATCGCAGAAGCGTAATCCTACAAGGCCACTCTGTTATTATAGCTTTTGTAAGTATAGAAATCGATTTCAAGGCCTTACGGACAAAACCTCTCCAATTATATCTCTACCCTATTAGTTAACACAAAATTGCACTGATTTTTTAAACGCTTTGTAACACATTACATTTTATTTATTAAAACATAACTGGCAAATAGAAAAACATCAATTCTAAGGTTTTCTCGGTACGAAACAAATTCTGATTTGCAGGTCATAGTTAATAATTCCTTACAAATGCATTTACATACAAACAAAAACAAATTCCTTACAAATGCACTTACATTTGCAGGCCATAGTTAATACTCCTACCAAAACTTCTCCAATTATATCTCTACCGTATTAGTTAACACAAAATTGCACTGATTTTTTAAACGCTTTGTAACACATTACATATTTTATTTATTAAAACATAACTGACAAATAGAAAAACGTCAATTCTAAGGTTTTCTCGGTACGAAACAAATAATTCCGATTTGCAGGCCATAGTTAATAATTCCTTCATGAATTGTTTAAAATATTTTATATTTTGCGCTTTCTAGGAATATTCTATTTCCCTCATTTAACGTTATTTCTGATTATTAAAAGTATCCATTGTTTTAAAAGCACGAGCGATTTAATTTCTAATTAATTAAAGTGAAAATTTTGAAAGCCAAATTTTGACGACTATCCAAACAGTGCACTTTCGACAGTGGACTTAGCAAGAACCCGGAACAAACATGCAGAACAAGAGATTCTAAGAATCTGCAGCAGGCTAATGGGATTCGATAGCAGCTAGACTGCTTTTGTGTAGCTGGTCTGCACGCTATCCCACGCACGCGATTATTATTTCATAAAAATAGTCCTCGGTTGTACGGCCGAATTGCACGCGAAGTCAGTAATCAGTCGCGCCGAAGATGGGAGGAGTTTCTCCCCACAGTACTTTCTCAGATACGCTAGTCACGATAGAGGCCAATTTAAAAGTGACGCGATCAAACCGAAATTTTCGATACCAAGTTAACACTAATTTGGGAGAATACTAAAGCGGGTGTTAAGAACGAGCAGGGTCAATATATTCCTCAGATTAGTTTATATAAGGCTATAACAATGGCTCACTTGTAACATACATAGGAAAGCAAAATATACTTTCCGAAATTCCTTATTAGAAGAATAATGATACACTGGTGGTTAGTACCTTTAAAAATATGTATGCCTGAATACCTTAATTTTCATGATTTCCAAATAACGTAAGAATGTCACTGTTTAGATGTTAAATAATTCGTCTGTTAGATAATACCTGTTTAGATGTCAGTGAATTTAGTAATCCTTATCAGAACACAAAATGAAACCAATACACAAAGCAAATCTTGAGAAACATTTTGTTTGTAAATGATTAAAATTCCTACCGCATAAAACTTGCATCTTAATATAGGAAGAGCACCTAAAAATACAAATTATTGATTTTCTTTTATAAAATCGATAATATATTTATATACAAGTTTTCAATTTATGTCTCATGTTATTGACGTCATTAGCTGAAAGAGTGGTTACATTTAACAAAGTTTGGGGAGCACGTTTGATAAAAATTTTAATTTCTCATAATCAAAATAATCACTTATTAGGAGTTCCTCACGTTATCTTTATTTAAATGCTTTTAAACTTAAAACATACAAGCTGGGATATTAATATCTAAAATGTAAATTGTTAATTAACTCCTTACAAAATGCTTAGCTGCCTGATATTTAAAGTTTATTCTTTCCAAAACAATTTACGCACGCAATAAAGCACTTAATAATCACGCTTAAATATAACAAAAACACCATACATTAAAATTCAATCACACGAAATCATTTCCATTTGTTCAAGGTCAACAGAGCAGCAGATATAAACATACTGCGGTATAGAACCAAAGAGTAAAAATAATAGAACTTTATTCATGCAAGGGTGCTTTGGTAAACAATGCTAGTAAATCCAAATGAGCATAAATTGATGATTTTGTGGTAGAACTCTGTAAATTCCCAATTTCATTTGAAAAAAAAATTGACTTTTACTTTTAAAAATTACTTCGCTTTAAATGTAACAATCATTACTATCTTCAATCAATCCGGTATAATGACTTTGTTTTCCCATAATGACAAATTTCGTAGGGCCCGATTTTTTCATCATGCAAACAAAAGAGTAAAATGATTTCTGCAATTTTTGTTCTGCATTTTTATTTTATAGTTACACAACAGCATACCTTTTGAAAGTGCAAATACGCTGAATTACAAACACATAAAGCTCACTAATGAGCCTGCTGTATGTGCTTATAATCATATCGCATTAATATTAAAGCCAGATCCAAATAATGCCGAAAGTGTAAAATTGACATTTTCACGAAGCACTGTAATACCATCAACAGTTGTAAAGTATTAGCTAGCACCAAGAACCCAGTGCAGAACGAAACTGTTAATAATGATGCGTTTAAATCCATCATAGCGAAACTAGTTGCGTTTGGTGAAGGTTTGCGATTCTCTTGGTTAACAGCACGGAAAAGATAAAAAATGAAAAACAAACTGGAGCATCAACTGGCGTCACGGTATTTCAAAAGAGCTTCATAGTATACTGCTTCAACAACAAATGTTGAATTTAAATTTTAGAAATCACTTTCCAAATACATGAATACGGTTTTTACCAGATTTAAAATATGTAATAAAATACTAATATTTATTTAAAATAGAAGTCGTCTAGATAAAAGATTTCCTTCTGCTGAATCAATTATACAGAATTTTCAATGGAATAATTGTGTGTATGTAGACAGATGGATGCATAATATACCGTGATTATTTTGTTACCTAATATACTTTGCTGTTCGATTCACAGATTCCTTTGGAGGGGTTAACGCATTTTTTACATCTCTTGAGATAAGTCTCTAGTACTACAAAGAATCGGATGCTGTTGTACTTTGTTCTTTTAAACATTTTGCAAGTTTCAAAAGAACCGAAAATTCCACAGAATATAGAATAGTTATGTGCGATTAATTCCGATAACTTTTCCTCAAAGGAAAGTATGTAAATATATCAGAATGCGTTTAGGAATAACCAAGGGAAATTATTTTTCATTTTACGTGCGAGTTTCAAAGGCATTCATTTTTATAGCAAAGCTTGCTCATACCACTACAACGAGGGGGAAAAGGGAGAGAAAAAAATGACAGCGATAGAGTTCAATAAAACCGGATAAGGTTAATCCAAGGTCATACATACGGCAAAATGTATTTCGAGTTATCAATCGAAAAATCGTTACCTGTAATGTGTAACTTTTGGATGGTCATGCACTCTTTTGACACAGGTCAATTTTCCCCAAAAATTTGACAGCTGTTATAATTTTATGGCTAGTACACGTGAAAATTTATAGATTGAAATTGAAAATAAACTGTAGGAAAATTATTTTTTTGAAAATAAGTAACAGAGAGAAAAAGTATTTTAACAAACTGCGTAATTTGCAGCTAAAGTGCTATTCGTCTTAAACTACAATAACCACAAAACTTCCAATTAAAAAATAAAATCAATTAAAAATAAAATCAAGGAAATTTAAAAATGACAATGAAAAAATTTTAAATATTCTATCATAATTTAAGAAAATTCGTAACAAATGATACTAGAATAAATGTTAATTCTCCCCTCGAACAAGACACTTGTCCCTGCTACATTTTTTATAATATTCTATATGTACTTTTTTTCCCCCTAACAGAGTGCCGGGTGGTATGGGAGAAGCAGAATGCGAGAGAAAGGAAAGATCGATCGAGTTCAACAAAACCTACCAAGGTGAAACCAAGGTTATACGTTATAAAATTTAATTTTATACTTTTAAAGGAAAAAAAAATCTTGGAATGATAGAAATTGGTTTTATATAATTTAGACAAACTAAAGTTTTAATTTGAAGCCATAGAATGAGGTTTTAATTACGTTTTGTTAATGAAGAGAATAAACCTTTAATATTTGCATATTGTTTTCGGGAACGGACAGAATATCCTTCCAACGTTCATGGATATCAAAGATAAAATATTAGAGGAAATTTCAGAAGTTTTGATGGAAACAGACTGGGTGCGACACATAGGTACGATAATGCAGATTTTTTTTTTCTGAATACTTATTTCAGCTCAGAATTAGCAAAACAAAATTATTCAACTGGACTTGCACAGCAACCTCGAATAACATACATTGCCGAAACCGTGACTTAATTTAATTTTGGCTGATTGAGTGCTTAACATTAAGATAAAATTTAAAGCCGTAGTTACATATAATTATGGGAAAGTCGACTGTAGTCGACAGGCTTATTATATGTCAGTGATTAAGGAAAAAATTAACAAGTTTACAATAATTTGACATTTTGTCTATCGAAAATCATTCAAAACATAGTATTTCATACCTTATAACAATCTTTATTAACTAAACAAAATGATACCTAAATTCGACATTAACTTTACCTTACACAAATTTTATTTCAGACAAACCATCCCTTAATATAAAACCTATCAAGTACACCAACTAATATCTACTTCATAAGGGGACAAAATTCAAGTTTAGATGTTAAATTCAATTTAACCCAAACAAACTCTAATCACTCAACGAGGCCAATCACTTGCTGACGAACTACATACACTAATGTCACCTTGTAATGAAAAGAAAGTCCAACTGTTTATTTAAAAAGAAAAAAAAAAAAAAAACTGTGGTAACTGATAAATTTCTTCGGGGCTTATCTAACAGACTTATCTCTCCCAAGCGCGGGAAATTGAGATTAACGCCCTTCAAGTCCGTGAATTCAAACTTCAAACCATTCATAACGTAATCAATCGAATTTTACCAAAGAACGATTGAGGGCGTAAGTACTTCTGCAAAGTAACAAAATGCCGCACTTTTGGACGCTATTACTACGAGTAAATGTTATGAACTTCAGTAGAACATATAAACCTTGTTCTTAAATGTACTACAGTACTTATCGTTTAAAGAGGATACTATCAACTTAGATATAACTAACATGGGCCGAAATATTTAAAACTTTCATATTCTAGCTTAATGAAATACCGAACATTGATAAAGGAAGAACTATTGCATCACAACAGTAAAGCAAACAAAACGAAACAAGAAAATTACTGCATACCAGCAGGGAGATTCGACAAACTGGTATTTTAGCAGCAACAACCGAAAAAGCTGTTGGACCAGAGGAGGGACGCAACTGTTAGCTATGTTCAAGGTAACGCCAAGGGTAAACGAATTAAGAATGGTCAATTTCTTTCTCCTGAGAGTCAAATATCCTTAAAAGCACTTTGTTAAAAGCAACGATTTCTGTGTGCCCTGAAAATTCAGTTTTTGAGAGATGATTAGTAAAAAATAAATTCAGGCGTCAAATTTAAGGCACATCCACCTACAGAAATAGAATGCAGAGCAAGTATATCAATCAACATACACATCTGAATAAAAATCTTAATCCTACTAACAACACACTGAAGTATGTATCACCAGTTTAACACGAAGATCCAAAATTTAAGTGGTTCGCAGTATATTCTTCCCAAGGGCAAATGAAGGTCAATGCGGTAAACTTCCATTTAAATAGATGTCGAAACTTGTTACAGGCTAGTAATTTCAGCTGTAATTCATTCATGTGGCGCTATGATTTATTTTTCTCTTTATTGCTTCTAAGGTTGTCTGTTTGGAAAACAATATACTCGGTTTTGTGTTATTTGAACACTGTATAGTGGAATTTTTGCGAAATTCATTCAAACGCCGGAATACCAAAAGTACGATTGTTGATGTGCGAACACAAGCAATAAAGTAATATCTCATAATCTGCTTTCTCAAACACCTGTTTGCACTAATTAAAACAGATTAAATATATTTTAACTAGAATACAGAACTACATAACACCATTCATGCCCTTGACTCATAAGGGTCACGCAGGTACAACATAAAAAAGGGGGATGGGGGGCAGACTACACAAATAGGGAATTTCAACGGACGTCTGGTGTGGTGGGGGCCAGATCCTTTTTCAAGGAGCTCAGCGATTCAGCGGAAACTACCATCACCTCCGCAACTATTATCGGCCGCGAAGAAAAAAAAAATATAAAATAAAAAAAAAACGACGGGCCAGGTGGCTTCGGGAGGGCCCGAACCACGATTCTTCCGGTGACCTTGCTGTAACCTCTCAGCATCGACTCTAATGTCCTTGGACCGATTTCCCAGGCTTGGCGCCACCGCTATGGGAACTGGGCTATTGCGCTCGATACTAAGGAACCACAAATTCGATACTCAATAAACGCTTTAACGAAAAACCAAAGATTTCAGGAAAAACTATTAAAAGGATAAAATCATTAATATAAATGAATTAAAATTTGGGACTAAAAGCGCAGATGAGTATGAGCTTTTCATGCCCATATATAATGTGTTTGCAAATCATTCCACAATTCCCAGGTTATCATTAAAAGGGAATGATCCAAAATATGGTTAAAAGGAAACAGAAAGGATTTGCTTGCATTTTATAAAATTGCATTTGCACATTCACAAAGTGTTTAGTCTTGTTTACTGTTTAGTGTATTTACCACGCTTAGTTACTCTCTTACAGTAAACAATGCGAAACAGAGCATAAAACGTGAAGCTGAATTCAGCTGTGTTTGAAATTATTTACATGACAGATTCTATAGCTCTTCTAAGTAGAATATTTTAAACCATAGTCAAGACAAGGAATTAATTACTAGATAGGAAATTACAGTGTAACTAAAAGAATTATGTAGTCCACCGTATTGAGACGGATCAATGCTTTGTTCTATGGGAAGTTTTAAAGGCTTCAGAGCCTCGTAATCCTTCAATCCAACCACTAGGTTTGGTTTGGAGCTACGGTCTAGTGTTTTGCTACACCAGGGCTAAAACTACTATACAAGAGAATACAACAAAAGAAAAAGCTTTCATGAGAAAATGTAAAACAAAAGCAGGTTGATAGCTAAGAAAGTATCAAAATATTCTTCGGTAACTGAGGAGTTTGAATAAGCAGTAAAGTAATAAGGAATATTCCTCGTTGACAACCAGTTTTGGTTGCTGATAAGAGTCAAAGTTTATTGTAACCCTTTAAAGCATTTTTTCCCTTCAAAGCTTTTCGCTTTATGCTATTGATTTGATTATCACCGGTTATTTTGCAGCCCCCCCCCCCCCCAATAACCTAACAGGGTAAGATCCTGATATTTTTATAATTATGTTATACTCCAAAAGTACTTTCTGGAACCAAACGTTAATTTGGAGAGAAATATTTTTAGTTACATATTGCGGAGAATATATTTTTTTATAATTTTCCCGTTTAGTCAGATTGGCTTATCGTCATCAATACTTAACAAGTTTATACAGTAAAACTTAAGTATCAGTACAAGTGCAATTTTTCTTCTTAACTTTCTGCCTTCAACATATGACGTTAAGTTATTTTTCATTCTTAAAAGGTTTTTATGTACATGACTCATTGAATATTAAAGATTAGCTCATTTCCAAGAAAACAACTTAGTCGCAGATTTGGTTAAATAATCAGAAAACAGGCTGTAATTTAATAAAACTTATGAGTTATTAAATCTTAAATTTCTAGAGCATACTTTAAAGTATTGTGTGTAGCACTTAGAACCTTAAATATAAGTGGTAGTTCAAATTAATATACGTTAATATAATTGACGGTGCTGTATGCAGTTAAAAATATAGAATAAAGTTTTCAGAAACAGTAATGTTTCAATGAAACTCAAAAGTATTTTTACAGATTAGTCATTTACGGTTGGCTACCATTTTGAAAATATAATTTTTTAAGAGAAACAAGGTCTAATAATCCATGCAATCAACAGAGAAATCCAATGCGACCAGTAAACATGTTAAGCTAGATATGCATCAAGCAAATTGTAAGCGAAACCATAGTTCAACATATTAATTTTTGTTTACACTTTTTTAACAATAGATTATTGATCATATTATATATTAAGAGATACTTTTTTTAAAAAACGCCTTAAAATGGCAAATCAGTAATACAATTATGTGAACAAACAACCTTTTGTATATCGTCTTGGTATGTAAACAATAGTTTTATTTTCTTAGTTCTGAAAACAAAAGTGGCAAACACAAAAACTACAATGAAAATTTCTTTCCCATTCAGAAAAAAATTGCCCAAAATAATTACCCAAAATTACATACTGTAAAGATTACTCAGTTCGTTGACTCAGTTTAGCAATTTGAACGATAACTAAAGCAGAATACAAGATAACTTTATAAGCTTTTGTTTTCTTTTTTTGGCACACTAGTGAAAGCGTTAGACTGCATTCGATTTGGTAAATTTAAGAACCTGATTATGTTAAAATGCAGGAATTTATAGGCAAAAACTACACAGCTTTATGACAATGTACTTTTTAAAAGATATCCGCGAATTAAAGTTTTGAAAAAATAAAGATTGTAAGAATTTTGTTCATCTTTACACATGAGCAAGACTAATAAAAAATGTTCATGTATTTATGTTCATAATAAAGTACATATAATTTTTTTTATCTCGATTACAGTCGTTTTTTGAAATATTTGCAGGTGTAATATAGCTCGCTATTTTAAATTGCAAGCAATATTTTGAATCAAATAATGTACTTTAAAAATATATCCGATTTAAATCAAATATAGCATCTTGTTCATACGAGACGTATAATATTAAAAAAAAATTCAAACTGACATATTGGGCGATGGTATGTTAAAATTTAAGATTTCATGTACGATAGGTACCCCCCCCCAATACTAAATATTCGTAAACATTATTTACACGTGTATAATAAATTCGCTTCAGAATTGATGTATAAGAAAAGCGAAGGATTTAAATATCAAATATATAGAAAGTAAGCAACTGGAAAACCCAAAACGAGAAAATATTTAGAATACCTGAAAAAAAAGGAGGGGGGGGCAGAGTACGCCGGTAATGGCAACCCCTACTACAACGAAGAGAGACGCAAAAATAAAGTTTGAACTTTGAGAGAGGGGGAGGGGTCATATGCATCAAACATGCGATAGTGGAAGAACTGATAAACATGGTATTTGGACGGGAACTGCGGGACTGATAAGGTTGTAGCAGGAACCGTCGACAGATTGTAATAGAACTCCGGTCCCTGCTTTGAAATGGCGCTTTAACCTTGACTTTTCGAATTTAAGGAGCTGATAAACAGAGCTGCGCCTACTTGTAAACACTACTGCAAACACATTCACATGACGATCACACCAGTGGGTCTACTTATACCTTACATCACCTATCATTTCCAAAACTTTTGGACGATTTTACAGTTGTCTACAAAACTAATACAAAAAAAAAAATCTTAACAATTAATTCCTAGTTATGTGAACATGCCAAAAACGTGTGAAAAATTACAAATACAAAATAATAAAGAAATATACCCACCCATTTTATAGTTAAAAGCAACTGATAAAACCATATATTAATATTTCCGTAAACACACTGAAAAATGTCCTCGAAAAAGTAGGTTGGGACGTAGAAAAACCATAAAAAGGATTTTAAAAAGTTATTTCGTTGCAAGAACTTTGTGTTTAAATAAGAAAAATGACCCAAATCTAGTAACTAAAAAGGGCACACATTCGTGACTATAATAAAGTTTTATTCCATTTCGTAATACTGTTGATCTTCACTTTCCCTAAATTCACTCTGTGGTTCTAAGACTTGCAGAAAAAAAAAAAATAAATAAACTCAGCAAGCTCAAGATCGTTTCCAAACAGAGCTAGCTCTGACCTCTCATCTCTGCACATTCCAAAAGAAAATGGAAACAAAGAATGAGTATAAATTCTTAAGAAAGCGTTACGGCTTCGCTTGCTGAGGTAAATTCGAAACGAAACTAATTGCAGAGTTAGAGAAATATTACACAAAGAACAAACTCAAACCATTTGAAGTTAGCAGTTAATTGTTGACATTTGAATGGTAGAAAAAATTTCTTTCCTTCCTCAAAAGTCTTCATGAAAATTTAATTAGCAAAAAACAATGAGGAAGAATGAAATGAAAAATGATGTGTAGCAAAGGGGGAGATATGGGGATTAAAGATTACTGTGTATATATATGCTAACGTTGCTGAATTAATTTTAAGATAAAAGCTGAAGTGGGAGAAACCTTCCCCATTAGAAAATTAATCGCTACGGCGCTGACTTGATATTGAATAAAAATCAATGTTTCAAAATTAAACACTAGTTCTAATAGTAAAATCTCGATATGTTAGTAGCATTTAAGTCATCAAACAATAATAGTACAATTTTTTTTTTTTTTTTTTTTTTTTTTTGCCAAACAGAAAAAAATAGCGGAAATCTGAAAACTTAAAAAATGAGAACGAGTTATGACACACTGCACTTAGAGCTTTCATTGTAGTTGATACAGAAAATCACGATTTTTAAAACTATGGAAAATTTGAGTGATCTGTATTAAGTATTTAAATACCTAGTCATAAAAATACATATATTTTCAGTAATAAAACAAAATATAACTGTGAGTTTGGTAATTATTTTTAAAGTCGTTATATAAACTATATATCTTAAATCATTTCTATACTTTTCACAGTTTGATCTCAAATCAAATAAAATTTGAAACTTTTTATCGTCTGTGTCCTTAAGCAATGGCCAAAAACTTATTGACCCGTTATATCCTGATATAGTCTACACCCGTATAACCACGATACTTTAATAGAGTTGCCCACATATTCATAATTACGGATGCATTAGTGATAAGCATCTTAAGCATTCGACCCACACAAGAAGCCCCTTGACACTAGTTTCTGCTGAAGTTATTCACAGCGAATGCGTCGCGGCGTCAAGGTTATGATACGTAACCTTCAAACTGAGAGAAGGCGGGACGCACGTGTTTTTCGAGCGCAACTTTGTTGAAACGTAAAGTACGATGAAAAACAAAACTTAAATGAAGGAAGAAAATTTTCTGGGAGACATAAAGTCAGACAGTGTTAAAAAAATTTCCAGCTAACTCTTTTGTTTCCCCCTTCGACGCAGGAAATAAAAAATAACGGATATTCTGAAAGACAGGAACTTTGGGCTACAACAAGTATTTGCTACAAAGAGTAAGTGACAAAAGTAAGTATATCCCCCCTCTATACTACTTACTTTTGTGATAACCCGTTATAATTTCTAAATTTTTCAAATAAAAATTAGATATGTGAGGGTGATTGTTTACAGCCAAGGAATTAAAATTTAACAGAATTAATCTCTTTTTTTTTGGGGGGGGGGGCATTATAAAAGTATCTGCACCTTAGGAAATTTAATAATGTGAGCTGAAGAAATGGTTCGAGACCTTTTATAGATAATTTAATAATAGTTTATACCTTTCTCTCCCAACTCCTTAAACATGTTGAATGCTCAGTAAAACAAATGAATTTCGAATGATTACACACATTAGCTTATTTGTTCTAATATATTAAAATATTCAACAAATGAGAAATTCATGTTGAATAGACAGGCAAGCTATGTGACATTATCATCGCATTCAACGCTATTCAGCTAATATTTACAAATGGTTCCACGAGGCATTTTTCCAGTAATAGAGACATTCAACGATAAAACTGAAAGGAGAGCATCTGGTAAGTTAATCGCAAAAATTACCGGTAAAACTCCTTCAACAATGCAAAAATGTTTGTAAAATTTTCAAGGTTAGGGCTTTTTAAACAAGGAAGAATTTGAGAAATACTCTCATTCACAAATCGAGAAAGTGGAATTATGAGGAAATAAGGAAAAATCTAAAAATCCATCAGTAATATTCTTTGCATTCGAAAGATTCCAGTTCTACTTTGAAGAGCAAAAGTAAAGCTGCATTTCAGAGTTTCACTTCCCTGGTGTGAAACGGGGACATTAAAGGTATATAAATAAAATATATTTAAATTTAACAGCATTTCCCCAATGAGTTCAATAAGAAAGTATCCATCCATACGCCTTTAATGTCATTAAAATGTATAATAATTACCAAAACATACCCTTTTTCAAAACAAAATTTACAATTTCCAGAACATTCCCTGCTTTGTGAGTTGAAATATCTACACCGGTGACAGTATGGTAATGCATTTTTACTTCATTCATCTTATAATACTTTCATATCATAAATACTTTCAAAAGGTTTGCTTAGAATATTGCATATAGCTACAGCAATGATTGAATGGAAGCTAAAAAAAAATAGACAAACGAAAAGCATACACGATTTTTTTTTTATGAAATAGTGTTTTTATTAATGTGGTGCACTGTGATATTTCACAAGTGAAAAGGTTAAGACTAGCAAAGGATTACGATTGGATGTTTTGGACCGAAATATAGAGGGAGTTTAAAATTTTCTTTCCTGAACAGAAACTAATTCAGAGGACACATAACCTTTAAACATTCAAGTACAGGTCTAAAAGTGAATGTTTTTCATGTCCTATGACATAACCTTTACAAATAATAAACTTGATCTTTTTGCAAGATACAAAATATTGAAATTTATGAAGTCAAAATTTCTAACTAATTAAGTAAAACAATTATGCTTATTAATTATATAATAAATTATTATGGAGCATATTGTAAGCACGCAGAATTTACCTAAATTCTACTCCCCACCTCTTTCAGACAGATTTTATATATGACATAAAGACAAAAAACATACAAACTTCCTAAATTTTTTAAACCTATTTATTTACTTTGAATTTTAAGTTTTTTTCGTCATTATTATTGCCAAGTAACGTGTGCCAAATTTCAAATTTATATATATAATAAAGATATAATACGCGAAAGTTACGAAATTAATTTTAAACCGCTCTTAGTAGCGGAATGGTTAGATTCGATATCGTTATTCCTTTATTAAACAGAGTTTTCGGGATATTTTTATGCAGTCTGGGGCATAAGAGAAAATCTACTTCCAGATCAAATAATAATCATTAAAAAATTTAGTTTAAGTTTTATAAGGTTATCTGATCTGTTCTCTGAACGCAACGTCGCAGAGGTCATAGACCAGCAAGTTAGTCCTTGCAGAGATGTGAAGGTCACGAACTTTGTAAACATAATCAACATTCACTCTCACATTTTGCCCACCCGCAAAATTAACACTTTGATTAGCTGTTAACAAAACGTAATACATTGCTGAATATATTATTTCTGTCGCAGTTTTCTTCACTTCCGAGATACGCTAAACATAATTTATTTCCTATTTTTATACGTCAAATGTCTCTCCATCTAGGCTCTTTGTGTTTTACATCATTCTTTGATTACTCTAAACTCGACAGTTAACTCAAAAGAAAAAGAAAAAAAAAAGAAGAAAAAAAGAGCTATGTCCTTCCATATCAGTTATCAGGGCAGAGAAAGATAGCATTCAGTCTCGAAGCTCACATCCGTTTTAATATGGATTGAGGCAAAGGAGAGGCTGAAACTAGGGAAGAGCTCTTTGTTCGATATGCTTTTAGAAAAACATAAAAATAAATCAGGCTCAGATAGAAGGGTCTGTAAAAGATATATAAAAAAGGTCGAAATCTGGAGTTCCTTTTATACGGATCAAACCAGAATTTAAATAGCTTTCTGTTAAGAGATGAACTTGGCGAAGAAATATGCCCTTCAAATCATAAAGTAATCCAAGATCTTCAGACAGAAAAGTTTGATGTTACACGAAAATAATTATTTATTCATTTACGTATAGTAGCAGAAAAACTTCTTATACAACCTACTTTTAGAATCTAATGTATAATCTTAAGATTATAAACAGGTTTTTCAGCTAATTTTACTACAGTCACAAAGGCGTGGTGCGATAACGTGATAATTTTGATCTGAAAATCCTATATTACTTTAACAGCATGAATCCAAATTTAAACTGTATTTATAACTACTGCAAAATTTATCTCTTAGTCTAGAAAATAATTATTCTCAGCAGCATTAAAGTATTAAATAGTTAAATCATATAATAAGTCCAGACAAAATAAGACTTAAAATGAATGAAAAAATATTTCCGAGAATCAATGCTAAAATTTTATCTTTAATTTCAGAGAGAAGTAAAGCAAACAAAAAGAGGGTACAAACTAGAAACTTTTTTAATAAGTTTTTAATTTTTTTAAAGTTATGATGAATATACAGCTTGTTAAAACTATTTAAAAGCTATTAGATAAAGAGCCTAATAGGGTACTTAACTAACATACAATATCTCAAAGTTTGACGAATACTTTTTTAGAATTACAATGAAAAACAGTTCATTTTAAGAAATCATTAAATGTGAAACGCACTGAGCAGTTAAATTGTCTAGTTCACCTGTCATGAGGTAATGGATTTTAAGCCTTCAGGAATGCCACTAATTCCGACTTCGTGTTCGGTGAATAGGGTACTTATCAGTTTCTTAACTTAAGAAGACATCAATGAAGAACTTTAAATTTTTGCTTTATTCTTCTTCATGCCAATGTGTTTTGTCTGTGTTTTAAATATTTGTTTCTAAATGCATTGATCCTCTTTTATTTCAGAGGATAAAACAAGGTAGAACTTCCATAAAGGACTGTACATTATTAGTAATTGAAGAAATTTCTCTAACAATAGGGAGGAAATATTTTTTTTAACTCTTTCTCTCATATTTATTTCTAAGCAGAAATTTCGCTAAATAGTTTATTAATAATTCAGTGTACTATGCAATTTCATTTTTCCCGGAAGCTAAGCTATTGTTTTGGCAAACATCTGAACGATCTTGCTACAAAAGTGGGTTACTTGTAGCACGAAGGGGTTTGGTTGAGCTGTTGAACGTGACCTACCAGCCCAAAATGACCTACCCTTAATCGCAATAAAAATAAATAACGAGAAAACGTTGTGTGTAAACGTTTTTTAAAAATGGACACATTTGAAAAAGAGCGACATAAAGCTCAAAAACTATGTAGGCGTTGAAGAACATATTTCTGTTCAGTCACTTCTCTGCGGGATTACTACCAAAAATGGACACCGAGTAAGCGTAATTGTGGCTGAGGGGGTGGGGTAAAGAACAACACAAAAATATAAAGGTGACTGATAGAATGAATTTTCAATTTAAGTTACCACTGCATTGATTATTTTTCTTATCAAATCATAATGAATATTGCATATTTTGAACATGCATATTCAGACAGATTCGTTGCTCAAAGATTTCAAATCATAATGACTAAGTTGAGCAACCACTGGTAATTTTGTCCTAGAAAATGCTACAGTTATTTTATAAATTATTGCATTCCGTAGATTGAGGTCACCTAAGTTGATATCGAACGTATCAGGGGAATTTGAAAATTATGAATTGCCAAAAGATAATTTAAACATTTAAAAAGGAAAACGACAGTAAACTTACGCATTCAGCATATTCACAGGATATGAAGTAGTCGGTATTACAGCTAATGTTAGGTTCAAGGTTGCAGCACATTTATAGCCTTTGTTAATTACTAATATCTTACAGACTGCACTTGCTAATAGTCTTCACACTTAGTTCTTTCCTGATGTGAGTTAATGTTCATTACTTATACATGCATCCGTTGGAGACTGCGGGAAGACTTGCTTCAACACGGCCTGCTGTTTATTACCTCGTACAATATGCTAAACTAAAGAAGAAACCCGTTTCTTTAGCAAACAATTTTGCTTTTTAATGACCTACAAGTAACTTTAAAAGGGTTGTTTTAAATATATCTCAAATTAATTTTTGGTTGCAAAACTGATATAATCGGGGTAAAATACAAATTGTAAGTAACACTAACTTTAATATTTCTTCATAACACCTCTAGATTTATTCACATCTTTTTCGTTACTTCAACAATTTCACTAAAATAAAAATTCTTTCATAAGGAGGCATAAAAAAAGTTTATATTGGAAATTTCATGCTTACGAAACAATTATTTCAAACATAATTTACATGAATGTAAACAAGAAAATTGGAAAGAAAATGTTCTCGTGACGCAAATGACGTAAGATGCCATGATTGAAAGTATGTTATATTGCAAATTCTGCAGATACCAGAAATCTAATATTTTTAATATAGTTCCAACATGAAGCTCTTATGCTGTATTTACCACTTCTCAAAATTACAGATTATTTCTACTTCATACTGACATAGTTTACCGTATGTTTCTCAAGTAACAACACAAATTAAAAAGATTTTGATACAAAAATTGCATTCACTGATTTACCGTCAAAAATTCTAAAATCGAGTTCTTTGGAAGTAGAACGATATCAATACAATCATTCATTGTTCTGTTAAAAAACTAAATGAAAAGAACCTTACTCCTGTCGTTTAAAATTAAAGAAAGAAAACGGCAGACTGAGAAAGGGACAACAATGAAAAGGGCATAGCTTGGAACACATTTCTGGAACACTGGGCAACATCAGTGATCTAATCTCTAGATAGCTCTCTATCAGTAAAAATAAAAACTTTTCCCAACGTTGCGAAAGCGGTATGCGGAATGCGATTGTGACATCATTCAAGCAGGCGTAACTGATAGGAAAATGAGGATGTAATTGAAAGCGCTACTATCGAGTCAACCAGCACCAAAACAGAATCCAAAATCATCCAGTTTTTAATTGTACACAAAGAAAAATACATGCTGAGCCCCAGAGGTTGATGAACTGCTGAAAACTAGCGTGAGGATTTGAATCGCTAGATTTGAAGCCGTCCGTAGTTAGCTCGACAATTTCCTTTCCAACCACTGACGTTATCAGAAATGACCTTGGCGAACGCAATTTCCAGACAATCGTTGCATTGATTCCAGAGGCTCACACCTGTGCACACTCAAGATCGTATAAGCCAAACATTGCCAATGAAATAATTTTGCGGTCTTGCCACGGGGGTAATATTACTATGTTCGTTGTATATTTCTAATAACTATTTTTTTAATTTCTTTTTAAAATGTACCACTGATCAAATAAACAAGTTCTTTTTAGTGAAACTAATAAAAATAGAGTACCACTTTTCAAGTAATCATTTCACAGTAATTTACAAATTCATAAAGTCTTAACGCAATTTTCGCATATGTAAATTTTAATTGAAAAAGCTATAGAAAAGTACTAAATTTTGCATGATATTTATTTTAAGTTTTATTCCAGTGAAGTTTTAGTGATACTAGAATAAAGTAAATGATATATATTAGTCTAATTCTCATATTCAAGACTCTTGAGTTAACATTTAAAAAAGAATGGGTCTTTAATGAATTAAGATATGTTCAAAATTTAAATTTAACGAAAATATTAAACGGTTAAATAATGATAATGAAAATTGTTTCAATCCCTTCAATTTGCTAACTTCATGAAAAAAGAAAAACACTGTGCTTATTCATATAATGGCTACGAAATGGAAAACTTCCAATTTGAGATTCTATCACTAAGTAACATTACCAAACCATTCCATGAGTCAGCACATAACCCTTAAGATTTAGTGTTCAGCCATTACACAAAAGAAAAAAAAATTAAAAGGCCAGTTGGAATAACCTATCTTAGATTGCAATTTTCCTTACACGTTAAACATTAATATTCTTTAGTGGTTGTACTGTTACATAAATCCAATGTATTAAATTTCTTATGCATTCTTAAAATTATGGTTATTGCCAGAAAAATCACGCTTTATCCTTATAAAAAGTGAAAAATGCTGAATCCAAAAGTTATGAAATGAAAACCCTCCAAATAACCGTAAATGTGGTATTTTAAAGGCACGAAATCTGTTTTCTCCTCATATTTTAAATATTTCGTTATTCCTCTTGAAAATACTTCTTTGGGGGATATTGCTAAATGAAAAACTGGAGTAAGAAGAAAAAAAATCAATGTTAAGTGCTTACACATCAATAAAATAGAAGGATTATTAAAAAAAAAAAAAAAACTGATATTCTAAACATGTATTCAGGAATTAATATCTAGATCGTTGATAAGCATTGCTAGCGCATTAAATTCGCGAAAACTAATGGGATAGTAACATAACTGAAGAAATAAATCAATACTTGGGTTATTTAATTAAAAAAATACTACAGATTTTTCGCAATGAAATACTGGGGAATACTTCGGAAAATACAGGTTTCCAGTATTTCAAAAGTACTATTATCTATGGAATGAGCAGACTAAGGGGGGGGGGTCTTAATTCAATGACATTTTATCACTGTAAAACAATGTCATTATTTCTAACCTTCAATGTACTTCGGAATAATATTAATGGTTTGATAAACCAGATCTTAATGTAATAAAAGATTGATGAATTAGCCCACATTATAAAGTGATTATTCGTAATAGAATAAGTAGATAAAGTAGAAAGAAGGAAAATATAACTGATGGTAGTTATTTAACTTTAAAGCAAATGCCGTATTTAACTCTAGAAAGCTATCCGCTACGTCTCTGAAAGATTTTGTAATTAAAAAAATACTTTTAAAAAGCTAAAAACAACCTTAATGTGCAATAAATCATTTTTTAAATGAAAGCTTGTGTGCTACTTGCCTTTCCTTGCCTTAAAATAATTAGTGCGAATAAAGTAAAGAATTTTTAACTTTTGTATCAACTTATATTTAGCCTTCCTTTACTTCCTCCTTTTAAGAAATGGATATTTTAGCCTGGAGGAAGGGCGACAATTTGTTTACCAGATACAGTGATTATAGCCAAGTGTTGTTGAGCATTTTTAATACATATTTTTTTTTTTTTTTTTTTTTTTTTTTTTTGTATTATCTAATATCGACTAACGATTTTGAGAAATTTCAAGCCATCAGTCGATCAAACTGGGAGGATACAACTAACTTCTGGCACTAATGCTACGCTGAGAATTTCCTCCGTGGGTAAGTCCACTTACGAAGGCACGTCACCGCATAATAGCTAGGTTTCGATCTCTTACAGGCATAGCAACGAGAGGGGAAAAGGAAAGAAAGACGGTTCTTGCTTCAGGGCGCAAGTCCAACCGGGCGCCAGACACGCATGCAATTATTAAAATAACTAGCATCTTGAAATTAAAGAGGGTGCAACTTGGTGACTGCCGCTAGGCAGTTGTTACGCTCGCCGAATATTTCACTCAGCGCTTACACACATGAAAGAGTAAACAGTTGGTAGCATTTCCACAAATGAAGTAAATATTCTCAAAACATCCAATGAGTTGTTTACTTGTCCTTATTTGAACTTTAGTTAAAAAAAAAGCCAATGCATACATTACTATTTGTCAAAAAGATATACAAGACTTAATATTCCATTATATAAGTAACCCGTATGCACGGGTGGGTAATGCACAGGTAGCAGATTGAACGTTGATTACTTTTAATGCCGATGCGCAAGGGTATAAGTTTTTTTAGACAATTTCTAAAATTAGAACAAGCCTTAAACCAATTATTAATACAAGCTAAATGCCTGCAAATGAATTTTCCCTAACCCAAACTCAGGAATTCAAATCATTATTTACACAAAATGGAATAAAATTAATAGTACACATCAGTACCTACATGAGTGATAAGTATAAATCCAATCTTAACACTAACAATATCTCTTCCTTTGAAAGTATGACAACTACAGATGCTCAACTTACTTCAAAAGTACAATGTTCAATTCAATAAGGAAATCCTAGTGCTACGGAATGCATTGATGTTAAATTCGAACATCAAATAGTTGATAAATTTTAGGCTTGGAAAACCATTTTCTCCCTGACACTTCCGCAGAATGCCCTGATTAGGAACTTGAAAACACGCGCATACTTTTATTTGACTTTGTAGGTGGTGCAAAATGTCGGGATTAACGGTCAGAGACCAAGATCCAAGATACGACGACGTAGATTAACAAAGCTGGATAAACCGAATGCCGTGGCATTTTCATATACATTATGCAACAGACAGCATCTAAGAAAGATACGAACATAAAACAAATATATATATAGACTAATGTGGTGCGCCGATGTATTAGCATTTCCATTGCGTTACTAAAATACTTCACTGGATAATATAGTGTATTGTTGAGGTATACGAAACTATTTTTCTGAAAAAAAATTTCTCCAACTTAATTACTACAGGATCTAAAAGAAACGGCAAGATTAATTTTGCTGATGGCGTTTCATTCATACAAATTTAAAATAAATCTAACATATATGTACAAACAGGGATACAGGTTGTGTCTTTATTCAATTGCCACCGATTGTATTATGCTCTAAAATATTCAGTGTAAAATCCCAGTACTATGATTGATACCCTTCAATGCATTGTTAACCAAATATATGAAGTCCATTAAATCGAATCTATTAGATGTATAAATGTTAAAAATCTCACTAAAAAGTGAAAAGGACGAATTATGATATAAAAAAAAATCAAAACAAAACTAATCGCAGGATCAAAGTCATTAAACATGCATGTACGGATTTAACAGTGCAGCATCAAATATATTGTTATAGAAGCAATAGAGCCAATATTAATTTCTACTTTAACACGACATAATAATAAACACGACTTTACATAAATATTTAAGGGTAAAAACGAATCTAGGCTAATAAATGGTAATTAAAAGATCTATAATACATATTTTATCAAAATCTTAAATCTAATTAGCAATTCAAAATGTAACTGCAATGTTTACAATTAAATAGCCTACCGCATTAGCGAATGCAAATTATAAATTATGAAGAAGTTATTTACTAGTACCGCACTTGAAAAATTTAAATCCATCATGCACACTGACGTGACAAAATTTCGTTAGAATGCGTAAATCTCCATTTATTTAGAACATCGAATTAACACACAAAGGTTTTCATTGAGAGTTAATTGTGAACTGTAAATAAAATTTTAGTGATATTTAAACTTAAACCGTATTGTTTGGGACATATAAGCAGTCGAAAAATAACTCTTATAAAAAATAAATATAGAGTATATATAGCTTATCACGACCCCAAATCGACAAAATGACGAAAAATTAAACATGTCTACTTTTCATCAAAAAAAAAAAAAAAAATGGCGATCTCTATCTCAAATCTACGCTGAATACATAAAGAAATTCAAACATCATCTGTAACAGATGTTATCGTGATAAGATAGTCTACATTTTCGTTTAAAGTTTATGATGCAATACGCACGATTCCTGTTCCACAGAATTCAGTGTCAAAATAATCAGGTAAGTCGAATGAATATAGTCATTCATAACTTAGCTTTCGCCTTTCATTTATCTACCGATTCGTATGACTTTAAAGCGAAATTATACTTATTAAAAGTAGATTTAGGCTTAAAAAATAAAGCCGAATGTAGCACGAAATGAGAAGATGAATAACGTACTAAATATTCACCATTTTTTCTCAGAATGAGGATGGGCATTTCATAAACTTAAAACATTAAGATTTATAACAGGTGGGGCTTTCGTTCCATCAAAGTCATCACTTACAAGAAAATTTACATAAAATCTTCGTCAGATCAGTCGTGATTCTTGCCCAATTTGAATTTAATTCAACGAAGCCAAAAAGCATACGGCGAAAAGACATTATTATAATTCAAAAAAAATCATAGACAAATATTTGAATTTATTCATGGAAACTAGCTGAAAAAGAACCATCTAACTGTTTGATTTTATTATTTAAATTTTCAGTCAACTACATGTTGACGAGAGACACTGCATTTCTTAATTACACTGTGAAATAATGCTTGCCAACAAACCACCTATGGCAATCGGTGTAAGTATACGCTGGGTTTTACGGAAAATTAGTGAAACAGCTACGTCCAAGAATAAAATACATCCCCAAGAGGGGATTATAGAGATAATTGGCACAAAACTTGTAATTAAACTTTTTTTTGAGGAATTGCTGCACACATTAGCATACTTAAAATATTACAAAAGGAATAAACACACTGGGTACGTAATGTAATATAATTCGGCTTTTATGAGGTGCTCAAAACACAACAAACTCATTACAGAAAGCTAAACACAGACATGAATTGTCTGGATACCAGAATAAAACCACTGGTTATCTGCTCGGTCTAGAATATTCTACTGGTGACATAATTTCACCTGAACATTACAAAATGCTGTACATTACACTTTTAAAAGTTTTACATCCCCGCAAATGCAAAAATTTAATGTGTATATATGATGAAAAAAAAAAAAAAAAAAAAAAAAAAACATGATGAAGGAAAGAGCGAAATTTATTCTGCATGTAATTTTTACGGGGATAGACATAAATGATTAAAGTTTATGAACAATATGACATTACTTGGAAACTGCAATTTCTGTAACCCTCTACGAACGTCTGTAAAAGTTTCTCAACTCTGATGCATCAAAACAAGTGCAATTTTTTTCTAGGGTATTACCTAACCCTTTTTTAAATAAAAGTCCATAATTTGTTGGTTTAGGTTGATCTAAAAAAGACTAATGGCCAACAATTTCCAGTTAAAAGGAAAGGGAGGTACACAAGGAGGGAATATGAGCTCCATCTTGAAAAAGAAATATTAGCAACAGGTAAATAAAGGGGATCGAGGTCATTGACTTTCCCTTACGAAGACTGAAATGGCGCGTTACGAAGTGTAAGTTAAAAATCTCTCTTAGCTGAGAGATTATTAACAGCATTCAAAAAAAGAAAATTTCAAGGTTTGAATTAACAAACACCTGATAAAAAGTTTCCTTATATTCTTCTGCAGATTTGAAGAAAAATGTGAGTAAATCATAGCCTAGTAACAATACCAATGCCGTCAAATTAACGTGAACATCCTACAGCGACAAATGCAAGTGCGATAAAGAGAAAATATATGGACGTCGTATTTTTAGTGCCAACAAAAGCGACGTAAGCTTAACCCAATTATGAATGCAGCATAAAAATGGCGTAAATATAGGACGCAAAATGTGGAATAATTACACAGCTAATATGCATAAATAAAAAGATTTAAATAGCACGGAATACATTATCGTTGGTATAGTTCGAGTTTGACAGAAATTATGAATGTTACATTGAACATGCAAATATAGTAATTGAGAAGCAATGCCAACGATAGTTAAATTGAACCTACTGAGGTCAGAAGGAATTTACATGAGGAAGTAAAACTTGGAAGACAATAAGCTCCACTAACTTTATTTCGTTTTTGTCTTCATAATAAGATGAAGTTACGAATGACATTTTATAAGCAGTAAAAGGAATGCAACCACAGAAATAGAACAATGACGTATAGTTTATATCTAGTATTCCTCGCTGAAAATTGGAGGAGTAAAATTTCTCTAAATATTCTTTTACAAACACTGAAATCGGTTTAGAATGTCATTACACAAAAATGTTAATTCTTTTCTTCTGATATGCAATTAACTGCAAAAGGTGAATATTTTCACTAATTCGTAAAAATAACTTAAAGGGGGACCCTGAGAAATTTAATTTGTTTATTGGCCTTAATACACGTTAACCTCGAAGCGTTGAAAAAGCAACAGATTCCTTTCCCAGATAAATAATAATCATATTTTTCGTATGATTGCAAAAAATTTCAACTGATTAAAAGACCTAATCACATCTCAACCTGAACCAAAATAAATCTATTGAAATTTTTTTACTGTGACACGAGAAATCCGCGCAATCTACACGAGGAAAAGAAATACTAAACTAAATCAGTTTCTTTTTTGATGCGTAGAGATTGGAAAGTGATAAAACCTTAAGTAATTTAATATATCATGAGCCGTAACATAACTAAAACGAACTCCCCCCCCCCCCCTCAATCAAATGGCTGTTCTAAATATGAATTGTTGAACGCTTCGGTCAAGGAATGCCTTTTCATAAATCAGCCATTTGAGCAAATATGCAGCCCTTTACCACTAGGATGGTGATCCCAGCTCGTCAAATGGAGCTAAGTAGCCCAGAGCCGTTTTCTAAACGTTCCTCAATTATTTTTAATACAAAAATCCTTCACGTATGGCATTCCATGAAACCCCTTTGAATCGTATTAATCACTACGCATAGTCATTATGTGATAGCAGTAAAACCAAGGTCGGCTACCGGAGTGGTAGGGAAAAGCAGCATCTCCCGTCCGCGCTCACAGGAAATCCTCCCCAGGGTCATAAAAACTCATTTCGGGACATTAAATTCTGTCTGTGCTAGAAATGAAAAATCGTTAGAGCTCCATCACTGACCCTACATCAAAAAGGGACAGTGAATGAGAAAGCTTTCCCCTAATAAAAAGATTTGATATGGCGAGGGGAGAAAAACGGTGATACAAAGAATTGAATAATTTTCGACCCGCTTTCGGTAGACTCAGCCAAGACATTACACGCCAGATGCTGTGTGGACTAATTTATGACAACAACATATAATTTTGACTTCGTACTGCATGGGTGAATCAGCCTTCAGGGAAAATGAAAACTCTTGAATTAAGAAAATTTGAATTTTAGATATATATGTATATTCTAATGCAGGGCACTACACAGTGTATGTAATATCACAAATTTTTTTGGCCATTTTATTGTGGCTAAAATGGGGCCATATAAGTGGCAAAGATAGCTCCCCATTTAGAGACAACACAAATACGATTTTTGTATTAAAAATAATTGAGGAAAGTTTAGAAAACGGCTTTGGGCTACTTAACTCCATTTGACGAGCTGGGATCACCATCCTAGTGGTAAGGGGCTGCATATTGGTTCAAATGGCTGATTTATGAAAAGGCATTCCTTGAACGAGGCGTTCAACTATTCATATTTAGAATAGACATTTCATGGGGGGAAATGTTCTATTTAGTTATATTACGGCTCATGATATATTAAGATTTAAGACCTTATTACACGTCAATATGTACGTGTTGAAAAAGCAGCAGATTCAGTTTAGGATTTTTTTCTCGTTGAAGATTACGCAGATTTCTAGTGTGATACCGACAAATTTTCAACCGATTAAAGGTCTCATCACAAATCAAAATGAACTAAAATAAATCAGTTGAAATATTTTCGTTTTAACAAGAAATCGGCTCATTCTTCACCCAATCAAATGAATCAAACTAACAGGTACATGTTGACATGTGATAAGGACTTCCTCGGCAATCAAACTGAAGCACATCAAGCTGAAGAACAACACGCTAATCAGAGCGGTGAATTTGTGACATACAGTGCAAAAGAATTGCACATCGTTTACAATTTTAAGTCTTAATATTTATAGTATATATAAGTAACATACATTATATACGACTTCGTAATTTTAAAGGTCCTCCTCACACATTCAACTGGTACATGTTAGAAAAGCGACGAATTCAGATAGTTTCCTCTTTCTCGAGGAAGAATGCGTGGATTTCTAGTGCATTAGCGAAGATTTTCAACCGATTAAAGGCATTATTGCATGTTAACTTAAACCAAAATAAATCGGTTGAAATGTTTTTTATTGTCACACGCGAATATCGCGCATTCCAGATCGGGAAAAGGAATCACTCTGATTTCGTTGCTTTTACAACACGTAGAGGTTGACGTATAAAGCTTTTAGAAGAAACTTGCGGTTTACGGTACTTCATTATAAAACACCTACTTAAAAAAGGAAAGAGTTAAAATTTATTTTAAGAATTTAGGTAGGATTAATTTCTGTTTTTAATATAAAAACGCTATTTTGAATCTTTCAATGTAACCTAAGCGAAACACGAGGTAATACTAACACCTTCCTAATAATAATCACTCTTTGAAACATATCCATTCATCCTAAATGTTAAGATGTTTTGGTAAGTTTGGCAGAAATATAGTCACATCACACAACTAACATACTTCGAAACCTCTGTTATGATACTAAGTTCCTAGATAAAATTTCTGCAAGTCATGCCGGCAACGGGGTCAAAACAACCGCGATGGAGCTTAATCATTACGAATCCTTGAATGAAAGCCAAGGACTCGCCGTTTCCTAAACTTCAAGAGAAAATAAAATATTCCAAGTACTTACCCCACACGCTATATTTCAGCAAACAAACAAAAATCTTTAAGTAAAGTTGCAAAATAATTTTCACTATATAGAGCACCTACAGGCGAGCAGCATTCATACGGAAAACACATACAGTGAACTCAGCAAGTTTATAAAATAACTAATGTCAAATCATCAAAAATACCATTCCAAGATTTCATTATTAAAATAAAGGTAATAAAGTTTGGCGATTGGTTTTTTTCTTAGTTTTACATTATTCCGTATTTATTAAGAAAAATGTTAATGTTAAAGCATAACAACAGTTAGGAGAATATGCCCAAAACGCTGGCATCCTCTTCTATTAATTATAGTAGATGTGCATATACCGATAAGTATTGATAAATAAAATCTTAAAATTTTGATAAATTCGTATACTAAAATTTTACAAAATCTGGCAATGGTTTGGTTCGGAGCTCTATGGTCTACTTTTTTGCAACACGAAGGCTAAAATCTCTGACAATGTAATTTCGAAGAAATATTTCCTTTCAATTGTTCTACACGTATTTAAATAATTTACTTTTCGGGAGATATTTTATTTTTGGTAAGGTTAAACTAAACAGGTTTCACCTTATATTCTGCTTTACAGTTATAAATATATTAAAATAAACTAGAACAGAACATAAAACAACGTATCCTACCTGATATATACTTCGCACCTTGATCCAAGGTCTTTTACAGTGAGATAAAATTGATAAATTGTACTTACCCTCATATATGGCACACT
>CM063503.1:25075175-25224445 GCA_032207245.1 Pardosa pseudoannulata | reverse complement strand
GCACACGATATCCCCCGAAAGTGAATATTTGGTGCGCATTGGCTACAAATGAGATTTCTGGTTATTTTTTGTCATCGAAGACGCACTGGCAAGCGTTACATATCTCGAACTGCTATGCTTTACCTCAGTTTGAACTCTCATTCTCGAGTTACCATTTAACATTTCCCACTACATCCGAGTCCCAGTGGAGAATTGCAAATCCTGTCGCAAGGAAAGCTCTACCTAAATAATTTGATAAACACAGACATATTTTGTGTATATACATGTAACATATTCAGGAGTTCGTAGCCAATCACAATAATCATAAGGTAGTCGTAGCCAAAAACTTTAATTTTCATGCAGAAATAGGCACATCCTTTTTAGGCCTTACGGCCACACTACACATCCTCGAATGAAATAACTCGTCTCGCCCTGTCACATCAAAACCGGAAACAGAACGACCGAACTCATAATTAATAACCCCGAAAATCTAACTTTTACTGTTATATACATATGTAAGGAAAAAAGTAAACTGAATCTGCAAACAAATTAGGATATTTTCAATAAAACCTTGAAGACGATCCTTTGAGGAATACATTGTCGAAACTTATCCTGTTAACCAATACATAAACAGTACCAAAATATATAGCCAAAAGCCCCATTATGGCCCAGGAAAATTCTCAGGGGTCTTCAAATCTATGATCAAAAGCCAAAACTCCGTGTCGGTGCTTCCCTCCTCTTTTAACCCCTATTCTAAACTGCCCACTGGGGCTACAGTTCTCGCCCTATCTTCTAAATTTCCCTAAATTCTGAATAAAACATTGTTTCCTTTTCAGTAAGCAGATCGAAGACAACTTGCCACATAGGTGGACAAAATCATTGCTTTAATGTTTACGCGCTAATGCTGCGACACAACATTTGTATAGCAATAATCCTTCTGTAACTTCGTGAAAAACGGTGAAAGCAAATACAGTTATTTCCGTTTTCAAAAGCACATAATAGTAACCTCTTCCCAATAAACACAGGAAAAGAATTAAGGGTTGTGTGCAGTATTTTCGATAAAATAATTTGTTAGAAATGGAAAAATTGTTTGTTCACGCGAATAAAAAATGTTGGAATTGGATTTTGATGAGTTAGAATAATTTTATACACGAAGCCTTTTTCATTGATTAAACGTAAAATGTTATTTCGAAAATACATTTTGTATTTGTTATGGAAAAAATATTTGCAGAAGAATTACTTAAATAAAAGCCTCTGAAAGCTTTGTTAACTTCAAGCTCCTGTTTAATTCCAGTTACGTTTAAAAAGTCAAGCGACTAATTATTTATCAATGAAAATGGATTTTTATTATTTCAGTGCTACAAACACGCAATTATTTTGATACTTTATTAGATATTTTATTTCTAAATATAACTGGCTAAATTTTGTTTTGAAATATTCCTATGAGAAAAACAAAGGAAATGATTGATAATATTTTAACAAACTTAACCTTTGCAAAACTACTGAATTTATATATGTTCACTAACATCATTTACTAACATTTGATTTATGCATGTTCATTAAATTATTTTACTATGTCTAAATATACTCAAACTCGTTTATTGCAATTCCTTATTTTGAGTTGAAATCCTGGATTTACGGTGAAATATTTTTAAATTGTTATATTTGCTAACCCTTTCGGATTAAAATTTCGTTTTTAATTTTTTTTGGCTCAGTAAAATAGACATGTATCTTCTGTAAGGTTTACATCAAGTTATGCTTAATTAAGACGAACAATTTGGATTTTACGATATGTATTATCAATTTGACTGGTATTCTAAATCACAAATATAATTCTTTCTGAGTTAAAAACTATAAGAATATTACTGTAGCTAAGGATTAATAAAGTTCATGTTTTAAATAAAATTAAAATGCACATATATAAAACATTAAAAGTCAAAGTATACAAAAGTCACTTTAGTTGGAAGGGCATGGAAGAAAATTTCACGTTGAATGAGTATTCACAAAGAATAAGTGTCTTTTGGGAAAATCATGAAATACATGCTTTAAAGGGAAGTCATTTTTAACGGATTACTAGGATCTCTGCGAACATTTTGTAAAATTTATTGAATAAAACGATATTAAAGTTGATGCAGTATTAGTAGGACGCCAGGCCAGAGAAGGTTAAAAGGCCTGTATAAAACTGATAGACCCCCGAAGTCGGATTTCATTTTATCAAAATAGAGAAGTTTCGAAAAGGAACAAGATGCATGCGACTCAATCACCATCAATTAATGACAAATCACAAAACATTCCTAAGATTCTGTTGAGCAAAAGTTACACCATTGCACCCCAAACCAGTCAATCAGGCAGCCAAGATTTTGCTGTGATTGAGGACGAAATAATTATATGAAAAGTTCCATCCAAAGAAAGACAGTTTCAGAAATAAAGGACTCAAGCATTATCACGCAGTGCAGAAACTAAAATCAGAATGACGAACAATAACACAACCTCCACGAGTTTTTTCTAAGATATGAAATATAAGGTGAACTGGAGCAAGTGGGTAAAATGAGATGCTAAGTTGAACTTCAACTAGATATAATAACCTTGCATTAATAGCGAAATTATGTTTTATTGCATTGCTCACCTCAAACTACATGTTTATAACAGTATAATTATTTCTCGGATATCAAAAATAAACAGTTTGTTGGCAAAACTGCTTAGAGCAACTCCTGCACATACCTCACCAAAATGCTAATGGTATCCTCACCTAATGGTAAATGCTTCCTACTAAATACCTTTGTTGTAAACTTATTTTTCCCAAGGGAAAAATGCACAAAAAATCTATTCCAAACAATTACCTTTCTTACAAAATGAGAAAAACCCACCAAAGCTCTGTGGTGGATCAGAATGGACAAGTATCCAGTTACCACCTTATTTTACAGGTGGCAATGGATGTAGCAAAATAACAGATCTACAGTAGCTCAGTCGGCAAAGGAATCAACACATTGCCTCAGGTTTGTGAGTAAAAGGCCCGAAAGGCCGAAGATCACCGTGTCCACTGATGGCCGCTAGGGTACATAAAATAGGTTCGCGATTGCACTGTCCAAAGTTCAAGTCATAATTCCTGAGGTGATAGACCAAGCCTTGGCGTCTTCTGTTTGGTCCCTGTTTCTAAATTACAAGGACAATCAATCAAGCGCCAGTTGATTGTCCTTCTAATTTGGAAACAGGGGCCAAAAAGAAGACGCCAAGGCTTGTTCTATCACCTCAGGAATTATCCCTGTTTCCAAATTACAAGGACCCATTTTGAGCTCAGTCGTTCCACCATCCTGGAGGTGCTTTTCAAAATGAAAAACGGAACCTTTTACCTTAAATGGAGTAGCCTCCGGCTTACGAGTTTTGCTCGTTTAAGAGGAATTAGAAACAAGGAAAATAAAGTCGATTAACGCACTTCAACCCTATCGAAAAAAAAAAATACTTGAGTCTAGGTGTCAGAGATAATGTATTCCGTACCTTAAGAGTCCTCTGTCAAATATTTATCAAAAAATAAAATAAAAATCCAAACGAAAATGACCTTTTTCTTTTTTAAAAATTTAGAAAAAGAAAAGTCAAGTCACTCTGATTTCTTTCAATTTTTACGCATCAAGATTTCTTGTTTTGATATACTCGATAGATGATCCAGTTTTTAATGAGCACTTTGATTTAACAAGTCAATTATCTCGGGCCCTTCTTATAAACGAGTTCGATTGTATATTCACATCGTGAATTACCCAAATAAAACTTTTTAGACAAGTTTCGAGCAGGGAGCTGTGTTAGTAGAAAACTAAGCAAAAAAAAAAAAAACATGAAATATTCACAATGGAGATGGATGTTTAGAACGCTGCGATACCCTAACGAGAAATGTTTAGAGATAATTTTATCCTTTAGGAAACACTAAAATGAGATGAGAAAACGAGTTTTAAGGATGCATCGAAAGCTATTTTTTTCTATTTTCTATTTGAAATGCATTCCTGTTCCTTCCTTAACTGAGGTATGTAAACAGTGTTTCCAACCTACCAATCATTTCTTGATTTTTCAAGCCTGTAATTTTGGTTTATCTGTATAAACATGTTTTTTTATGCTTTCCCACCTTCTGTAAACGGTTTTTTTTTTTCAGGGATTGTGAGAACCATAAGATACTTGATACAGTTCTGCGCTTGAAATGTTAAATATCTGTTTCCATGGGAATTAATAGAAATAAAATTAAAACCAAAATAGAAAATAAGATAGCTTAGACATTTAGGAAATTTTTAAAAACTTTTAGAACGTTTATATGTTGATCACACCTACTCAAAATAAGAGAAATTTTATAATTCCGGTTTTATAGTAAACACGTACAAATATGTAAGGAAGATATTGTACTTTGGGTCTATTATAGTGTTATTGTACTTTTCTTTCATTTCGGGAAAAAAAATCTCTGAAGAGTTATTTTAACCCCTTCCGGTACGATTTAATAATGAAAAACTGTGCGTGAAGTAATCATTTATTTTTTATTTAAAAAACTTGTTTTATTTTACAATTCTTACATATTCTTAATTAAAATCCACTTTTTACATAGTGTTAAGTATCAGAAACGGTAAAATTAAGATAATAGTCTTCAAGCTAGTGGTACTTTTCAAAACAAAGTGCAAAGGAATTCTGAATTGTTTACATCGCCAGGGAGTCTCACTTCTAATTTGATTCTTGTAACACACATGGCATTTCTTAGGTTTTCTTTTATTCTGACTCATCAATTTGGCAGTAACTTGTACCAAGAAACTTTAAATAAACAATATGTAATAGTGACCTGGGATTTCCACAAGTAACAAAAGTGTTGCTAAATTCAGTACACTAGAAATTTTAAATTAAATTAATTATCATATTTATCAGTAACTTTAGTCGCATGACGAGTGTAGCTCGTCATTGTGCGGTATGGAATGAAAAACCAATGACGAGCTAGACTCGTCATTTTACCGGAAGAGTTAATAGGATAGGTTGTTAGTGTATGCAATTTTGTTATGGGTTATATATTAACCATTTTTACACTTTTGAGTATTTAACAAAGTTAAATTAGGGGCAAGATACAACGCCATGGTGTACCTTGGACCAGTTTTTGTAATTTTTAACTCTTAAATGTATATGCACTCATCTCAAACAAAATTACTCATTTGTGGGCCCTTGGGGAAATTACTTTCCAAGATCTTACGAAATGCACTTGCGGGAAGCGAAAACCCCACTGAAGACTAGCTACCATCCCGTATCGTATTAGCTTGTTAGCAAACAGACGGATATTCGTCAAGAAAAAAGAAAGGTCTTCCTGCTAACTTTCAAAGTGTTCAATGCTGGAGGATGTACGCTCAGTCAGTATAGGAAATCGGGCATCAAAGTAGGTTTTTAACGGTAAACTATAGGATATGTAGCACAGGGCTCAAGAGAATTCGCTATATGTGTACAAAATATGATGTACAATTGGACATTACAACATGCTTTTCATCTGTCCGTGACAATTGCCATTAAATTTACTTTGCTGTATGACTAAATGGTTCCAGGGTAAATATTCTTCCCAACTCAAGAATATAAGTGATAATGAAACGCAAAAAACTGGGAGGAGATCAAAAGAGAAATAGTCCATGGAAGGGTTATTTAGGATACTTAAAATACGAGATTTACCTACAAGGAACAAAATTTATACAACTCAAACAAAAATTATATATACGATTATTTTACGCTCGATGTCTTCCGAGAATGATGTTTATTAAATGGGAAGAATAGAAAAGAAATATTAGCAATAAAAGTCAAATGAATCGAATAATTCATTTATCTTAAACGAAAACCAAGTATAAGATAGAAGCTGTTGTATCTTTGGAAATAAGCTGAGGATGGGCCGTTCTAGCATGAGCAGCGCGTAAAAGTCCTCGGGCGACCGGATTCTCTTAATACCACTCCTAAATATTTAAAATTTATTAAAGTTATAATTTACATTGTTGTTTATATTAGTGGAAAAGATTAACAAAATCCATACCCTAAAATACATCTACCTGTTAATATTCGTCTATTCCCGGCCGAATGTTAGTAGCATTGGCAACATTACAGAATGACGTAACAGGCATGGAACAACAGAGATGGAATTCCGTAGTTCGAGAGAGACTTTGAAAAAGAAAATATAAATTAGGAAAATAAATATAAGTTATTCATAATTTAAATTATTTTCCCCTAAAAAAATTAATATTGTGTTGGTTTGAAATTACCAATGTAAGTGCTTATTGAGTATGAAATTAAAAAATTTGTTAATTAGCATTTTTTTTTAATTTGGAGGATGGCAATCTAAGGGATATACGTGAGCTGTCAAGCTCTGAGTTAGGTAAAACAAAGAAGCTTGCCCAAAGCTGGGTAGAATCTCTGAACATTTGTCATTTACAGTCATCTGGAGGTAAAGTTAGTGTCACGGATGTAGTATTAATACATAAATTCTATTTTACTAATAAATATTGGGGTCAAAACATTGAGATCGCATGAGAAAGGAATAAAGGAAAATCGCAGTACTTTATGAGACGTAATTTCTTTAGGTGTATGAACTATACTGATAGATAAACTTCCTTATTTGTTATGTACTCACACTCTACAAGAAACTGTATAAATATTCTTAAATAAAATAGGTAAATAAATAAACGGAAGCACTGAAAACATCTTAGGACCAAGTTACATGTTCAAGGTACAATAGGATCTCCGAATAAATGCTCATATGTATGTCGTATAAATGTATCTTGAATTCTGAATTGTTTTGATTTACATATTTTAACACTTTTTTTTACCTATTTTAATTTCCGTTGTGTGCATCTCTTAAATTTATGAATGTTCCAAGTTTTAAACACACTGAGTGAGCATCGTTTCACCATGGATACGTGCAGTATCGAACGTAGTAAAATAACAGAATTCTCGGCAAAAAAAGATTCCAATATTCTACAAATCTTAAATGAACTTCAATACTCGTAAAACATTCAATTCACATACATAATGGCTAACACTATCTTTCCAGTATGCATTTAGTTGCTAATAGATGTGCAGAGCGTTCTTGCACTTAAGTGGCCAATTGAGTAAAAAATATTAAACACTCAATTTTAGAAAAAGATGACTACTGAAAATATTGAAAAAAAAACATTTTTCTGATCTTTTTGATTCAGGGAATAATTGTTAATAACCTGTGTTAGATTTAATGAATATTTCACATATTTTGTTACTTAAAGAGATTGGTTTGAAATATATTAAATGACTGTGAAAGGAAGTTTTACAAAAAATAAATTTTTCAAAAGTACCTACTAAAAAAACTAAACAGATCTATAGTAAGAGATAAAATATAGAAAATGTGTAATTTTGATACCCCATTGACTGTCTCTCCTTTAGATAGCATTATCATTTGACAAGAAATTATGTAAAAATTTAAACTTATCAAATATTGAAGAACTGACACATGAATGCAGTTTATGGTTGCATTTTTTTTTATAAAATATCTATTTTGATAAACTTAAACTAAATATATAATGTATATGTATTTTGTATATATATGTAATATATCAAAATTATTTCACTTTAATATTTCTTTAAAAATCTCCGCCCTCTCCGATTCTAATTCCTTAAAATCTTTTTCCAAGCTTCTAAATGTCTTAATCGAAGGAGTGTCCTCGACTTAAAATTCTTTAGATACCTTTCCCAAAGCTTTCTGTCCTATAGATGTAAATTTTTTGTCTATTCAACACTTTTTCCAGCTGTCGCCGGCAAATGGCTCCGCATTTTTCCTGATCTTACCACTTAAATTCGCTGAGTAAGTTTCTTGTCGCTTGGGAAAATTCTGTCTTCGATTTTGGGTGCACCTCTGTTCGAGCAGAGGAATTTTTGTGTCTTTCTCTTGTCTGTCGTTTACTAGTAAAGATGTCTGTTTTAGCAGCTCTAAAATAAAGTTTTAATTAGACTTGTACCGGTCTCTTTCAATGGACCTACTGCATCGTTATTACTGCTAGCTGTTTAGCTTTCTTCTTGCCCAGTAGCCCGGCCAAGTAAAAATAGGGACTATGGCTTCACCTTATCCAGCAGGTTTATAATTATTGCAATATATATATATATATATATATATATATATATATGGAGCAGTCATAAACGTAATAGTAAGCTTCTGTGCATTGGAATAAATTACTGTCAATCCGCAATGGTTTACGGCGACGAATTACTGTCTTGTGGTTATTGGCCGAGAATCCGCCCTGTATGCATTATTTAAAAAAATATTTACTTATGTAAAATCAATCTGGGAATTTTTTAAAATATGAAAATTTTCAATATTGAAAAATCTATATTAATATAACAGGGTTCTACTCCATTGCCAGTGTAAAAAAGCACTTACTGACACGATATAGCAATAATGCAGATTTAATCCCAATTCTGTAATGGTTTTATTCTAAATTGAGTAATGCAGCAACTGATGCAGCGTTATCAAAACAAACTTTCTAAATACAATTATTGTATTTTCAAATTTGACTGTTTATGTATATTATGGTATCTGACAATCTATAACAAAATATTTTTAAAGATTTGTATTATGAGGTTGGTTACCCAATAAATTACATCAAAATAAAGATCTTACTAACAATCTAATCAAAACATACTATATTTACAATAAACAGAAATATATAAGATAAATTTTAACTTGTTATAAATGGGCATTGGTTTAATACTATTTTAAAAATGTGTGATGATTATACACAAGGGAGGAAAATAAAAGCACTTTCACATAGTTTCATATTTAAATTAACTTATTTAAAAGTGGTAAGATTTCCCACATAAAAAATATTTTAGGCTCCGTACGAATCATGTATAATGACAATTGAATTATTTTATAAAATTTGAAATATATGTACTTGCACCAGTACATGAAATTTCATGAAGCTGTTCGGAATAATTTTTAATATTTACTGTGCCCAAATTAAAAAATATAAAATCTGAGAAAAAAAAACCTTTTAAAAGTTTAAATTATGCATCAACGATACAAACGGCGTAAACAATCAGCATAAATAATTAGCTGTAACTTCGTTTTATTTTGTTAAAGTAGCAGTATTAAATTTTTGCAGTTTTATATAAAAAAAATTAGACCGGCACCTACTGGTTTCAGTAAATTTCGAACAGCTAAGAACATCCATGCCAGTCTTGGAATAGAAATCTGTTGACTTCATTACCAAAATCAGCGCTCTATTAATTCAGCAACCACCCTTCGGAATCAAATTTAATCCATTAATATCAGAGGGGTTTTTTTCGCTAAATGTATATTGATATATCTGTAAGCTAAGTTTTTATGCATTGTACAACGTTTAAAAAAATTAAATTTAAACAACTTTTATATTGCAACCCATCCTTATTAGTGATCAGCTGTCATTTTAATGATCATAGGATGCCATTTCACTCTTAGTGATACGAAATTTATTTCACGATACATCTAAACAATACTGTAAAGTGAAGCTTTATAATAGATAAAATTATCAGAACTTCAGTCGATGTGAATTATGGAAAAGTAAATTTATGTGCGAGGCTTGAGAAATAAAATGCAGATTAGAAATGATAAAATTATAAATAACGGACACTTGAAAAGTTCGGTTGATTGTTTATAAGATTGTCATCTACCTCCTAAAAAAGGAATGCCTTATAAGAAACAAAAATTCTACAAACTATATTTTACCTCTGTATAAAGAGGAGTGGTTTGAATTAATGTATTAAGAAATAGGTCTCCGTCTAAAGTGCTCTCATGCTTTTTAAAAAACTAATCTCAACAAAATTAAAATTAAAATAATAAAGCCTTTGAGTTTCGCTGTCAATCTCAGTACAACATAAAATTTAATAACATAAGTTAGCTAGGCTTCAGCTAACTTATGTTATTAAATTTCTAGAAGTGGCCTGTTTAAATCTGATAACATAAAATATTTCTTTATACATCAGTGAAGGAATATCAATCAGACTAAATTGGTTTGGTTTGGTTAAGAGCGCTATAGTCTACTTTTTTCAACACGAAAAATAACGAGACCGGAACCTACTGCTTAAAGCCAATACCGAACGGCTACGAACATCCATGCCACATTGTGATTCGAACCCACCAACTCCGGTACCGAAGATCAACGTTCTAACCATTCGGTCGTAAAGATTGGATTATATTTAAAATATGCGCTTTTCTTACCTTATAAGCTGAACTTACCGGATGCCAGATCAATTTTATGAACTTGAAAAAAAATAATTCTCTGGTGCTAAATATATGTGCATCAAATAATGTTTAATAAAAAAATTAAACCATTTATAAAACTTCAGAAGTTAATTTTAAAATAGATATCTTTTGCAATGTTAATTCAAAGGAACCATCGCATACACGAAGAAATATCGTTGTTGACACTTTTTGCAAGTGTTGAGAACTACGATGTATCGCCGTTTGGTACCAAAAGAGTTAACTTCCGGTTTGTGCTGAGCTTACAGCCAATCTCAAATTTTTTAGGCTGGAGCGCCACTGTCAATATCTCGCTATTCGATGGCTAACTGTGGATTAAAACCGGTCCCGAACATACATGGCAGCAACGGTTTGGTTTGGAGTGATACGGTATACTGTTTTGCTACATGAGAACTAAAGAGACAGGAGCTATTGTTTAAAGCTTATTACGAATGGCTACGAATATCAATTGGATTCGAACGCTTCAGTTCCCGCAGGGAAAAGCAACGCCCTATCTATTCGCTGTTATCTGGTTGCCGACAAGGGGATTCGAAGCCACGGAGCCCGATTCATAACGTCAGCGGCTTATCCGCTGTGCCATCGTCCGACTCCCAAAACTGATACACACTTCATTTTTATTTGATACTCCAAGTCTAAGGAGGCCGGGCAATTACAGAGCAGGTAGACGACTGGCTTTTGAATCTCAGTTTTTATGCATTTAAATTTTAACTTTTTTTATGAACATAAAGCTGTTACATAAAACATGACACTTCCATTAAAATTCAAGAGAAATTAACTTTCATTAAAATACAATAATTTTTCATTATAATTGGTTTGGTTTGGAGAGCTACGGTTTTGCTACACGAGGTCAATTTTCATTGTAATTGAGTAATCCTAAAACATTCATTAAAAGTGCACTGCATCTTACCCAATTACTTTAATTTTTTTATTAAATGTTTAGCATTTATTTCGAAATAAAACTGGGTACCGATTTTTTACTCGCATTAAGCACGTGTACAAAACATTTAAAATTACACAATATTTAATTATTTTTCATTGTTTCACGGAATTAAATCGTCTAACTTAAGAAAATACGCTTAAAACGATACCCAGTTTTAGATAAACTCATTAATAGACAATGTACAAAAATTTGAGTGAGTCTGAGAAAAAGTAATGCTCCTGATACATTTTAAAGTTACTAATTCGATGCCAAAAACGTCAAACGGAAAAATGATTTTTAGTTTTTAAAATGTACGATGAAAAAGTTTAGTGCAATAAAATAATTCAATAACAAAATTTTCTTTTGATTAGTAAGCATAAAGCTATCTTTATTCTTTCAGAGCAAAAATCTGTTATGTTTTTGGTCTATCACTTTGAAAGCATCTTGTCTTTTTAACCAAGCTCAAAGCTTCGATTTTCAAGATCCAAGTTGAATTTTGCTGCCCAATATCTTAAGCACTAGATAAATGAATCATATCATCGAAATCTTTAACACCTTCTGCTTCACAAATTACTGTTTTCCTCATAAAAATTGTCTAATGTCTGCATTTCTTTGGAAAAATGCTGATGCATTTGTCAAACCAGGAAATAGTCGCGTCGTCTCATGTTGACACTAGTGTCTCAAATCATGTCCTTGGAGAACTTAGTCTAGATGTAAATGTTATTTGATAAAAACCTTACGTAACATCGATAGCACATAAGTATTTAGTACGTTCTAGTTCGTTCACCAAATTTCGATTATTAGAATAGAACTGTTACAGAATATACATTTTCAGAATACTTATCACACTGAATTCGCTTCAGCAGGTAAATTACTTAAAAGTTAGCTCTCTTGAATAAGCTTTGTATAACTTTGCTTTAGTATTATTACAAGATGTAGAAAATCCATTTTGCTCCCGTAAGTTCATAAAATCTAACAAAAGTATATATGTCCCAGTAATAGCGTACACCCTTCCAATTAATGTTATCCATTGAAATGTATACAATGATATACAGTGTATTTAGCAACCTGTTCCGTTTAAAGGCTTAAAATAATGATACATAGAACATTGTTTAGCCGCCTATAATACAAATAAAAATTACGCATTATTAACCAGTTGGGTGTTAAAGTAACTTTTGAGGGTCAATACCAATTTCTTCCTCCATTAAATGATCACTTTTTTTCATCTCCCCGTCTCAAAGACCACTTTTAAGTTGAAAGGTGGGATTACTTCCATTGGAGAATACTGGAATTTGGAATTCTGAAAAAATATTGGAAGTTCTGTAATAGTACATTTAGGTGATTACGTTAGAAAAAAATACTTCATTTCAAAACAAGTTAAAGAATGTAGTTTAACACTTTTATTGATACTCCAAAAATAAAAAAAAAAGCAGAATATGATTTTATGAAAATGAAGATTACAAACAAAACGTAGGTAGGGAAGTTAGTTTTGCATGTCGGACAGTTGCATTGTCAAAGAAACTGCTACAATACACCATTATAGAACAGACATTCCCTTGTCCTGTATTTGAATACAAGCATTTAAATTCAAATTTATAAAAACTTTAATTAATTCATTCTTTGGATATCTAGATTCAAAATTATTATATAATAAGCAAATTTAATAATTATTTGTTGTATGTTTTACATGAAACTGCTTTACCCATTAACTATTTAAAGATCAACTGTCTGAAAGATAGATTTTTACAGTCCAATCCGAAGTCTTTAGAGAGGTTTCACTACTCTAAAAATTGAAATTCTATGTCCCTTGTCTATTTCAATATTTTGAGTGTTTAAAACTTCATTCTAATACAGTGATCGCCTAACCGTCGATTGTGAGCTACTAGTAGATCACGATCGTTTCGGAAATATTTATGGTAGACAGGTCTCGTACACAGATTGGCTCATGTTCAATATTATATACATCTGTGTGAGGTTTGCTTTTCCAGTATGAAACTTATAAAAAGCAGAATTGAAACAGATCGACTGATGATAACCGTATCCGAATGGATACCAGTACCTTTTCTACATTAAGGAAACTTCAAAACCAAAAGAAGGGCCATCCCTTCACATTAAAGTTAAGCCTCAAGAAAAATGTATTCTTACATTTCGAATTTAATTCTTAAACTTTTCTTATATGCAATTCAATTTAAAATATTTTAGAACAAAGTTATTAAATTTAATGTTGTAATTACTAGAAATGTATGTTTATAGTTAATAAATGTAAGACTTGAAAAAAAATTCTTATTAATTTCCTTGTTCAGGTTACTCACAGAATTTAAAAATGGTACAATTGCTCCGAAACTTTGAGTTTGGAGATCATTTATATAAAGTATATTTGAACTTTTATTTCAGGTAAAGATGTAGACACCCAAAAAATGGATTATACGGAGCATGGGAATAAAGCAACTTTTTACGTTCGAATATTACGGGTTTGTTATGCAAAACCTCCATCTAATTTCAACCTGCAAAGGGACATACCGCCTTCGATTAGTCAACTCACCTGCAAAACTTTTGTTCCAGTTCAGCTAACGACGGGTATATTTGTCCCTGAATATGAAACTCTGTCACAAACAAAGGAGAGAGTGACAGCGTGGGTGAGAGCCACAGGTGAGTATACTTTCTTGTAGATTTTCAAATACTGTACCACAAAAGTTGATCTGGGTGCTCTCATCTAAACTCGAAATAAATTGGTTTGCACTCTTTTCATCCTATAGCCTTTTGCAGATGGCCGAATTGAATGAGAGATTGAATGATGATTTTTTTTTTGGCGGAATTCACGTGTTCGAATCCTATTACTGAATACGACATAAATGTTCTTATCCCTGCAAAATTGGTTTTTAAGGGTCTCAGGAGTACCGATGAATTGAAAAATTATTTTTCAGAAATTAAAAAAAAAAAAAAATCATAATTACTGCTTTTCAACAACTGGTATTTTGCCTCTGGTACTTTGCCTGATATTTTTATTACATGCACAGATGTCTAATTTTCATTAAAAATATATAACGAGTTTATTATTTAAAAAGTAATTTCAATTAATTTTTTAAATATCTATTTGAACACAAAAATTGTAGATAATCTTACGCTTAAGAAGCATTTTACATTCACAGTATAATTTTTCCCAATTATACTACAGTAGAACCTCGATTATCCGAAGCTCGATTAACCAAAACTCCGTTAACCAAAGTCTGTTTCCTTTTCACTTTTTTTTTCACTTTCTACTATCCTCTAAAATTTTCTCTTTACAAATATGCATTTTTAAAGTTATTTTCTCCCACATTTCTTTTTGTATGCAAGCCGTCCTTTCCTAGACTGAGTGCAGATAAATATTTCGGAATTCCCTTTTTTAGAATTCCTTCTCGCAAGCATAATTCATGGTATGAGTGTACTCTTCCCCACTTTCAAACATACCTGTTCTAAACAAAAACACACCCCATTTCGATATTTGGAAGGTCATACTGCCGAGTCCCAGAACAATCGAATGTTATTCCACCAATGACGATACTACATATTAAACTAGATGATTATTGATGAATTCTCGATTATCCGAAGTAGGTTTGATCCCATTTACTTCGGATAATCGAGGTTCTACTGTACTATATCTTTATAGTATACAAAGTTTAAAATTTCATATAAAAATTATTTATGCTCAAATTACTCAGGAAATTAAAATCCTAAATTTTTAATATTAAAAAATCGAAATTTTAAAATGACAAATTATACGTAAAGGTAAATACCATACAGAGTCAATATAATAAAAACGTTTGTTAGACTACAAAAGTTACCGTGAGATGTAAATTTTATAGTTGTAGTTTTATAGGATTATTACTTTAATTTGTAAATTTCGTATATCCTACAGAGTAAGATATCTCTATATGGTAAATTTATGGTTAATGGACAGTTTACAAATTAAAAGTCTCTAAACGGGACTCTGATTCTGCATATTAATTTTACCAAAATGTTTAGTACGTAATTGCCTATACATTGAGCTACAATTTATGCATGTCAATTATTCCTGTTTTTAGATATTTGAATAAAATAATATTTTAGATAAATTCTACATACTTCGAGAAAATTTTAGAATACACCGGAACCTCGATCTATCGTTTAAGGAGACTCAGGTGGTAAACGGATGAATATCTGAAATATATGTAAATTCAGTAAAATGCGAGACTATAAATGATTTATTTACAACACTAATTTGAAGTATTTAAAATTTCATAAAATATAACTTACATTTTAATTGATACTTAACATTTAAAAAATAATTGTACCAGCTTTGTACAATTATTATCAGCTTTGCAGACTGCTAAAACAACTTTTCATCGCCTCTACTTCTGCAAATACACCATCACTGTGCAAGTATGTAAATGTTTTTAAGCCTTTATCACATTTTCAAGCAGACGGTAATAAAAGCGACTATTTTTTATTAAAAAACAATCTCATGGAAACATATCTAGTTAAAAAAACATTTCCAATTACATTAAAAATTGTCTGATACCATCCTGTTATGTTAAATAAATATTTTCGAGGTGTAAATAATGGATTGTTTTCAATCTATGCATTACTTTTAAACACTCAACTATCTGCCAACGCTCGTAGTACTGAGATTGACCAGATAAAGGGTTAACTACACTAGTCTGGAATGCAAACACGGACCTCCCGTATAGCATATAATAGACTACAGCGCAGAGAAACAGCTAATCAGGCATAAGAAATAATAAAAGGGGTAGTGAAAGATCCCGTCCATATTAATAGCATAAATAACACTTGTAAGCATCAAATTGGCTTCATTTTTCTATAGGATACTAAAGCTACCTTTAGGTTTGTTAAGCAATAACTTCACAATATTTGCATGCAACCAACCAAAATTATTATTAAAGAAGTCAATCTGAGTCCTTTCTTTGACAAAAACAAAACGTCTTATCAATACTTTATACTTTTAAATTCTTCATGACCAACTAGGTCTTTCTAAACATGGAATGCAGCGTTAGCTCTTTATCACAAAGATTTTTAGTTCATTTTACTTCTAATGAGGTAACTACATTTAATAAAAATTTTTATTTGATAAGCAGTCACAAAATACTTTAGGATTGTTATTTCCCCTTTAAGAAATTATATGATTGCAACGGAGTTCTATGCAAAGAAAAAAGGGAAATAGTTTGGTTGGTTGGTTGTGATAAATTTACTACCGATTTAGAGCAGCGGTTCTTAAAATGGGTGTCACGAGCGTATGCCAGAGATGATGCAGAAATAAAAAATATAAGGAAAATTAATACAAGTTCATTAATTGCATTAAAGATAAGTGTGCATTAATTTTGCACCTTGTATTTTCCCCCATCCCCTTTGTATTCTAAGTGCGTTAAGAGTAGCTGTGCCACGAAATTTTTAACTCAACAAGGCTATCGCAGTGAAAAACATTTGAGAATTGCTGCTTTAGTAAAAATTCCACGTTAAGAACATTAAGTTTAATCTTAAAAGTACAATAAATGTATCTATGTACAAGTGCGTACACCCGTAAAGTTACATATGCACTGCTGTAAAAACGGAATAGCTTTCCTTAGATTTGCTCCTTTTTTACTGTAAAATATGTTCAATGAGATGACTTTGCAAAAAAAATAATAATAATAATAATAATAATAAACCATACATTTTATAATAAAATTAGCTGATGCTTTTTTTTTATTTTTTACTCTAAGTCTAACCCCAAACTTTAACTGTAAAACACTAGTAAATCTGATCATATAGCTACTGATTACTCTGAGTGGAAGGGATCCGTATGTGGTTAAAAATACTAAATGAAGCCTATATGCTTGCCTTTACAAAATGTTCTAGCAAGAGCTCGCAATTTTGTTTTTGGTGTGAAGTAATTTCTCAGGAATATAGTCCAGTCAAATCAAAACTCGTGCACTAAGCTCTTTTTTCTGTTTAAGATTTTTAAGGAGAAAATTTTGACACATCTTTTACTTAAATAACAAATAAATCTGTTAATTTTCGAAAAAGCAATATTTTAACACAAACTAATTTTACAAAATTTTTAAATAAAGCAACACTTATTTAGATGGATAAGAAAAAAAGACTCAAACACTATAAAAAAAATTCCCGATTTTAGAAAACTTGAAAACATGGTATTTTCAATTTAGTAATTTATTGGGTATCACCTGTGTCCTAATTCTTTTCTCATGTTCTTCCATTTTTTAAATCTCAATTTGAACCGAAAAAGCATAATGTACAAGTTTTACTTAAATTGTATCTTAAGTGTAGGCTTCTTGTAATGTGATTTAGTTGCAAAGAATGTTTTCATTTGAATAAAAATCTTAGTTTTCTCTTGATACATCCATAGCAAAATATTTGTTTTAATTATATTGAAATCAACGCAATTAACTCACTGGATCTTTCCTCCATTACTGAAGCTTAAAATTCACTTAAAATATTCTATGATCATCCTAACCCAAAGTCTACTGTAACCCTACTCCGTTATCGTTAACGCAGAGATCAACATAATGTAACAGTCAATCATCAGTTACGTGTAATTGATTATAATTACACCGGGGCTTAATGATTCAGTTGTATGAACCTCAATAACTTTCCTTGATATCTTTTTTAAACTTTTCTCGAATAATTCTTTATTATACTGTATTAAAATTTCCTGATATAATGTCCTATCGTATCACTATCAAAGTATCGCATTCTAAAATCATGAACCAGTCGCAGATTATAAAATTTTGGTTTAATTTCTAATATGTTACAGTTACTTATTCTCAAAGCAAGGACTAAATAGACCAAAACCTACGACTTAAAGCCAATTAAACTAAAGCATAATAAAGAATAAGCATGATAAAGATCTTAGACTTGATTCGGGCCATTCTTAATAAAAAGCTTTGAGGTAATAAGGAAAATGCTCTTGTGGAAAAACGATAATAGTAAAAATAAGATTTATGTCCAAATATGGGTATTTACCTCGAAACCAAGTTGATTTATAGTTTTTTCCTCGAAATCTTTTAAATGGACTTTGTTTACTTTGGTTCGGAACCCTTCCCACTATACATGAATGATTTTTTTTTTTTAAGATATGTCCTTTACTTGCGACGTACAGGTATATGGCTTTTCACTAATTTGATTCTTTACTCTTTTACAGGGGCCCGAGTGGTAAGCGCAGAAACTGTAGCTCTGAGGATTATGACCGGTGGTGAAGCAAAACAGGGAACAGAAGCAAGCTTTACCTTCAATCAAGCTGAAAGGGATGAATATTGGATTTTCGTAATACGGCTTTATCTTGATGGAGTTTACAGAGAGCCACCTCTCGAGATGTTACCTCCTGTACCTGATATGGAAAGTCAAAGCTGCTGCGTTATTTTATAATACACATTGAACAGACTCTGAAGCTGCCTGTGTACAGACAATTCCGGCTTCATACTGATCAAGAGAGAAAAGAATTTTATTTATATAACTTTTAAATTATTGTATGGAAGAAACAATCTGATAAGTTACAGAATCCAGTGTCTGGATTCGCAAAAAAAAATGGATATTAATTTGATCTTTTTAACCAAAAAGATTTTGTATACTATTTTTAGCTATACAGGAAGTTCATCCCGATTTGAAATAGAAAATTTTCTATTTTTTTCTGAACCATTAATGGGTCTCTTACCTCCCAAAAGAAGTCTGTGCATACTGGAAGTATGTTTTGACCTATCATATTTTTAAATACATTATGAAACTATACAGAAATTTGGGATAATACAAGATTTTTGTTGCAACTTATGAAATTATTCCTCTCTATTTTAATAAAAATATAGAACAATTATTACAGAATAAATAAAAACTTATGCTCCTAGTAAGATTTAAAAGATTCTTCAATAGTTAAGCTCAAATTTTCTTTCATTTATATATATTTGTATAAGCTATACAATTAATAGCATTTGAATTATTACATAGCTGACATTTTTAATGACAAATTTTAACTTCGTTATAGTTCTATGTTTTTTTCTAATTTAAGTTTTTGATTTTTATATCAAAGAGTTTCTCCTTCTCACAATTCTTTCTATAGAATGTAGTTTTTTGAACGCTGTAATAGAAGTTTTATGTTTTTGCGTATATTCTAAAGTTATCGTGCAGACCATTAAGTTTATTAGGCAAGTAATTTTTGCTATAGTAAACGAAGACTAATTATTTCATGATTTTTTGTGTGAATATAGCGAAATTGGGAATAATCATGAAAATTCATTATTATTTCATGAATTTTCATGATCTTAAATGTCTCACAATATTTGTATGAATTTTATGAAGTGTTTCAAGAATTGGTCTACCGAAACAGATACACACTTGGCGTGCATTAAGACTTCTTTAGATGGTATGAGACCGTTTTAAGTACCTTAAAACGGAGTGAACTTTCATTTGGAGATATTGAAAACCAAATACAGTCGAACTCCGTTAAAGAGAATGCAGTATGTAATGAAGTTCCGGATATAACTAGCGAAAATTTTAATCACGCCATTTTTTTTTCATTTTAATATTTTTTTCAGAGCAAACCTCTGAAATCATCGAAATGTGAATTTTTTCTTCTATTCAAATTTCCGCAGTTGTGAAAATAGTTGTGGTGATTACGCAATGTTTTTTATATGTTACATATCAATGTTTTTTATATTTTTTCTTTATAAAGTATTTTGTGTAATATTTGTGGCAGCACACCATTGTAAATATGCAAATTTTCTTGTGTGCTGCCTGACTACATAAGAGTCAGCGTGCCAGTAGCCCAGAGCTCTGTTGTATCAAGGGTGATGATGTTCATTTGTTGTTTTCTTAAATAAAATGCGTACGCCAAGTGAGTAGTGTGATTTTTGACTGCATCATACAAATCCCTTCTGATAATGGAAATATATATATGGTAGTCCCTGCAGTTACTACATTATATATATTTCCATTATCAGAAGGGATTTGTATGATGCAGTCAAAAATCACACTACTCACTTGGCGTACGCATTTTATTTAAGAAAACAACAAATGAACATCATCACCCTTGATACAACAGAGCTCCGGGCAACTGGCACGCTGACTCTTATGTAGTCAGGCAGCACACAAGAAAATTTGCATATTTACAATGGTGTGCTGCCACAAATATTACACAAAATACTTTATAAAGAAAAAATATAAAAAACATTGATATGTAACATATAAAAAACATTGCGTAATCACCACATAGTATTTACTCCAGGGCCCTAGCTAGAAATTATATTCGGAGGGGGACATTGTTTTTTGTAAAGGATACTTCAATAAAACTACAGTTTTTCTTATGTATGTATACTAATGAGTATCATAATACAATGGGATTTTAAAATATCAAAGTAATTAAAATATGATATAATGAACAAATTTATAGCTTGAATGAATAATGTAGTAACTACACAATGAATTTAATAGTAAAATTAACATTGAAAATATATAAACTATACATATTAAATTCTAATTTTTAAAACAGATGTACACCTAAAAAAAAAATAATTTTAAAAGATGAAAATTTTCAGATTTTTACCTGAATGTTATAAAATATGCTATTTTTTAAATTTTTGCCAAAAAAATTTCACAATTTCTTCCAATTGTGCAACAATATTGTAATGAGTTGCTAAAAGTGCTAGTCAATCTGCTCTTACATATCGAATCCAATTTTCAGGTACTCCTCAACTTAATATCACTGTTCTAAGCCCACTTTTGTCTATGCACAGCTAGGTAGATGACACACAAATGGTCCATTTTCTTTCCACGAAACAGTCTTTTAGACTTTATGAGGGGGACTAGTCCCCTAAATCCCTCCCCTTGCCTACGGCCTTGATTTACTTTGATTTTATAACAAAACGAGTGAAATAAATTTTTTCTCAGAAGACAGTGGATGAGAAAGTGTAGAAATATTTTGCCGTTTTGGACTTTTTTAACGGACTTTTTCGCATAACAATTATGTGTCAAACCAGTGAGTAAAAGTTAAAGGTAATTTTTTTACATTTCCCTTCCCTTTTCACCTATTTAACAAGTAATCAGTCAATTCATTGAATATATTGAAAATTTTATAAAAATCTATTAAACTACATCAATATTAAATAACCAATTAATGAGTTATATTTTAGTAGATATGTTTTTCTTAATTGTGCGGATATAGTGAACAGAATCTTTGGTTGTTATAAGGGAGTTCGATTGTAAATCTGATACAAACTATTCGGATAATTAAAGGCCTAATCGCATGTCAACCTGTATGTGTTGAAAAAGCAACGGATTCAACTTGCATTTCCTTTTAACTGATGACCATTTTCACCCGATTAAGGTCCTTATCACATGTCAAAATAAATGTTGAAAATTGTTCGCTATCACACGATAAATCTGCACATTCTTCATCGGGAAAAGGAATCAAATTAAATAGATTACTTTTTCAACGCTTATAGGTTCATGTGTACCCATTTGGAACTGTTGCAATAATTTAATATTCATCACATGTCGATCTGTGATTACAAGATCTGAAATCTGATCATTCACACATTTTTTAATTGATCAATTACAATGAGCATGCTTGAATAAAGGCAGATGAAACAAATATCGTCCAAAAATTGTTCATAAAAATATTCTTAGTTTCTCTCAGTTCCATCGTTTTTGTATAATCATTGTACCTGCAAATTGTCTGTTTGATAGTTTGACACCATTTGAATCGAAGTTAACTTAGACTGAACGTAAGTTGTATGTTGGAATCCTTTAAATTTGTGGCTAAAAATGGAATATTTAAATCCAGTATATTAAAAGAGGATTTCATACTTTTATTTTCATCTCAAATGACTTTATTTCTACAAATTAGTCATAGCTCAAGAAAAATAATTTTCTGAGAAGAAATTATTTGATTTTATGTTCTGCTATATGAATACTAAATAACTTAAAGACGAAATCTGCATTTGAAAATAATTTTAACGCTTTATAAGGCCATTTTCCCCAGAAATATATTAAAATACTTCTAATTCCTATTGATTTAAGAAAAATTTAGCTAGATTATTAGAATAAATTAATGTTATAACTTCTCTTTCGGTGAGAATTATGTTTACCACCGCACACTGGGTGATCCGAAAAAAGCAAGACATGCTTTTTACTTATTTGTATTAGATAATATTTATAAACCTTTTTTGCAAATACTACAATATAAACACGAATTTGTATCGAATGAATGAAAATGAATCAAACGAAGGGTTGCATGCAGATGAAAGTGGCTACCTAACGTTTTCTCTTCTTCGTCTAAAGCTAAATTATCATTAAGACCATGATATGAGATTAAGACATTTATTAATTTTCTTTATTTCTGAAATTATTAACAATTGGCATATCTAATACGAAGCAACAAAATGGCTTACCATAAACATTTAAAAATTCGGAATTTGGTAAATATATTTACCATGGCTTTAGAAAGTGTTAAATAGATTAATTTCCCTCAGTAATTTAAATCACATCAGCCGCCATTTTGTTGTGCAATTGAAAACGAAAGTAATACTCCGTGGTCCTACCGTGGTGTATCCATCAGTATTTCGGCTACACTCTCCAGCCGACTACGTAGGGGAATACACTTTAACAAACTATATTTGAAATAATATATTAAATAGAATAATTCAATTCAAATAAAACTTTAAGAACTAATTACTATTAATGAGAAAATAACAGTAGGTAAGATCGAGGCTAGTTATTATAGGTAAACTTAAATTCGAATTAAAATTTAATCACCAGTAGAAACGAACTTATCTAGCTAGATTATGGTACAAATCAGTATGATATTTTATGAAAAAGCCGTCAGTCATTTATAAGGAGATAGCTGATAACCTAATTTTGAGACAGTTGTTTTTCTCTAATATTTTAAATTTGTGACGAAGCCCTTGGGGATATCTGCAAACTGTTCTACCACGAGAAGACCTATGTTCAAGTACGAAGTGTATAGTATTTTTTACACACATCAATGCATAAAGTGCCGCTATATGGAGCAAGTTGTTACAGCTCCATTTCAGCTAGTTGTTAGTTTCGATAAAAATAGTTATAGTGGGACATAATTTCATTTTTTAAAGACGATGTGCAGCTATAAAAAAAGTACGGTAAAAGTTACCAAACCTCAGGAAATATTTATAAAGACTATGAATAAAGTAATGACAGGATGTCAAGTGTAAAAGGTGGTTAATATGAAGTAAATTTTATGGCACACCAGAGATTCCGCAGAAAAAGGAAAACACTGGCCATTCAATAGAGGTATTTTTTGGTGATAAAATCTTGCTAGTACTGGTGACTGATTACGCACTGTCCCGGGATCCAGCTATTTGATGAAACGTTGTAGAGAATACACATAACACTAACCCAACAACAGGAAGAGATCCTGAAGCTATATCGAAAGCAGATTCTTCATTAAGCAGGTACTTCTATCTCAGAACCCAAGAAATAAGGCCATAACTTAAAACGGTGAAAGGAAATCGGTCTGTGAGTGAAGAACTGTGGTAAATGCCATCTTGGCAATCTCGAAAAATCTTGTCTTTTCCGAGCTGAAACCAAAAAACAACAGAAAAAAAGAGCAAGAACCAGGGCTTCGAACCGTAACTGAATCGAAAAAAAATTTTGGTTTATTTCGGTTAGATATATCTTCAGTTCATTGTTATTGTAACCACCTCAGCAATATTTTCTAATTTAACGTCAACCATATAATTATCGTCATTACATATATATTGCTTCTCCTTTTTCAGTTTTGATGTTAGCTAGTATTTTCCTGTTTCAGTTTCGCCTGAAACTACTTGTAGAAGGCAGATTTAATTCAGTTGAATGTTCAGTTGTCAAATGCGAGAAATCGGAACGAAAAAAAATTACGGTTCGAAGCCCTGGCAAGAACCTCCGAGAGACTCAAATAGAAGTAGTATCTAACACGTTGACTGCCAGACGCATTTTCGATGGTTTGCCCAAGACGCCGACGTGAACTTTTCATTACGCGATGCATATTATGCTGAAATATTTGCATCAGATAAAATGAGTTATAAAATCATGCTTGAAGCAGTTTTCGTGGTGGGGGTCACCAGTGGCCTCCATGGCAATCAACGTGTTATCAAGAACCCAATATGGATAAGAAAAGACCACCGACTCAAGATGAAATTGAGTACCACGCAAATCTAAGGGGATTGAAGGGATTTTTGACGAGGATGGTAACGACAGTAGCGATTATGAACCTTCTGAAATTTCAAGTAATAGTGAAGATGAAGTCTCCGAACTTGAAGTTGATCCCGAATCTGAAGATAATGACGATAATTCCCAAGCAACAACATCAAATGCGAAGGATAATTTGTGGACAGTAATTCAACAAAGTCCTGAATTATTTATTTTCAAAGCGCATTGATTTTTTGTTATTTTCTCCAGAAGCCCTCTATCGATATTAGCACTTACATACTACGAGTTTATTCGTAGCTACACAAAAATGGCAAGTAAATACAGTATGAGATAACTCGTAGTTGGCGTTCTAGAAAAGAAAGCAATCTACGAGTTATCTCGTAGTTGGCAGTCAACGTGTTAATATGAACATAACAAGGGCTTCTGTATAGAATATGTTAAACACCCAACTCAAAAGTCAAGCCACCAACAAAATTTAATTTATTTTATTTATTCCTAAATAAATTTTATGCTACAAATTACCTCATCTAGTGAAACATCATGTTCAATAGTGGATCAAATCATTACAGTATAAATTCATTTACATAAATCCTAACTTGAATTATCCTTAATTTAATCGAATTTAAATATATATTGAAACTTTAATAAATAATGAATATTTCAAAATAACTTCTAATAGTTTCTTTAATTTTTTTTTCTGTAACAACTAGCTCCTCTCTCCTAAATCATTTATCTCACATGAACAAGTTAACATTTTTTAAAAAGTATCCGAAACTTGAAGTCACTAATTAAGGGTAATCTTGCTAAATATACTTTATAACTATTACGGGAAAGCCCAATTTAAAAATATTCAAAGAACCCAGTGCCTAAGATACAAAATTATTTTCTATTATTAGATCCTGATGATTTTAGCCGTTCTGCATATGCATGGATTAAAAAGAGTTTAATATATTATAAAAATTATATTTATTAAAAGACAGTTTTATACTTTTGCACTCCCTTTACATGATTTGATCATTTTTGTTTCTTTTCAGAAAAGATAAGTTTTTGTGAATGAAGTTTAATCTTAAATGTTCCTTACATAAAATAACAATAGTAACTATTTCAAAATTAGGAATTTGAAATTAAACGAATTAGGGTGTTGTAAATAAATGAATTATTCATTATTATCATTGATGGTTTAAATAGACAACATCACCTTTGAATTACTCACATTCAACTTAAATTGCAGTAAAGAAAACAATCATGCAAATATAAGGACAGAAAGGATGAAATTAATATTTTTATATTTACTATTTATAGTTAATTAGGTGATGCAAAAGCTTAAATATAAATATGTTTAAATCATCATTTAACAAGTAGAAGGTAAAACATATGAAATAGAGGATAAATAAAAGTCATGATCCAATATTTAGAATATTGAGCACTTCTTCAGACTAAAGCATTGGCAAAACCAGTCAACAGTAGTGTAGTGAGAAATTTTCCATTGGAAAGGGTTCTTCCACTTTAACTCATTTGTCAAATTTAACATAACAATTCGTACATATGATAATCCTTATGGGTAGAATTCCCTCTTTTACCTTCGCCTCCCCACACCACTGACCGTTAATTATCCCAGCACATTTTATAAATATGCGATTCCCATTGTTTTTACCGAAAATGTAAACATTTATAGTAAAAGAAACAAAAATATTTTAAAAGCACTGACCGTGGTGTAGTTATCCTTGGGCTGTATAGTGGTGGATGCATCAGTTCTCTTTTAAAAAGCCTTACCTATTACTCTGAGAAAGCAGGAGTGGTGAAGGCGAATGGCTATCGAACTAGTGAACACAATAAGTCAGAGTCACAGATCCTAAAGAGTGAAGGGGAAGACTGTCGAAGCTAGGCTTCATCCCTAACATCAGCCTACCAGGTCCTGGCAAGAAACATTCTTCTGCCAAAATCCAAGTAAGATCAACTCTACAGAGACATAGGGTACGCCCATTAACCAGTTACAGTTAATATATTTTTCCTTAATTCGAAAACTAAATTTATTTATTTATGCCGAATAGGAGAAACTCTTAGGGCGTTGCTCTGTTTAGGTCGAGATAAGTCAATATCTAAAATGACTTTGACGATTAATCTCTGTTTAAATGGAAAATTGCGTATAACCGCGATTAATTTCTGTTTAAATGAAAAATTGCGCCCCACCATTGGTTGGCGCCATGGGTTAATCGTGGTTAACCATTAAGCGACTTTGGTGAGACCTGCCCTTAGTGCTTTAAACTTACCAAACAATCAGCCCCAAGACTTTATAGAGAACTGAGACTGGCATTAAAAAAACTTATAAGTCTGATTTTCTTTCGTTCTATTAAACGTTATGAGCTTAATTTTCTTCTGATACACCAAGCCCTCTCCATATGTTCCATATCTCCTTCACATTCTGTCTGATAATAAAACGATTATTCTACTGTGAAATACGGGTGATTTGTTTTAAGTCTTTTTCATTCGATTGTACTTTTAACCGTCGATTACATTTCAAACTCTATTTTGCTATTAATCTGAGAACTTATCTGCAGTGACATGACAATCATTTTATTCCATTAGTCGTTATCACTTTTTTTTTTTTAATTTTATCTTCCTTCTCTCTCAATACTTTAATGGGTAATAACCTTGGTTGTCTAGGAATAAATTAATTTATCTCTCGATTTTATAAATTTTAAATTTTCTTTATATAAAAGTACTCTTGTATTATCACAGATCAGTACAATCTTTTCTCTTAGGGCCGGTCTTACCAAAGACGTTTAACGGCTAACAGCGATTAATATCTGTTTAAACGGAGAATTGCGTCCCACCATTGGTTGGCTCCATGGGTTAATCGCGATTAGACGTTAAACGACTTTGATGAAGCTAGCCCTTAAACAGATAAGATTTTTTTTATATATAAAATCTGTTTAAACATCGTTTGTAAACAGCTTTGAAATTTAAAAAAATAACTTAAAAATATATATCTTTTGTTTGGTGTTTCCTCGAAGGTGGGAAGAAAATGTTAAACATAAAATATTCGCTCCGCCAAACAACTGGGTTGTGTAGAAGTTTTAAATATATTGCAGTTTGTGTTCACCTAAATCATTGGTTCTCAAAGGGGGCGGTGGAACGATGCTGATGGGCAATGAACTAATTTGAAGCTGTAGGGAGGTGATGTAAACATGTTTTGTCTTTTAAACTTAAAAATACCAAATAAATTTATCACATTAATTATTTAATTTGCACGATTTTTACCATTAATAAAACGAACTTGTGCGACGGTATCAGAACCAATAATTTTCCTCCCCTATGTTCTGTGTGAAATTGGGCCGACACTCAGAAAAATATATTTAATCAACAGCATTCGTATGAGCGTGTCACAGAAACAAAATTTGCTGTGTAACTCCATTGAAGAAAATTGCTTAAACATTTTGCATCTTATAATTGAGTACTTCCCCTACCCTATACTTTAAATTACGGGATTTTTAAACGGAGGGAGGGCGTTGAACATATTTCGAGCCGTAGGGGGGCGGTAGCTTAACACATTACCTGCGGGAACGGGTGATTACCCACTTTGCGTACCAATCGTTATCTGGGAGCAAGTATCTCCCTTTTGCGCAGAGTGTGTGTTATCGGCGGGAAAGGGAGATCACCACTATTTTTTCTTGGTATTGTACATATGATTGTAATCTGATCCCCGTGTTTTTAAGCGGAATTTCTTTGCTACAAATTTATTTCAGTTTCGTTTGGTATATCATTCAATACGGTTGTCCTTTTTTTTCGAAAATAAAAGCCTAAATAAAATTAATCTAAAAATGGATTTACACGATAATGACTCAAGTGAAGACGAAATATTTGCTGATTCCTTGTCGCAGTATTCATGCAGTGATCGTGATACTGATAGCGATTTATCAGATGATGATGATAGTGATGTGTTCCCTGTGACCAGAGAACAGTCCACGAGTATTGTTAGTGATTCAGAGAGCTTCAGGTGCTTTCTGGAGACCTAAAAAAACACAAAATTCCAATAGCAGGGGAAAAAATATCCTACTAGGATTTGCAAAGTGTGTTCCTCCCATAAAACAAAAAGTTATACCAGATACATGTGCGGATACTGCAATGTTGCTCTTCATAAAGGGGATTCTTTCGAACGTTTTCAGTCTTTTGTAAAGTATTGACGACTAATGAATTGAATTTATAATGTTCCGCGAATAATGCAAATTTCGTCCGATTCCCCCGCTACACGCGTATTACCGCATTCGCCAAGCCCGCATATAATGTGTTAATAAAGGTTGAGAATCACTGATCTAAATCAACTAGTGCATATGACTTCAATAGCAGAAATTTGTTCATTATTATTTTTACTTGTTGATTAATGACAGTTAAAAAAGATAATCAGTGAACGGAGCTTAAATAGTTTGTAGTATATACAATGTGTTGTCACGGCCGTAACTAGGAAGTGACAAATGGGGCATTTGCCCCAGGTCCATTAGTAGTAGGGGCTGTGATGGGAACGGGTTCCTAAAGAGGACGATTTGCCAAGTAAGAACAAGGATATGTTCAAAAATATTTTTCAAAATTTCTTAAAAGAGTAAGTTTAAACGGCAATAACGTATTTAAAAAATGAAGTGATAATTTCAGTAGAAACTTGTAGGCGATTGCCAGTTTGAAATAAAAGTTTTCCAAAAATATAACAATTATCTACAGCGAAACCACCTTGTGTCTCCAACACTCTTTTCATGCCTCCTACTGCTTCCACAGGACAATTAATATTCACATTTCTTTTAAAAATGGGCAGTATACGTTTATCAAAAAAGACAGTTTTAGCCAAGTAAAAGGGCACTTTCTGTACTGGGATTATTTGACAGTAAAATATATATTATGTGTAAAAACGGATTATGCTAAACCTGTATGACAAAATACAGGGCACAGTATAAATGTATTCAGAGAAGGCAGGACAAGACGCCTTTTGAATAACGTGAAACATCAACATTAATTACTATCCTTCTTCACAACTTCGAATCCACAAATTTTCGCAGAATGATGAGCCACAGGTTACTGTACTTTTATTTGATTGACTTTGCTATTTGGCTAAAAAACGAGAAGAGGAAAACCGTGCCGATGATTACTCATGAGAAAGAATTATTGCTCAGCATTTATTGTACGGCATGTTAAAACATTATTAGTGAAACTGCAAACGGCATTATTAAAATTGTAAAGGCCCTTCCACACTATCATTCACTGCAAGCCTTTACCACTGTGTGGAGGGATATGGCTTATTGTGGTCGACGGTAGCATACGATGGCTTCGGAAACGGGTTTTTACCAAATATCAAAAACAGTCAGCATACTCTACTAAAGTGCACAGTAGATAAAGGACACATTCACGCACTCGGTTCATTTAGTGGCCCAGTATGTTGCTTTGCCAATTCAAGGTTACTTCAACATGTGTGTTAAAATGGTTTCACGATTTTCGCCTGTCGATATGCAATATTATGGATTTGAATTTTAACACATTGTATGCGGGGCACGTACTAGTACGTTTCCTGACGATTGATACTTGAGCGCGGGTCACGTACTAGTACGGGTTTGTATAACAACATGGTTTGTTTGTGGGTACAAAAATAACGGTATATACAGGAAAACGAAGTCGAATGTTCTTGTCTACTACATAGATTCTGGAAAAATTTGGACATAAACTAGTTTTTAGATTATTAGTTTTGTGATTGCTCTTTTCATTTTTTATAATGTAAAAATGTTTATATATAACATAATTCGAAAAAATTAAAACTATAAACTACTATTTCTATTTGATTTTTCATATTTACGATGCTATTATAAATTTATCCACTAAAAAAATATTTTTTGTTTACAAAAATCTTATGGTTGTTATTTATATATTTCTATTTATATATTTGTTTATATATTTCAATATAAAATACGAAACGTTGGTTAAAAAATTAAATAATTTTCAATCTATTGAGATTTAACTGAATAATTAAATTTACGCCCAAAACGCCCGCTCCCGGTACAATGAGGAATTTTCACGTTTTCTAATGTTAATTTTAAACAATAGAAGACAAAAAAGTAAGCAGGACAGTACCTATTTTACTTCCATTTGGGGGCCTAATTAGTGATTTCTAATGGGTTTTATAGCGAACTCTTTAACGTCTCTCAAAAACGATACTTTTCCTCCGCCGAGTTTGTGACGTCATCATTCACGAAAACACCGATAGCCAATGTTGTTTACACGTTAAAAAGGCGATTTTTAAATTTATTTCTGTGTGAAGTATCGTATATAATAGAAATTTTTTATTATATCTGGCATTAAAAATCATATTATAAATGTGTACTGTGCCACTCTGTAAAAATATAACAACTAATTGCAAAGAGAAGATATTTTTCAGCGTTCCCAAAGATCCACATACACGTAAAATCTGTACAAATACGATGAAAAGGGATGAGAAATGAAACCCCAAATTATCAAATAAATAATCTCTATGGGTTTGTGAAGACTATTTTTCAATAAGTAAATGCTTGCTTTTGTTTAAACATTACTAATTTAGAATAATTAAAGTATACAAAATACATCTATACCTTTAAAAGGACTGTTGATTAACCAGTGCTATTTAACTTTTAAAACTGCTAAATTTCGAGTATTATCACAGAGTTCAAGTACAATGTTTGATAAAGCATATAAATATCGTAAAACATATAAATATCTAAAGCATATAATTACCTAATAAATAACTCGGGAGGGGAAGGTTATGTATTTTCAAGGTATTGTAAATATTTTCTTCAGAGATGCATACTTTCTTAACTGTATCAATTCACAGTGATATTTTTCGATTAAATTGGTGACTAATTGGAAAAAAGTATAATACTTTTAAAATACTTAATAATGATATTACTTTAAAAATTAAATTTAATATCAGAAAATTTATACATTTTTAATTTAACATTAACATTAAAGGCAATAAAATTGTATTGCTATTTAAAAATGTATAAATAATTAAGTAAAGCCTTTTAAAGATTTTAAGTTTCTTTTCATCAAATTTAAAATATCTAAGAATTGGTTTGTTTTTGGAGAGCTACGGTCTACTTTTTGCAACACTGAGGCTAATGAGACCGGGACAGGGAGGTCCACAATAAATACTTCCTCTAATTTTTAGTTTGATATTACATCCATCTCTATTTATAAAAAGCGATGCTACTACAAATGTGTGTATATGATATATGTATATTAATTTGACCTGTCTATGTCTACAAACAGAAGAGCTGTGATTAGCATGAATAAAATATTAATACATGTTAAGTAAAATTGGATAAATATATAAATGATTTTACATACCTTTGGATTTTAATTCCCCGTATTTCTGCTCCCATAAAATCCGGGTTTTTTCCCAAGAACGAAAACATTGACAGCATGTCAATTTTGGGAGGTTGTCCGACTGTCCTATGGTAAATCCAAATAGAAGAGACATTTATAACAAATTGAGCTATCGAGATCGATAAAATAAACCTCCAGGTGTAAATAAAAATAAATTTTGATAGCTAGAAAATTCCAAGAACTTGCAAAAGCAAAATCTGAAAATAGTGCGCGCTTACAAGTAATAAGAAAATATTGGATATCGTGAACGATGACGTCACAACCAATTACGGAGCATTTTGATGTCACATGTTTTTCGCTTAACTTTAAAATTTATTTTTAAAATGATCAACCCAATTTTTACATTTTTGAGAACATTTTTGAAATTTTACGAGTCTGGAATTATCAGAAAAATACTAAGTTCGAATTTCCCACGTGTGCAAATTCCTCATGCCGCAGCGAAATGTACCCGCACACAATGTGTGTGTTAAGAGCAGTAAAGTCAAGTTTTGTGATGTGCTTAAGTGATCATTGTGCTTCCATTGGCTACAATCCTACGGACTAAAATTTCAAGTAAAACTCCAGCAAAGCAAAGTAAAATTTTACCAACTATTTGAACTTACAATATACAAAACTAAATTATAAAGTGAAATTAATATATGATGAATAAATATAAAATTTAAAGTATGAAATTTTGCTATCATATCTAAAATCTTATTAAAATTGAATCGATTTCTGAAATATATTGCTAAATTCATTTTTCTCTCATTTGAAAATGCTAAGACCTTAAAAGCTATACAATTACAAAGAATTATAAAAATGTTTTAGGAAATAATTATTTTATTTGACGGTATTTTTAGTTTGATTAAAAAAGTTTAATAGTTATGGTTCAATTGTATATTAAATTTGAAGTCATTTTGTTTTGGTTTAAGATGGTTAAAGTTATAATATGTGAAATATGATTTTAATACAAAAAGTAATCCTGCCAAGCCCTTCCTTGGCTTTGACCAGTGGTCTCCCTTGTGGGAGATCTACTGTCTATCTCAGAAGTTAGGGAATCCTAACGGCAGAAAGTGGACTTACTGGTAGTCCAAGTCGAATTTGAAAGCTCAAACTGAAGGGGGCAGAAGAGGAGGGGGCGATACAGAAGAGCCAACAGCGGGAACTGTACCTAGATCTAAAAATACGCGAATCTGAAAGAAAGCGCTAGCTGAGCGTTAAGAAGATAGGAAAGAGGACTTACCCCATAACGGTCACCAGGGTTGGAAAGAAAGGGAAGAAAAAAGTGCCACAGGCTTGTGTGGTGGTGTGTATCCCCCTGTCGAGGATAAGTTAAGTTTAAGAAAAAAAAATATTTAGCTAAACATTTTGGGATAGATGCGCTGGAAATACAAGTCTATCGGGAGGGGGGCGGCTGATTAAGACCGTGACAGGCAGAATGACTCAATTAGACGTGCTTTATTGTGCGAAGCTAGCGTACCAACAACTTTGCCAAACAGCAAAGGCAATTATTTTAAGGCAAGCTAGGTGGGTTTTTTTTTTTTAAGAAAGGAGATATTAAGATTAACATTTTAACCATGTTATGCATTTTAACCATGAAGTGGAGATTTTGCGAACTATCGTCCGTGAGATAATTTGCCTCAATAAACTATGTCAGTTTGATCTAAAAATTCCATTATTTCTTATAACGTGATGTTTTTTGTGATGAGACAAAAATCCCAACTCATATGTATACGTTAATCTAAAGTTGATGTTAGATAAATGTTGATCATATTGAAATAGTAGTTTCTGAATAATAATTATTATAATTTTTGATTTACAAAAAAATTTCAAAATATGTATTCGCAATTAAATTTTGTTTCCTAGTTCACAAAAAAAAATTAATTTTGGAATAAAAAATTTCTTTGTAGTTTAATATTTTCTCCGCACTCTTAAAATTTTATCCTTATGATATTTTATCCTTATAACTGAATTGTGCTAAGAAACAGAATACGAAGAATCTATCGTATTTTGTAGGGGTAAGAGGTGACAAATTTGACAGGGCAATAAATTTAGCTTCTCTCTGGGCTCCAGTGGCTTTGGGTTCCTGTTTGTTCTACTGCGTTCCCGATGCAGATGTGCTGTGGGATTGAGTGAACACTTTTCTATGACCTCATCTCTTGTTCTCACTTCGCAAATTTACAACATTGATTATGAGACTGAATTGTGCTAAGAAACAGAATACGAAGAATCTAATGCTTTTGGTTTACGCATACAAACTCTGAAAACGAAAACGAAACATTCTATCTGGTAGCATCCATTGTCAAGTACTTTATTCCTGAACGCAATGTCTGTATTAAAGATATCAGCCCTCAAATAGTTAAACTTAATGCTAACAATTATTCCATGTGGAAATTTAAAGTGGAAATGATATTAGTTAAAGAGGGCATGTTCGATTTGATAGAAAACGGTCCTCCCCGCACCCGATGTAAAATATATAAAACGTGATAGACACGGAAGAGCATTAATAAATCTGTACATCGAGGATTCTCAAATAATTAACATGAAATACGAAACAACCGCTAGGGATACTTGGAATAAGCTTAAAGCTATTCATGAACGAAGCAACTTATCTAGCAAACGGTTTTTGCTAAGAAAATTGTATGCTATGAAAATGCCAGAAAACGGCAATATGAACGAACTCATTTCCAAAATGCTCGAATTAATCGATAAATTAAAAGCTGTAGGCGAAGAAATTAAGGATCAACGCATCGCTGCCCTTTTGTTAGTTACGGTTCCTAAGTCCTGCGACACATTTATAAGGGCTCTAGAAGCTAGACCGGAAGCTGAATTAACTCCTGAACTAATTAAAAAGAAATTAATTCCTGAATACAATCGGCGAAAAGAACTAAATTTAGACCATAACCTGGCACAAGCCTTCAAAACAAATATCACATTTAAACGGAATAATCATAATAATTATGACAAGTACTGTACTTATTGCTGAAAACGTGGGCACTCCAACGACATGTGTTACAAATTAAAGAATAAAAATTCCGAAGCAAGAAAAAGATTTTCTTCACAATATGAATAAAAGCAGCAAGAACAAAATGAAAAACATAAAAGCGATAGAACTTCTGTATGCATGCAAATAAAAGAAAAAGAAAAATCTTTCCGAGCCGATGCAGGTGTCCGCTCATAACGAAACACATATCAACACAACGGACACAACTTCGCCAGCTAAAAATAGATCTGCGGAGAACGGGATTCCAACCTCGGAAACAAAACATTCTTTTCTTGCAAACGTTGATGCAGAAAAAGAACAAAAAATTATCTGGACTCTGGATCGAGTCAGCATTAAGTTAACGATACAAAACTGTTTTCATCTCTAAATGAGAAAGCGGATTCAATAAATATAATCGTTGCAGATGAGAAAATAAGGGCCGAAGCGGTAACAACAGCGAACTATATTAAAACAAAATATAGCGAACTATATTAGATTATCAACAAAAGCAAGGAAGAAAGCACCGTTCGAGCTCTGAACCGATCAGAAACCTGATCTATCCAACATAAGAACTTTCTGGTCAAGAGCCTTCGCAGATGTTCATAAAAGAGAGGAAAATTAGACGAGAAGGCGATGGAAGGAATTATGATAGGATACGACCAAAGAAGTAAAGGATATAGAATCTACACATCCGATCACCAAGTGATTATAAGTAGAACGGTTAGATTTATCGAGAACAAGACAGAGAACACAACTCATGCAGTACCTCTACCGTTAACCGAGAAAACTGACATCGTAGAAGAATCTGAAGATGAAGCAGATGACGCAAGCAGTGATGAACCCATAGTAGAACTTAGAAGATCCAGTCGATCAAACAAAGGAAAACCTTCCGAATGACTAAGTTACATGGCTGATGAAGAGAAAAATTATCCTAAAAGTTTGAACGAAGTTCTTAGTCGCAATGACAAGAATGAATGGTTGAAAGCCATTGAAGAAGAAATGAATTCTCTCAACATAAACCACACGTGGGATCTCGTTGAGTTGCCAAAAGGGAAAAAATCTATAGGATGTAAATAGACATTCAAAAGAAAGTTAGACCAAGGCATAAAAGTTATCAAACACAAAGCAAGACTTGTAGCGAAATGATACAGGCAAAGTTCGGCATCGATTTTGACGAAACCTTTGCACCAGTCGTAAAACATATCACCATCATAGCATTCCTAGCTGCCGCAGTCTACAGAAAAATGCACGTCAAGCATGTTGACATAAAAACAGCTTTCCTTCATGGAGATCTTGATGAAGACATTTATATAGATCAACCAGAGGGATACATAAACCCCCGACGAGAAAGAAAGTTTGCAAATTGAACAAATCTATGTATGGGTTAAAACAAGCAGCAAAAGCTGGGAACCAAAAGAAAATTTTGATGTCAAAGACTTTGGAAAGGTGAAGAACTACCTTGAAATTAACATCCAAAAAAAACCTGATGGAAGTTTTGAACTTAATCGAAAGTCGAAGACCTACTGGAAAAAGTTAACGAGAAAGATCGAAAACCGACGTATATTCCAATGGATACAGATTATAGGAAAAACGATGAAATCTACAATTGAAGGACAATTCAGAGTACAGACAGGCAATCGGAGCCCTCTTGTACATCGACAATGCTTCAAGACCTGATGTGGCTCTGGCAGTAAATAGATTAAGCAGAAAGAAGAAATCACCCTCGGAAAAGGATTGGACGGCAGTGAAGAAATTAATCATGTATCTAAATACAACAAAATAATCTAATCTTGTCATAAACAGCAAGAGTCCACCCGTCCTCAGCTGTTACACAGATGCCGATTGGGCAAGTGACATCTCAACAAGAAGTTCAACAAGTGGAAACGTCTTTCTTCTTGGGAACAACACATCTCCTGGTTCTCGAAAAGACAAAGCTGCATCGCACTCTCTTCCTGCGAATTAGAATACGGGGGCACAGCCCATGCAGCACAAGAAATCTAGTGGTTAATTCATCTCTTAAAAGATCTGGGACTTTTTCAAAATCGACCAATTAAAATGTATGAAGGCAACAAGTCATGCATTTTCCTTGCACAAACTACAAAGAACGATACCAGGACTAAACATATAGACGTAAAATACCATTATCTTAGATATTTATGCAGAATGGGACAATTGAACTTGAATACTGTAACAACAAATCCAATGTTGCAGATATCTTTACGAAACCTCTTCCCAGACCACTATTTAATAAGTTAAAGTGTAAACTTAATATTTCCTCAGAATCGCTGGATTAAGGGGGAATGTTAAGATTCGATATATCTTTTAATCGTAATCCACCAATTCTTTTCTTTCATTTTTTATATATAGGTGGCGCTACGAGGTGTTTTTGTAGTAGTAGTTTAGATCAATTTAAGGATATTGTACGGGTATCCCTGGCCGCAATGATATGTGTTTTGTTTCTATCCCTAAACTTTCTACTCTTTAGTTTTGTGTCATGAACTCACGAATCCACCTCTCTATCCCCTTTTCCTCTTTTAATTGTTTTATTTTCTGCTCGTTGTCATTTTCTGCTGACTGTTAGAAATCTCTGATTTAGAGGGCTCGGCCCAGGCAATCCAGTTGACCTACCATCCTGAAGGTCCTGAAGGTCTGTTCTCCCCATGTTATATGTGTAATTGTTAACGTTGTTTTCGTGTTGCTGTCGTAATGTTAATAAAATCACCTTAAACTAAAGGCAGAGTTCTCGAGTACTGAATGTTTAATCATCTTATACATTTCACTCAATATGGATACGCTTGTAGAATTCACTTCAAGTTCCTGTTTCTTCTACTGCGTTCCCGATGCAGATGTGCTGTGGAGGTGAGTGAACACTTTTCTATTACCTCATCTCTTATTCTCCCATCGCAAATTTACAAGACGAAGCAAGTGAATAAGTGTATTAGAAGATGGTATCTCAGTCATTACATTTGAATCAACTACTGTTTTACTCTATTAGCCTTACAGAAAAAATAAAAGTAAAATTTATTAATGTTTTGTAAATGCTATTATCTTACACCATAATACAAATTTTATTTCAGCAAGATCTGATTAATTGTACATTTGCTTCGACTCACCCACTAAGGAGAAATTTGTTATATTGTGAAGGAATATAACTTATATAAGTGATTATCTCAGTCAATTCAGTCACAAAACTTTAAAATTTTATTGTTGAATTTCTTACGTAAAAGTCATTCTTAGTCCCAATTGATCATAGCAGACAAAATAGGAACTTAAGATAATGAATGGTGTTTTAAAAATTAGTGTCTCACATTGGGGATATTTTTGTTGTATACTTTCAGTTTTCAATAAATGTAACAGTATTCCTCTAGATTAGCAATTGACTTACCAGTGGAACTTTTAAGTAAATGTTAAAATTTGTTACAAGCTTAAATAGTTTTTTTTTCTTTTTTTTAATTAAACATTGAATGTTACGTTTAGTTTACTGTTATTTATTACTCATTCTTTTGATATTTAAAACCTATTATGAAATAAAAACTCGGAATATAGGTAACAAAGGACTTATAAAGCCTTTCCAGACCATAAGAAATTAGCATTTTCTACGATAGCTTATAAAGAACACAATATATTCTTATTGATACTGCATTCTCTTGATTTCCTTATAAAATTTCCACTAGTATACAATTAATCGTCTGTAAATACAACTGATTTGAATATTTTCTGTATATCTAGGGGGGAAATGAGCATTTTTAAAAACTATAATCATACAATTTATACATAAAAAGCATTTTACAAAGTAATACACCTCTAAAGACCGACATTTCTTAGAATATACTGCACCGTGTGATGAGCAAAAATATAAAGTGAAAAAAATACGATTTAGGCAAAATAGAGAAATATATTACAGAGAAAAAGAGAGGTGGTACATTTGAATTAAGATAAAAAACAACCGATTGCCCACACAGAGCCGGTACCAAACGAAGAAATGAAATCTTCTGGTATTGTAATTTGTAAAAAGAATGAAAGTCAATTAAATACTGGAATCGAGGTGCAAAACTTGAAATCAATGACAGTAGTTTTTGACAAAAGAAAGAAAATAATTGGAAATTTTTCGACCGTATGGCACCAAATCAAACAGTATGGTAAAACGGCTTCAATAATTATTACAAAAAATTGCAATTTATATTTAAGCCTCTTTTGTTCATGCATTTTGGATATAAAGTGTAATAAATCAGCATCTTTTATTTTGATTAGAGTGAATTCAAGTTTGAGAATGTGATGATAGCAAGCAGGATAAATATGATTTTATTTTACAATTAAAGATAATCGAATATACCGTGTATCTCTAACTATTCCTAGTTTCACAATATTATAATAAAAAGCTCTAAATTATAGTATTCATAAAGAACATTTATGTATTTTTATACATCTTTTAGTGTGTATAATTATAATTGGGTTGTTTTACAATAATGTGTTTTGATTTTGGATGATTTTTATTTTGATTTGTTAAAACTAATTGGCATCATTAATTTAAATTATCGTTTGCACAATTTTTTATTTTTCAGATGCCAAATAAGTTTATTATATTATTACTGTTCTTTTTTTTCATTGTAATGTAGCTGATGTAAATTTGTTCTTGTGTCCTTTAACTTTTAAAATAAAAGTCCTATAGGTTATGGGCCCAGGACGATAATTCCTGTAAAGAATTTTCCAGTTTTTTTTTTTTTTATTAGTGTCGCTTAAAGTAAAATAATAAAATGGCAGACTTTCGAAGTGACATCGTAAAGCTGAATAATCGCAATTATTCGAACTGGAAATATAAAGTGCAGCTACTGCTAATGAAAGAAAACCTATTTAAAAAGGTAATTGAAGGTGAAAGGCCGATTGCAGATGGTAATCAAAAAATAATCGCTGAATGGGATGCAGCCGACTGTAAAGCACAAGCTTACATTGGACTTACAGTAGAAGATGATCAACTCATCCATATAAGGGATAAGAGAACGGCGAAAGAAATGTGGAATGCTCTCAAAGAATATCATGAGAAAAGTACGTTAACGAATAAAGTTCATTTGATGCGTACGATTTGTTCTTTAAAGCTCGAAGAAGGCGGTAATATTCCACAACATATTACTCGCATGCAAGAGTTGTTTCTAAAACGCGATATTGATGAAGAATCGTTATCGGATAAATGGAGTGTTGCGATGCTATTGAGTAGTTCACCTAGAAGCTATGATCTTTTAGTTATGGTACTGGAAATACGACCAGAGAAAGAATTAACGTTTGACGTTATACAGCAAAAGATCATCGCCGAATATGAACGTAAACAACATGCAGAAGAAACTACCTGTAAATCTGAAAAAAATTAATGAAGTCAGTTGCTAGTAAAAATTTCAAGAAAACCCTCGTGGAATGTTATTTTTGTAAAAAGCATGGTCACGTGAAAAAGGATTGCAAGAAATATTTAAATTGGAAAGAAAAACAACAAAATAAAGTGAATACAGTTGAACATAAGGAGCATTTGTTTTCATTTGAAATTCAATCCAATAGTTGGATTTTGGATTCTGGAGCCACTAGACATGTAACCTGTAATGTATCTGGCAACAGCCAGAATAAAAGAACTCTGTATCAATTGGAATCTGGCAACACCAGATAGAGAGAATTCTGTTTTTGGGTTAAGAACATCAGAACAATAACTTCAAGCTTAAAAATGTACATATAACGTGATTTGTGATGTGTGAATAAATATGTTTTCGTGAACATCTGCATCTTATATTAAGGCCCCTAAAACACTACATTTTGGCGACGAGGATAAAAAAAGAACAGAAGTAAAGCATCATGTCAACGGAAACTAGAGCGATTGATTTATCGAAGTTTACTTTCAACGAATTTTGCCCAGGTAAGGATGATATACGATATTATTTTAGACGTTTTGAACTTGAAATAAGAGTTTTTCGTATCACTGAAGATGCAGATAAACGAGATTTAATTTTACGTTGTATGGGACCTTGTTTATTTAAACTAGTAAATGATAATTTTGATCCTATTTCTCCTGACGAAAAAACTTATTCTGAAATCAAAGATTTTTTGGAACAGCATTTTAAACCGGCAACAAACATCCATGTCGAAAGAACAAAATTTTCCCAACGTTTTCGCCGTAACGGTGAATCAATAGCTGAATTTATTGCTGCTTTACGAACTCTTGCTGTAAACTGTAAATTTTTAGAATTCTTTAGATGAACGTTTAAGAGATCAATTAATACTGGGTATCAATGATTCCCGAATACAAGAACATTTGTTTCGTGAGCACTCTGATGAAACAGCAACTTTTAATCAGATTGAGAAGTCGGCTTTAAATTATGAATCTACGTATATCAATCGAGAAACTATTGAATCTGTTATACATTCCGAACATAAAAACCCCGTTACAAGTGTGAATAAAATAAATACGCCAACGCAGAATGTAAAGAAAAACAATTTCAAAGCCGGCGCCAAACCAACCACTTTCAAAACCAAACCAAAAGTTCACGGCGAGATGGAACGTAATAAATTCCGAATAGATAAACGAACTGTCTGCATTCGATGTGGGAAAAGTAAACATTCGAAAGGGGAGAAATGTAGAGCTGAATTAGCCACTTGCCGCAGTTGTCATACTAAAGGACATTTTGAAAAAGTATGTGTACGATCTGGGAATGCAGAATTCGTTCATCATATTTTTCACATAAGCAATGATAATAAATATCAGGTTAGAGCTGTAATTAACAAGAAAGAAATTGATTTTCAATACGATACTGGATCAGGGAAATCTATAATACCTGAAAGTTTTTATAGAATAATTGGGAAACCGAAACTTTTAAAATCTAAACAACTAATTGCGTATCCTGATAAACCGATTGCAACACTGGGAGACATTAAAGTGAAAATCAAAATCGGATCGAAATCGGAAGATTGTTTACTAACAGTAGTACCAGGTAACAGTGTACCTATATTAGGCAAGGATTTGATGGAAGTATTCCATTTAGAACCAAAATTTGAGGTAAAATATATTGATAAAAATGTTCGAACACTTGAATCACAACTTCTTGAAGATTATGCTGATATATTTGATCAAACTAAAATAGGTACAGTTCGAAGTTTTGAGGCGGTCATCAGATTACATGATAACGCAAAACCAGTAATCTGTAAGGCTCGATCTGTTCCATATGCGCTTAAGCCTGTTGCAGATAAAGAAATTGATCGTTTGATAGAAAATGGCACTTTAGAAAGTGTTAATATTAACGAGCAAACCGTACAATGGGCGTCACCAGTTGTTTACGTAACAAAGAAAAATGGTCAAATTAGATTATGTGGCGATTTTAAATCCACGATAAACAAACATATGATAACAGAACAATATCCGTATCCAACATTCGAAGACATTGTTTCTAAATTAAATGGTTGCACAATTTTTAGTGTAATTGATTTAAAGGATGCATTTTTGCAAGTTAAAGTTAGTGAAGAATCTCGAAAATATTTAGTAATTGCTACACATAGAGGATATTATCGCTTTTGTCGAATGCCTTTTGGCATATCAGCAGCACCCATAATATTTCAAAAATTGATGGACCAGTTTCTTATTGGAATCGAAGGTGTTACATGGTTTCAAGATGACATTGCAGTCGGAGGTCGAAATATACAAGAACATGCTCAACGACTTCGACAGGTATTTGAAATTTTTCGTAAGGTCGGTTTAAAAACACAAATGTCAAAAATACAGTTGTTCAAAGAAGAAATTAAATTTCTTGGACATGTGATTAACAAAACAGGCATTTCGCCAGACATTGAACGAATACGCGCTTTGAGAGAACAACCACCTCCAAATAATGTTTCAGAACTCCGATCATTTTTAGGATCTGTGAATTATTATAGCCGCTTTGTGAAGAATTTACAAATACTGTGCACACCCTTACACGAACTATTAACAAAAAATTCTTCTTGGGAATGGACTGAACGTCATCAAAATACATTCGAAAAAATTAGGGAAAGTATTTCATCTCCAGCCATACTGGTACATTTTGATCCAAAACAACCAATAATTTTAGCTTGTGATTCATCAATTCGAGGACTTGGTGCAGTTATACAACATCGCATAGAGGGGGAACTGAAGCTTATTGCTGCTGCTTCTAGAACTTTAACACCTGCTGAACGCAATTATTCAAACATAGATCGTGAGGCCCTAGCAATTATGTTTGGGTTACAAAAGTTCTATAAATACCTCATTGGACACCATTTTATTATTCAGAGTGATCATAAACCATTAGAACGGATATTAAATCAACACAAAGAAGTTCCAAGTCTAGCAGCCTCAAGGTTAACAAGATGGGCTATAACTCTAGGTGCTTTCGATTACGAAATAGAGCATCGTCCTGGCCAACAAATGGTGGTTCCAGATGCCTTGTCACATTTGCCGTTACCAGATAAGAAAGTAAGTAAATTTGAAGATTCTTCATTTGTTTACAGCATTGCCAATCACACAATACATGAACTTACGTTAACACGTCGCACATTACGTAGATTTACGGAAAAGGATTCCGTCCTATCAAAGGTAATTCTATACATTGAGAAAGGCTGGCCCTCAAAACAAAATATTGACGAAGCACTTATTCCTTTTTTTGAGAAAAGAAATGAGCTTACTTATGAACAAAGAATTTTGCTGCTGAACAATCGTTTAGTGATTCCGGAGAAATTAAGATATTTAGTGATTGATAAACTCCACGAATCACATACTGGCATAGTTGCAATGAAATCTGTTGCCAGAATGTCAGTATGGTGGCCTGCCATCGATAGAGACATCGAACAAACAGTCAGATATTGTAATGATTGCAATGAACATCATCCAAAAATTGCTGAGTCTCCATTATTGTTATGGAACAACACTGGTAAACCTTGGGATAGAGTTCACATTGATTTAGCTCAACTTCATGGTGAAAATTGGCTCTTCATCATCGATTCTCATTCACGTTGGCTGGAAGTCTTTAAACTTAAAAATGTTACATCATTAGATATCATAAAGTGTTTCAGAAAATTATTTAGTTCTTATGGAATATGTCGGATAATTGTGTCTGACAATGGTCCACAATTTACTTCCACCGAATTTCGAGAATTTTGCGAGATGAATGGTGTAAAACATATTCGATCTACTCCTTATCATTCCAGAAGTAACGGACTAGCAGAACGTGTCATACGCACATTTAAAACCCGTTTCAAGAAAACATCTAATCAGTTTTCCAATCAAGAGCATCAGCTACAAGTTTTTTTATTTACTTATCGAACAACCATACATCGAGCAACGGGTTGCACACCAGCGAAGCTATTTCTCAACAGAGAACTTTCAACTTTATTTGATCGGTTGAAACCTGACCATATAAACGACGTGGAAAGCTTAAAATCAAAATTTTATCATGATAGATTTTCTAGACACAGAGACTTTGAAATTGGAGACAATGTGTGGATTAAACGAGGAATTGACCAAACGTGGAAACCAGGAACAATAAAGGATAAAACAGGTCCTTTATCTTATAGAACACAGCAAGGTATGCATGTACATGCTGATCATTTACGGAAACGAGAACAAGAACACATTGAACATTGTCAACAATCACCAACATCTGTAGATAAATCCGATGAAAAAGCTACGCCAGAGACTGTTTCAGATTTCCAATTACCAGAGTTAGACGGTACAGATATCCATTTACCAGAAGTCACTACTCCCGAACAAGGAACTTTTCTTCGACGTTCCAGTCGAATTAGACATGAACCTAAACGTTTCCATGAGGAATTTAACTATTGACTATTTAATGTTAATTTGTTGTGTTTTAAATATTTGAATGTGTATTATCTGTTTAACAAATTTAATTTTAAGGGGGGAAAAGATGTAATGTATCTGGCAACAGCCAGAATAAAAGAACTCTGTATCAATTGGAATCTGGCAACACCAGATAGAGAGAATTCTGTTTTTGGGTTAAGAACATCAGAACAATAACTTCAAGCTTAAAAATGTACATATAACGTGATTTGTGATGTGTGAATAAATATGTTTTCGTGAACATCTGCATCTTATATTAAGGCCCCTAAAACACTACATAACCAGTGATAGAGAGTTTTTCACATCCTTGAATACATCATACACTGAGAAAATTGAAGTTGCTAATGGTGAATTAGTTGATGTTATTGGTATCGGTACTGGAAAATTAAAGTTTAAAAATCAAGAAGATTCTGTCACACCAGTTTTATTATCCAATGTGCTGTATGCACCGAAAGTTGTTGGAAATTTAATTTCAGTTCGACAACTAAACTTGAACAATTTGAACAGTTGGAAACTTATATAGATTATGTGAACCACATAAAATTCATACAGTTGTTGAACATAAGAACAATTGTATTCATACATGGCATCGAAAAATGGGACATCGTGATCCAGAGGCGATAAAGAAAATGTATACTGAGGAACTTTTAGAGGATTTGAAGATAGTTGATTGTGGAATTCAAATGTCATGCGACACATGCATGAAAGGAAATTTAACCAGATTGCCCTTTCCAAAACAATCCTCTAGCAAAACAGCCAACCCACTTGACTTAATCCATACAGATGTTTGTGGACCAATGCAAACTATGACACCAGGTGGTAAACGATATATGGTCACATTCATAGATGATTTTTCACGGTATACACATGTGCATTTGATGGCAAATAAATCTGAAGTTCCTGACATTTTAAAAAGCTACATAGCATTTGTGAAAAACAAGTTTGACAGAAAAGTCAAAATTATTCGATCTGATCGTGGAGGTGAATATCTAAATACCAGTTTGCGAAAATATTTGATAAATGAAGGTATTCAAACTCAGTTAACTGCAACTTATTCTCCACAACAAAATGGCATAGCAGAGAGGAAAAACAGGACTCTAGTAGAAATGGCCTGTTGCATGTTGATTGATGCAGGTCTACCAAATCGGTTTTGGGGTGAATCTGTAGTAACTGCAAATTTCATTCAAAACAGGATTTTTACTCGATCAAAGAAACTAACTCCTTATGAACTGTGGAATAACAAAAAGCGTAAGGTAAAGAATTTTCAAATTTTTGGTTCTAAATGTTTTGTTCATGTCCCTACCCAGAAACGACAAAAATTAGATAATACAGGAACAAAAATGATATTTTTGGGGTACGATGAAGAATCAAAAGCTTATCATTGCTACAATCCATCTTCGCAGAAGGTAGTTATTAGTCGAGATGTTCGGTTCTGTGAAATATATCAAGGGGAATCTGAATGCTTAGACATACTTGAAAATGAAGAAGCTGTTAATTCAAAAGCCGAAATATCCCATAAAGAAGAGGAAGTTCAGGAGGAGAGCAATGAACCAATTGAAGCAGTTAAAGATCCTCAGATTCGTGTTTCTCATCGATCAACTAAAGGTGTTCCTCCAAAAAACTGATGAAGAGCTTCATACTGTAAAAGACGAAATTAAAGAACCCAAATCCTACAATGAAGCAATTTCCAGTAGATTCAAAAAGGAATAGCTTAATGCAATGCAAGAAGAATTGACATCTTTGGAGCAGAATGAAACCTGGGAATTGTGTAATCTTCCTGAAAATAGAAAAGCTATTGGATGCAAATGGGTGTTTAAAATCAAAAAGGGTAGAGATGAAAGCATGCAGCAGTTCAAGGCACGTCTTGTCGCTCAAGGGTTCTCTCAAAAATATGGTGAAGACTATGATGAGACTTTCGCTCCTGTTGTACGTCAAACAACTTTGCGTACTTTATTGTCAATTGCAGCTAAAGAAAAATTAACAGTCTATCACTTTGATGTAAAGACAGCATTTTTAAATGGAAAACTGAATGAGACAATATACATGAAACAGCCTCCTGGCTATACTATAAAGGAAGAATCACAAGTATGCTTATTAAAGAAAAGTATTTATGGACTGAAACAAGCTGCCAGAGTGTGGAACGAAGTAGTGCATAAAGTTATTGTCAATTCAGATTTTAAACAAAGTAAAGTAGATTCATGTCTTTATTCAAGAAAATCATGTGATAGTTGGTGCTATATTCTGATTTATGTAGATGATATCATAATTGCAAGTAAGTCAAAAGAGGAGATACATGAAATTGAAAATGTTCTATCTAAAGAGTTTGAGATCAAGAATCTTGGCTCCCTTCAGCAGTACCTTGGAAATGAAATTACAAAAGATTCAGATGAAAATTTTCAACTTTGTCAGTCAAACTACATCAAGAAAATTGCACGATTATGGACTGTCAGATGCAAAGCCAGTAAGCACACCAATGGATAAGAGTTATGAAAAATCAGAATCTACAAATCTGCTGAAAGATAATTTTAAATACAGACAGCTAATTGGACGTTTACTTTATGTATCAGTCAACACAAGACCAGATATTTCAGCAAGTGTAAACATCCTTGCACAAAAGGTTTCCTCTCCAAACCAGGAAGACTGGATACAATTGAAGCGTATTGTAAAATATCTAAAGTCTACTGCCAATATGAAACTCAAACTTAGCAACATCGGGACTTAGGAAAGTCCTGCATTCTTTGGATATGCAGATGCAAATTGGGCTGAAGATCGTAAGACAAGGAAGTCAAACAGTGGTTACATATTCTTCTTAAATGGAGGTGTCATCAGCTGGTGTTGCAAGAAACAAACCTGTGTTACATTATCTTCCACTGAATCTGAATATGTTGCTCTATCTGAAGCCTGCCAAGAAGCTCTTTGGTTTATTGAAAGACATGCATCAAGATGTAAATTGTGCCACAACAATTTATGAGGACAATCAGAGTTGTTTAAATCTGATTCAGAGTGGAAAGTACTCTAACCGAACTAAACATATAGATACTAAATATCACTTTATCAAAGATTGTGTAGATAAACAACTAATTAACTGTGAGTACTGTCCAACGGATCTGATGGTAGCTGATTTGTTGACTAAGCCATTGTCACCCAATAGACATTGTATATTAAGAGAAAAATGTAAAGTTGTAGAAACGAAGGAGGAGGGTTAAAACTAATTGGCATCATTAATTTAAATTATCGTTTGCACAACTTTTTATTTTTCAGATGGCAAATAAGTTTATTATATCATTACTGTTCTTTCTTTTTCATTGTAATGTAGCTGATGTAAATTTGTTCTTGTGTCCTTTAACTTTTAAAATAAAAGTCCTATATGATTGATATATGCCGAATATCAAAAGCTATTCCTAGTTTCGAAATATTGAAATAAAAAGTATTCCAGTCCGTTTTAAAGTCTATTAAGTCAGTAAATTTTTAAAGTATGGGTTATACGTTAAAGTGTTTAGTTCTCCAAAATAATGTGTAGCGTAATCAAATTTTCCTTAAATTCGAGGTCGCCACACTGTGTAACCTTAAATTTCTATTTACAAATATAGTCCCCTTAATATAAGTCCAATACCTATTTACCAAACTTTTTCACAATTTCTTTGAATGCAGTGATAAAATTCACCAGAGGTCAGTAAATTGAAATCCTTTGTATGAAAACTGAAATGAAATGAAGTTCTTCGGACCTTTTTCCGATTGGCAGTAGTGGTAACAAACAGCGGGAACTGGTAGTGTACTTCGTTGAGTAGAACTGTTCTTTTGATTTTGATCTTGATAGTGTGGTAACGCTCTGTATTTGAGTTACCATTTAAAAATTAATTTCTACCAAGTTCACTCTAATCTGAGCGTATAATGGCTTCTGAAGTAAAAGAGGAAAGCAATTCAGCGGTAAGAAATTCATAACTTCTCAAATCTCCTAGAATCCGAACTTAATGTTGACTTACCGACACGTGAAGTTATATTTGTATTTCTATAGTTCTTTGAGACTTAATTTTAAATACTGTTGTAATAAACAGTTCAAACAGAGTAAATATTATCCTGGATTTCTATTGAAGAGTAATGTTAATGTACTAGCCCTAACGGTATGGTCCTTGATTCCCGCCAAAATTAAATACGAAAATATGATCAGTAGTAATACATTAATAAAATTTTATTATTATCCATAGATGTTGAAAAGAACATGAGTGTAATTGGTTGTTAAGTTTCGAATTGTAGTAAAATTGTTATTTACTTTGCAAAAATCACTAAAGCAGTTATTTGTTTATATTCGCAAGACGTTTGAGTTTGAAATTGCCTTGAAATTTTTTGATCGATGTACATGTCATAAGAGACCTGCTTAACCTGCATTTTGTTTCATTTTGTAAAAATAATAAATCAAATTACTTAGATTTGTTATTATCGAGAGTATTATGTCGGTTTAATTCACAAATAAAAATTGTGAGTATAGGTTATAATCAGTTTAAGAACTGTAAATATTCTAAATTATAGTATTCATAGTGAAAATCTATGTAGTTATTTGTATAATTTTTGTTGCGCATATTATTGTGTTTTTATGATCATATGGTGTGATTTTAATGATATTGGTTTTGATTCATATGAGTTAAATGTTTAAAATATTTACATATTAAATCTCGATCTCATTTAAAATTTGTTTGAATCTTATTAATAATCTTTGGAAATTTAGATTTGTGAGTTATGGCTAGGGGTTTCTGAAATTTTAATTTTTTTTTCCATATATGTTTTTAACTACTATTTAGGCATATAAGGGTCTTAGTATAAATGGATAATAAAATAATATAAATATAATTATATATTCATTTGGATTTCAAAAAGCACATAAATATAAATTTAGACAGTCTTAAAAATTAGGGTGGTTGTATAATTATTTGTTACTGACAGTAGTTGATCGAAGCACAGAAATGACTTTGTCATTGGGAGGCAAGGAGGTAAGCAGGCTTTTATAATCTCTTACGGTAATATTTTTATTAGTCTTTTAAAATTTTTAAATATGTGGCTACCATAGTAAAATATAAGATATAAATTTGATATTAAAAAAAATTAATATCCAAATACCTTGTTGGCAATAGAATACAAATTTATAGTCTTAGATTTGTTAGTTTTTTCCTTATAAAACTAGAGAAGAATGCTAATCAATGAGTTTTTTCTTAAATAATGAAGGAAAGGGGGGGGGGGTAAGAAATAAAAAGAGAAAATGTTTTCAAAATTAAATTTTATATTTGTCTTCAAGCAATTTGATCTGATTTAAAATAATCATTTTAAAATTTATTTTTTAAAATTTATTTTCAAAAGCAAGTTTGCTGAAGTCTGCTTTTGTATACATTTTTTGATTTGTTTGTACAGCTGTAATTACTTTGTGTTAAAGGAGTAGTTCTTTAATTTCAGTACAATATTGAATAATGTTAAAAAATATACTTTGAACTGATTATACAGGTAGTCTGTTTCATTTGTCTATCCACAAATTTTCTATAATGAACGTTAATGTAACATTTGATTTTGATACTAGAATTTATGCTCAATATTAAAAGTTTCAATAATTTTGGAGTCTTTCTTGAAAAAGTGCTACTTTTTGAGCCTGCCTGCAAATTACTGCTGAAATTTCAGCAATGAGATTATTAGGTGAATGTTCTTTTCCTCATGTTGCTAATAACAAGATAGTCATTTCTTCTAAAGTTGGAAATCTATTGTGATCATTATAATACTTTTGAATAAAGAAAAAAAAATAATTATTATTGAAGGCTAATAAAGGACTTGATGGGAAAATAGTGAGTATCTGACTACATTAGTAATAATGATGTCTAGTGTTTAACATATTTTAGTGAACAATTTAAAGAATAGATCTTACAATTTAACCCTTTACCGGACAGTGGTTGCACAGCAAAACCTCTTGTTAAACATTTTTTCTCTAATTTTTGGAAAAACATGAGTGTTTTTTTTATTGATTTCTTTTATATTTTTGATATTTAAAACTTACAATAGATGATAATACTGCATTTAATTCATTTTTTTCTTCTGAAATATATATTTTTATACTTGCTGTAACTGGTAAGTTAGCAATTCGATTTTTTTCACTTAAGACCCCAAACAAAAAATATCTATTCAGACAACACTTATAAATTGTTGAACTATTTATTATTAAACCTTTTAAGAACACTCATTTATTGTTATTAGAATATAATTGTAATTTAAAAAAGTATTGTGTTCATGCTGTACAAGGGTATATTAAAATGTACAAGGGTAAAATAGTATATTATATATGTAGTTTAACATATTGATATATTTCTAGGCATCTGATGTCGAGAATGTTACTGCAGATGAAGAGATGAAAGATGCAAGTAGTAAAATGAAGGATGGTGACAAAGTGAAAAATGAATCAAAAGAGGGAAGTGATAAAGAAGGAAGTGATGATGAGAATGAAGATGAGGAAGATGAAGAAGGTAGAGGTTTAATTTTACATATTGTTTTACATAATGTTTAATTTTACATATTGTTTAGTGCATATTACAGTTGAATTGAGGATTGGAAAAAGGATGAGATTCTAAGACATTGTCACTAAATTCATTTATTTTTAAATACTATTATCTAATAAAATGACATACTGGGACGGTACACATGGTATGTCCTTATTTCTTTTTTATTAATGTTTATTAATATATTTGTGTCTGTAATATGTTTTTAATGTATGAAATTTGTATTATTATATCATTGAGGGGTTTTCCCCCCCTCAAAATGTTTAAAATTTTAACTGTTTAAAAATATTTAAATAATTGTTTGTTTGTTTTTTACTTTTTTCAATTATGTTTTTAAAATTATTTAATAAATGGGGGTTGAGGGAGGGTTTCCCCCCTCAAAAATTAAAAAATTATTGTTAAATTGTTTTACAGAATTTTATCATTTTTTGTGTGTTAAAATTGTTAAATTTCAACTGTTTTTAAGAATTTTTTCATTTTGTGGGATTATATACCTGTTTCAGTAGTTCCAATCTGTAAAATTTATGCTATGTGAGTATTTTTCTTATTTTGCCATGTGGTGCCGTCCATGTTTTTCTTTTTTTTTTTGTGTGTGTGTGTGTGTGATTTTCAAAAACCATTTTCGTCCACCATTTTATTTGGCGACTTCCCGAAAATGGGGTTTTTGCTAAGATCGCCAAGAAAAAAACATGGCGGCCGGAAGCGGTGTAGCTATCGCATCAGTTCCTTAAATATAATTTTTCCAGTTCAGTTGGAAACAATAAAATATTTTAGTGTTTTATATTTATCATTTTACACCTGCCAGTTTTTACATTTTCCATAAAATTTGCAAGTTTTGATTTAATTTTATGAGGTTATGGATGAACAGTGAATTTTTATGGTTTTTAGTAATGTGAAAGTGAAATAAGAAAAATTTCAAAAAAAGAATAATGGATTTTCACATCAGTAATATCTGAAATTTCAATTATGTATTTCTTTTCAACAGAAATTTTTATAACTGACAAAACAGATCTATATTCATAATGTTTTACAGCTATTAAATTCTTATTATGAATTTGCTAATATCTAATTAACTCTGTTCTATCATACGTACATTGTCAAAATATATAATATTATCCTTTTTCAAATCTCCAGTTCAATTGGAAACAGTAAAATATTTGTTTTTTATATGTATCATTTCATACTTGCCTACTCTTACGGATTATCCATAAAATTTATAGCTTACTTAATTTTTTTTAATGGTTTTATGAACGAACTGAGAATTTTTATGGTTTTTAGTTCTGTGAAGATGGAACAAAAAATTTTGAAAAAAAAAATAAGAATAATAGTTTTTACACTTTAGTAATGCCTGAAAAATTAAAATTTCATTGCAGCAGAAATTTACATAACTGATAAAAAAAATCTATAAATATACATGTGTCAGATAATAAATACCTGTTATGAACTTGCTAATATCCAATAAAAAATAGAGATGTACTGTTTTATGAAAGGTTCATTGTCAGAAAGTGTAATATTATCCTTTTTCCAATCACCCCTTCAGTTGTAAACATTAAAATATTATTTTAGTGTTTATATTTATTATTTCATACCTGTCAACTTTTATGGATTATCCTTAAAATTTAAGGGATTTGATTCAATATCATGGAATTATGGGTAACTGAAATTTTTTTATCAGTTTTGGTACTGTAAAAGTGAAATAAAAAATTTAGTAAAGGGAATAATGAATTTTCATTATAGTAATATCTGAAATTTCAAGAATCTGTTTCATTTTAGTAGAAATTTTCATAGCTGACAAAAAGAAATATAAGTATCCAAAATAGTTTTAGAGATATTAAATTCCTGTTATGAATGTGCTAATATTTAATTAAAATAGAGACATACTGTTCTATCAAATGTTCATTGTCAAAATGTGTAATACTATCCTTTCTCCAATCTCCCATTCAATTGAAAAACTGACAAATATTGATATTAAATATGCATATGTATCAAAGATATTAAATTCCTGTTATGAAATTGCTAATATCTAGTTAAAATAGAAGCATTATATTCTATTAAATGCTCATTGTCAAAATATACATGTGTATTTATTATTCTATTTTCAATCACCCATTGAATTGAATTTAATTAGTGTTTGATATATATCATTTCATACCTCCTAACCTTTTTAGATTATCCATATAATTTACAGCTTTTGATTTAATTTAATAAGAAGAGGGAAGAAATGAGAACTTTTACAGTTTTTGGTACTGTGAAAATGAAATCGTAAATTTTGAAAAAAATAAAGGATTTTTCTCTTTAGTAATATGTGAAAATTCGTAAATCTATCTCATATTTAAAAAATCTATAAATATGTGTAATATATTTTACAGATAAAATTTCTGTTATGAACTTGCTAAAACAGACATATCTGTTTTGTAAATATTTCTTTAAAAATTCTGAGAAAAAAAGTCAATGTCTTTAAAAGGTTTTAAGCTTAGTAAATCAGTTAACATCTCACTTATTTATTTTACTAAATAGACATTAAGTTTAAATCTTGGCTAATTATGTGTTTGTCTAGAATTAAAAAAAATGCGAAAGTTATGCAATCATTAAGAGGTAATAGAAAGACGATCAGTTGTAATTTTTTCTAAAGTTTAAATTCTTTCTTTAAAAAATAATTAAGTGAAATGAGCAATAAATAATCGCAAATTTATTTGAAATTTTGTTTTATATATTTATCATATGCATGGTTATAGTAAATATTTTTAGAAGTTTAATTATGCTTTTATTGTTATATCATTTTATACACAATATTAAAAATTATAAATTATAGTTGCACTTCTGGACAGACCCGTAATGATGACAGGTTGCCGAGCTCGAAAGAAAGTTGAACGTTTGGAAATGACTTTCTCTACCCCAAAAGAAAAGCAGGAGTTTCCTGAAGGGAAAGGGAAAAAATTAGGAGAATGTCCTAGAAGTAAATATTAATTTATTGTAATTTATTTCTGCCTTTTTTTTTTAATAATTTTATTATTATTATTATTTTTTTTTTTGTTTTGTTTTGTAGTTATGAGTTCTTAGTAATTTAATTTATTGTATTCTTTTTCAGTTGAAGCTCAAATCCAGAAAATGAAAGTTGTTGATTTGAAACCACTCCATAAAATACTTTTTAATAGAATTGGTTCGGTTAGTGTTTGTTTATGCTTAATATACATTTTTTATTGTGAGATGTGTGCAAGATTATGTAAATTTTTTTGATTTGTTTTGTTATTCATATATTGTATACAAGGGAGATTGTGACTGCAAATTTGTTTGAGATTTCCAGCTTGGTTTTGTTACTTTTTGAATTATGGATTTGTGAAGATTTATTATTGATTATTTGAAATTTTATCTGATTTTTGCTCTATTGTAGTTTTCAGAATTTTTGAGGTGATGTCACAATAAACCCCTGTTGTATATAAATATATAAAATAGGCTGTTCACATGTTAGGAAATTATAATGAATGGTAAATGTGTAAGGGAAGTTTGAAAAATGACAAAAATGTCAGGAAAATTAGTTATATGCAATGCCATATGTGTCAACTTTTACGCTTTATCCATAAATTTTTTTTCACAGTTTTGGGAATTGTGAAATTTGTGAACAGTGAATGTTTCTCTTTAGTATTTTATTTCAGCAGAAATTTACAAGCGATAAAGGAATATATAAATATACATTATATATTTTAAAGATATTAAATTCTTCCATGAACTTGTTAAGAATAAATAGTGACATTGCTGGACTTTAGGTTATATTATGTTTTAACAAAATACCTTAACATGCCTAAAATGTCAAAATTTGATAATTGCATATTCTTTAGCTATTACGTATTATTATCTGTAGTCATAATTAAAAATACTAGGTAATTACTAAATAAATTACACATTGGGTCTAATTAGAAATGGATTTCATAATTTTAATGGTATATTTTTAGATAATACATATAACAAAGTATGCAAATACATATTTTTCTTTTCTTATTTGTATATATTTTATTATGCAATATAAATGACTTGTTAAAACTATCAAACTGTTATTTACCGTTTTATTGATTTTGCTAAATAGATATTAGTTTGAAATTTAGGTCAATTTTATGTTTTTCTAGAAACAAATTTAGTTGAAAAAATTAACTAATATAATAAATGCATGAAGATTTTATTCATAGCAATTAACTGTTATTAATTTTAATGACTTGTGCTACTAAATGCCAACCAACTAGCTGATATTTCACAAAAGTTGCTGATGTCAGAGTATAAAATTTATTTAGGAATTATCTAATACTGTTTTTTTTTTTTTTTTTTAATCTTCTGTTGTAACATTTCTTTCAATCAATTTTTTAAAGGGTGTAAAGCAAGTTAAATTTATTTGATAATTGCATGAAAGAATTCCTAAAATATCAATTTAAGCATTGATAATTTACTGTTATGACTTATTAGTTATAGGTAGTTATCGTTGTCATTGTCAGTAGTGCATGTTCTTCAGCTACTACATATTATCTGTAATCATTATTGAAAATACTAGGTAATTACTAAATAAATTGTGCATTGGATCTAATTAGAAATTTGAATTTCATTGTTTTAGTGGTATATTTTTAGATAATACGTATAACAAAGTGCAAATACACATTTTTCTTTCCTTATCTGTATATATATTTTATTATGCAATATAATCTTAAATAACTGAAGCTATTATAATTTATTCAATTATTATTGTAATTGTTAGAAGAGTATTGATATATATATATATATTTGCTGTACTAATGTGTGAAAATAGTTCAGGTATTTTGTTTACATTTATATTGCATTCAGTTAATTAGTCTACGATTTTATTTATTTTGTAAGATACCTTCTACCTCTTCATTCTTGTTGTAAGGTACAGTTTCTAGAATTACAATTGACATTTTTAAAAAGTTGTATAGATTTTGGTGTGGTTTGTAGTTATCAAAATGGTTTATCAATGTGTGTTTGTTTAATGTATGTTATTACTTTCATTTATAGTTATAAATTTAGACAATGGTAAATTAAAGCCACATTGTTGCTACAAAATATGTTACATCAACATATAGACTGTGCATGGTGTGACATTATTAGGTGCTACAGATTAGTTAGGGACCATTGTTGGAGGGTATGGTACTGTTTTCATCAAGAAAAGGTACAGCAAATAATAAAATATATTTAATATTTTAACCTCAGTTTGAATATTTTAGTATCTTAAAATTTAAAATAAAAATTGTAACTTAATAGTTATAGAAATAAATTGAATGTACTATATGTAGTTTTTTACTAAGATTCTTTAAAAATCTATGTTAGTTAAGAAATTTCTTATGAGTCCAAATATGTCGCAGAATGAACTTGTAGCACTTCAGTTGGCATTCTGTAGAATATTTCTGTAATGATGTAATCTTGTTTTATTTGCTAAGGTACATAAAATAAAGCTTATTCTAATATTTATTTTAGGCCAATGAAATTAAAAAGAATATAAGGAAATTTTGTGGATTTCCATTTGATAAAGATTCTGTAGAATATACCCGTAAGAAGGCTTCAGCTGAGAAGTAAGTGATTTTGTCCAAGTTATTTTCTGGTAATTAAATTTTAAATTGCTTCATTGTACTAGATATGTAAAGTTAGGATAAATGTAGTAATGGTAAGCTAAAAAAATTAGAAGTTTTCAATGAAGGCTTGATTTATCTGGTATTTTTATATATTGCATACTAAAATTGCTCTAGTGCCAATATTGTATCTTTTATGTGAAACTGCTCAGTATAATGAGCAATATGTGAGTAAATTTTGTTTTATTATTTTTCTTTACTAGTGTTTTGTGATTAAATGTCTATGTATAATTATAATGATTATTTAGTTATGTTTATACAAACAAGTTCTAAGAGTATATTTATAGGTATAATTGTAAGTAGAACTGTTAAAACGTGACTTAGAATTTTTACCTAGACACTAACTTTTATAGTGTGAGGATAGGTTTATAAATTTGTAAACCCTGACTAAAGAAAGAAAAGAAAAAAGAAATTTCAAACTTTAATTTATTTTACAAACTTTGAGTAGCATTGAATACTATTTTATAGTTACTTTTAATATTTTATATGCAATTATTTTTTAGTGAGCACAGTTTAAATTTTGTCTCTAATACTTTGTTCCTTTGGATTTTTATAGGATGACTGCACCAGTTTTGAAACAGTGTTGTTTAATTTTAGACATTGAACGGAGTGGATCTAAAGAAGAAATTGTGAACAGAATTCTGACGTTTCTGTTAAATCCAGAAGATTCTGGAAAAAAAGTGCCATCTGCAAAAAAAAGTATGTGGTTTTATAATTTACTATATGAATTAGGATTAGCTATCGCAGGTTATGGTCATAGTTTAACCCCTTAACAGGTCAATTCTTCAACAAGAAATGTTGAATAGTTATTTTGTTAATAATTAAATGCCATACTTAGTAAAATATATCCAAATTTTATGTCTGTATATTTTCATCAAATTTCTGGTAGGTTCCTTAAAAAGAATCATCTTTTGTCTTTTTTACTTTCTGCTTTATTTCTGTTGATCTTTTTTTTTTTTTTTTTTTCTTCTTGGCCATAATTAACAAATATCAAACTCAAATTTTAAAAGAATGTTTGCAAAAACTTTGTTTAAAAAAAAAAAAAAAAAAGTTGATTAAAAGTTATCTTTTCTTTCAAATAAAATATGTATAAGTAAATTGAGATAATTTTGAAGATATTCCGAAAATTTTCTTTCGTATCTCACTTTTTTTTTCTGCTAAGAACTGGAATAAAGTGTTATTAGTTAATTTGAATGTGACACATTCTTTAAGGTCAAAAAGCTGTATGATGCAACATAGCTAAAACATGTAGAACTGGTGTGGTTCTAGTAATAATAGTACAATGCCTAATTTTTGTTTATGATGGAAAAAACAGCTGTTTTCTGGATATTGGGTTCAGAAAATATAGAATTTTTAATGGGACTTCCTAATTAATAGTGTAATTATAACATAGGGCTTAAAGTTTTTTGCACCCAATTGTTAGGAGGAAATTTGTTTTCTTAAACTTCTGTTCTGGCTCTTTTAATCAAATCTTACCATCAGATTTACCCAAATTGAACTGAAATATTCATTCCATTTTCATATGTTGGACATAATTTTTTCAGAGTGATTTTAGTAGTATCTAACATTTTAGTTGTAGAGTTGGACCGCAATAAATTTATCCAAATAAGTATGTGCTTGTGTACATACCCTTGCACCTGTTCACTAAGAAGACATTTTTGCAAAATTTTTATGCAATTTTATTTTCTTTATTTATATTGCATACTTACCTTTTACATAACTCTTAAATTTGGCCTTACATTGTACAGATTTGGGTAACAGATTGTATGTTCTCCTTAATGTGTTGCAATCTTGTTGTAGTGAGTGGGCCAATGACCTGATGGGCTATGTTGACGGTAGTTACTACTGGTAGGGTTACCCATGTCGAGCAGGCTTTCAGTGAAGCACCAAATAAACTGTAACACTGCAAAAACATAACATTTGAAAAGCCAAAGAATGTTCAGTTATGCCGCATTGTCCGCCATGCAACATAAAGAGGAATGAGTTCAGGACTTAGGTAAAGGGTCATGTTTAAAAAGTATGTTACAGTCTCCAGTGTCATCTGGTTTTTCACGAGCCTCTGAAAACTCCAAGCTTTTTCCCATGAAGAAATCACCTTCTAGTGAAAAGGCCAGCCTACCCTCTGATGTTGCCTGTGGTGACATTCGTCAATTAGGTAGGTCTGGGGAAGAGCTGGGCCATATCTCTTCCTGGGCTTCAAGTCAAGGGACTAAAAGGTGGCATCAAAGTGAGTCATTTGAATCTCTACCACAGCAGGGAAGCCTCAGCTCTCCTTGATAAGAAGTTGGTAGATGGGAGATCTTGATAGTGCTCTCCTTCGGGAGCCCTGGATCCGTAATGGAAAAGTTGTAGGTCCCAATGCTAGAGGATTTAATATTTTTATGACCTCAGCAATAGACTTAGGACATGCATTATCGTGAGCTCGAGGCTCAATGTTGTCAATCTAGTCAACTAATTATGTGGCAATATGGTAGCTGTTAAGCTATCTGACAAACGATCATCTGGTGACTGTTTTAGAGTCTAATGCATATCACACTGTGTAGGGCGGTAGTAATTGCAACAAGCATGGGATGGTCTGTTGGATTACATTTCGTCTGTCAATCTGAATATCCTTAATAGAGGCATTGCCTATTATACCTTTTGCTACTAGGAAAAGAAGGGAAGTCATTGATCTCATTATTTGTAATTCTAACTATGTTGATTACATTAGTTATTAGAAGGTGTTAGAGACTATTACCTCCTTAGATTGTCAACTAATTGGTTTTTCCACTATGAAGACTTGAAGACACAGCTTGACACAGTTTTGGGCAAGTTCAATTCGATTGCTGATTTAGAGTTGGCCAACAGAATTTGAAAAGTTATGTAGTATATTCTAACAGTACTACATAGCTATGCAGAATATGAGAAGATATTCAGTAATGTTAACATGACAAGAACTGAATTTAGAAATTTCATCCATTATAAAGATTTAGAAGATATATTAATTTAAACTGATACATGATCATTGTTTTAAACAGACTACAAAGAGTTTGTAATTAAAGTAAAATCAAGTACATAGTCATTTAAAATACATTTTTTTCCTTTAATAGGACTATTTTTGAACAATTCTTCTCTAGATCTTGTTTTATACATTAAAATTTTTGTCTTTTTTTAATATATATTTATAGGTTTTTAGGTACTTTTGACTGATCCAAGGTTGCTTATAAGTTCATGTCTAAATCACATTTTCTTTGATAAGGATTTAAGTATTACATTAAAATTCTCTCTCTCTGTGTGTGTGTGTGTGTGTATATATATATATATATATATATATATATTATATAAACTTGTGAATATATTTTCAATGTAGATTTTTAGCTTGTGCATTTAGTGTGCCAAATTAAGATATTACAAGTTGATGTGATGATAGCTACGATATTTCATTAATATTATCTCTTGGAACAATTTTGAATGAATTTGTGAATTCTGTTATTTGTTATTTTGAAAAAATACTGAGAATTTGATAAATGTAACTTATCTACATATATTCTGTAGAGTTAATACGTATTTGGCAATTGTGTGCTATTAATTTTTGCTTTTTTTCTGAATCTATAATTCATAAATATGGCTTCCTGGTTAAAATTAAAATATATAGAATAACTTCTTTTGTTTTTCCATTTGATTATTAATATAAGATGACTGTTTGCTATCATGTAAGTTCATCTTGGTGTGTTCCCTAAACCCCAAGTTACTGATTATCATTATTTTTTTCAGCTGTTGTTATGTGTACTAAATTACTAAATATAATTGTACTTTAGCTCAAGTAAAGCTATTTTTCACTATTTAAGGTAATTCATAAATGATTTGTAGAATAAATTGCTAATATGGGGAAATACTCTCTAATCTAGGAGGCTCTAAAGATAAGAAGAAAAGTGCTAGTAAAAAAGCCAAAACAGAGAAAAAAGGGAAGGTCGAGAAAAATGACAAGAGTGACAAAAGTGAGGAAGAACCAGATAAAAGTGAAGAGGAGGAGGATGATGATGAAGATGATGATGACAGTGTTGGTGGTGAAAGCAGTATGGGTGGGACTGATGAAGAGGCTGAACATGAACTAGTTGGGGATGATGTAAGTTCCTTTTCCTCAGACTTAGATTTGTAAAGTATCAATATATATATATATATATATTTTTACTGTTTTCAGGTGCCTAATTTATGATCCTATTTCTTGCCTCCTGACATTTTAACATAATACACTTAACATAACATAATAAATCTATAAATACAATACATAAGTCAATTTACTTTGTTCATTCTTTAGAACATATTAAGCATCAAAGTGAATTCTTCATTCCAGTTTGAAATGACAAGGCTTTCAGCTAGTCATGGATGTTTCTAGAATAAAAAAATGAATTCTTAATAACACATGAAGCATAGAGATGAATTCTTCATTCCAGTTTTAAATGGCAGGGTATCCAGTTAATAATGAATGTTTCTAAAATAAGAAATTCTTATATAAATGTCTCTAGTCTTGGAGATGCTTTGGTACACAATCTGAAACTTTTTAACCTGGAAAAGGCTACCAAATTTCTGCTGCACAGTTATCAACTTCTAATTTGTCATAGAAGTAAATTTCTTGCCACACATACTATTAATAGTAAACAAAATAAAATGAGGCAACTTAGTTACAGGTTTAACATTACCTAATACCTATCACAAGGTATCCTGTTATATTACATTCTATTAAATTAGTTTAGTTATACATAACTAGTTTGACTTAAGACTTATCATTTAGTAACCTAGCAAAACATTTTTTTTTTGTCCCTGGCAACAAAAATGTATTAACTGTTAATGAAAGCTTTTATGAAATTCTCATTCACTAATGCTTATCTTCTATTTTAGCCAAAGAAAAAGCCCAAAGAAAAATCATCAAAAGCAAAATCAAAGGCTGATAAGGGCAAAAAAGAAGAAAAAAAGCCCAAAGGAACAAAGAGGAAACAGGGTTTGTAAATTAAGTGTCTAAAGTTTTTGTTCATTTTCTTCAAACTCTTCACTTGTCAGTTTTTTGGAAAATGATTATAAATGTAATTTTTAGTACTATCAATATATCACTTAAAGTGTACTTTGGGATATTAGTTTCCTTGTATTATCTACAGGGTTCCCACAGTCCTTAAGAACTCCTTAATTTTAGCTTTCATTTTTAAGGGCCCTTAAAACTACTTAATTTTTGTCAAAGGTCCTTAAAAACTCCTTAAATTTTAAATTGTAACAGGGTCAATTTCTCCATCAACAAGATCAGCAGTCGTCATCTGATTTCCTATCAGTTTTCTTATGACAAATATATAATCTTTTGTATACATAAAAGGTTTAAAGTATTAAGTCAGCTGCCCTTTCCTAATAACTGTAACACTCATGCGGATTTTAATTAAATGAAGCATGAAGGATGGGGTTTGTAGATATTTCAGTTACTTATGGAAGTTTAATTTTCCTTGCATTTAATGTAATAAAAAAGTCTAAAACTGTCTTCTTTCCCAGGCAACATTAGGTATAATCAGCTAGTATGTATATATATATATATATCAGTCATTTTTAAACCCTCAGAAAGTACTGTTTGTAATATTGTTTTTATTAACAATTTGATCACTCCAAAAACTTTAGATTTTTCAAATTTAGATTTTGCCAAATATTTATCTTATATTAATTTTTAGGCGTTTTTAAAAACTTCTGAAATATTGTAAGGCATTTATTGAGCATGTCTTGTCTGGTTCATAATCATTAAAATATGTTCCTCAAGTGATAGGGTTTATTCCGTTATGTCGTGTATTTCATATAGGTCCTTAGAAAAAGTTACTTTGGTCCTTAGAAAGTACTTTAAAAGTCCTTAATTTTTATTCTGGAAAAAGAGTGGGAACCCTGATCTAAAAGGTTTTGAATAACCTGTTCCCAGGGGGTGTTAAAAGCTGCATGTTATGGTGTTAAATTTTATGTATATCGGAACTTTTTATTTAAGTGTGCATTATAAAATGTGCTTGAAATTTTTTAGAAGAGGATGAGGATTCCAGTGCAAGTTCGTCAGATGAACAACCACCTGCAAAGAAGTCGAAAATGCCATCGGTAAGTTGACTTTGTTTTGATGTTTTTGGACCTTAGTTGTATTTTAGAACTTCTTTAGAATCTAATTTTTTCTAAATTTTTTCTTTCTATAGAATGAAGAAATAACTAAACTAATAAAGCAGATTCTTGAATCTGCTGATTTACAAGAAATCACAATGAAAAAAGTTATCAAACAGGTATGAACCAACTCAGTGGCATTACATTTAATAAATAGCCTTGTTTATATATTTTAAAAATCAGGGTCTGTCCTTTAGTTTAGAATATTAAAAGCTATCTATTAATTAGAAATTGAACACCATGTATTTATTTTATAGTGCAGTAACCATTTGCTAGCTGAGTTTGTACGATTTAAATGCCAAAACAACTTCATAGGAGTACAGTTTCTCATTCAATGTAACTGTGTTAAAATTGTCAAATATGTGCTAATTCTTATTGTGCGAATAAGAATAGTATTTTTTTTCTTCACTCAAATAAAACCCCTATCGTATGGGTAGTTCTAATATAACCAGACATGTAAATTTCCATTTCAAAATGTTGTAATATCTCCACACTTTCTCTGATATTCTCCTATTATTTGTTATTATAAGTTTAGCCAGTAAGAAGCATGGCAATTAAAATCCATTAAATATTATTTTTTTAAAATATCTTAGGTATATAGTGATAGGAGTAATTGTAATTGCAGATTTTTCGGAATTTAGGATTAAATTTTTTTTATTATTGAAATCTGGTTTTGTGGGATTATATTATGAATAATTTCACATCAGTCAGATTTTTTCTCTCCAGTAGTTTTCAAAATTATTTAAATGTCAAGATTAGCCCTGCAGTGATCACAAAGTAACCTGAATTTATAATTGAAACAGATGTAGTATAGGACATTTAATATCAAAATATTAAAAACTGTAGTAAGGTTTCAATATCAAGTAAGATTCTGTTGTATAATAATTGCACATACTGAAATTAGTGTAAATGTAATTTAAAAATAAAAAGTATCATTATTTGCTTCATTTTGATCAAGATTATTAAAGCACAAATCAAAGTGATTTCTCATATTGTGAAGAGGAAAATGTGTGTAAATTCTACTTTTTTCTTTAAATATATAATTATTTTTCTGCATATTTTTAAAGAAACTTAATTCTTAATTAAACTTGGCAGACTAAACATTAAACAGAAGAAAGTCTTTGTGCTGTAAGTGATTGACTAAACTATTGCAAAATTTCATTATTTAAACATTTTTTTAAAGAGAGCAGGCTTTTATATTGAAATTAAAAACATCTGAAGATATGGGAATCTATATTTTGATAATCAGATGGTTAAATGTTTAGTGTGAGGTTTAATGTTAAGGTTTTGTATATTAATTTTGGTTTTCTATTTTATTTATATGCATATTAAGTAGGTTTTTTTTAATTATGTGGTAATTGAGTATAATTTTTCATATTATTTCCTTCTCCATGTCTTGAAATTCAAAAATATCTTGATCTGAAATATTGTCTCTTATCTTTATTATCCCTCTTAAAGGAAAAGTAAATTAAGTAAATTTTGACTACGTTTAAATCTTTATGAAATAATAAAATATTTAAGTTACAAAAAGTGAGAAGTGCAACACACATCAGCAAAATTTTTTGGAAATCAAGCCAAAATTTACAAACAGGGAAAAGAAGTGTTCTCATGCTATGTACTGTATATTTCTGTGTATAGAGCTAGATTGAAGCGAGGCCTTTATATGAATTTGCAGTACAGATGTTGTATAGATCTTAGTGATGTTTTATTGATTAGTAAAATCAAATGAAATGTTTAATAAAGTAGAAAATAACAACATAATAAAAATTCATAACAAAAAATAAACTTTTCAAAAATTTTGAACTGAGATTAAACTGAAAAGTTAGTCTTACCTGTGCTATTGTGCCAAAATAATAATACTACACCTGTAGCTGATTAACTAATTTTGTGAAAAGGTACTTCTTTGTAAATTGGAAGCAAGTTATAAGTTACTAAAAATAGCACTTTCATGTTTAAATTTTGGTCATTTTCACATTTGAAATATGCTTTATTAATTTATAGTAAGATTGGGTATTTATTCTAATTGAAGCTTTGCATTACATTAACCATTAATTTTTGAAAATTTTTCCAGGTGTCAGATGCTTATCCGGATCACGATTTGACAAACAAAAAAGCATTCATCAAATCTACAATCAAATCAGTAAGTCTCTTTTCTTCCTTAAAAAAAAAAAAAAAAATGCTAGTTACAATATCCAAGAACAGCCTTTTACAAAATTAAAATTATTAGTGTTCAAAACATGTTATTACTTAGCTCAGTGGGAGTGGTGGAAGATGCTGAAGAGTGGTAAACTTGCTTTTTGCAGCAGGGGGGGGGGGTGATGGCCATGTTTTTAGTGGTAAGAGAGTAATATGAGCATGTTTGAGGCGATCAAAATTAATTTTATTAAATTGATTTTCTTTACACCTTTTGTAACAATAAGAAAGTGGACTTATGCTATGAAACCATAATTAGTAAATTTCATTCTAAGTTTTAACGCATGGAAAGATGGTCTCCCAACATTCAGAAAAGTAAATTTTCTTAAAGCGTTACCTTGATCATTGTTAATACATCATGCAAGCAATAAATCAAATAGCAACAACAAAATTGAATTTAAAATAATTCCTTTCCTTCTTTGAACGCAAAATATTTGTTGAATATAAAGTGGCTCACCAACTATAAGTTAGCTCGTTTTATTTATTCAAAATTAAAGGTTCTAATCAAGTATTTATGATTTGCAGAATACTCTCATTATTATCACACGAACAGTGTCAGATGTGTAGCTTTGTATATGTTTATCCATTTAACCCTCAGCGTTATGCATGTAATTTTCTGCCCAGCCAATATTTTCAAACAGGTATGCACATGTTATGAAGTGGTTTAGATCCATATAAAAGATCTTTTAATTAAATGGTTATAACAGTTATATTTGTAATGAAAGATTTGGATATAAATTGAACCTCATAACATATGCACACCTGTTTGAAGAACTGCCTGGGAAGAGTATTACATGTGTAATGATTAGATGGTTCTCTAATTGTTCTTTAAAATATCTCTTTGAATAGTAAGCTGCAAGTATTCATTATATCTTGACATTTTTGTTTCCATTTTCAAAATACTCATCTCACTACTATACAGATGTGGTACTGTAGAGGCATGAGCACTGAAATCAAAGCATTTATTTAAGAGGTGGCATTTTGAATACTTAAATTTTACTGACTTTATTGCATTGTCCTGTATATTCCATTAACATATGTATTGGTATTCTTGACTACTATAGAAAATCAATTGGTATAGATTTGTTCTGTTTAGAACTAAATGTTTGTGAATAATTTACTACTAATTTTAAAAAGTCATTTGGTATTTGAGAAAAATCGAAATACCTCTTTTATTTCACTTGATTATTCATTATGAATCTCAACCTAAATAGCTGGGCTAAGTTTAAATAGGTCATGCAAAACCATGCAGTTCTAGAGTATGTAGGTTCAAATCCTTTTGCTGCAAGTGTTTTGGTCGAGCATCTTAATATGTTCAGAATAGTTTTAAGCAGTCATTCAGAATAGTTTTAAGCTCTTGGTTTCTAATTTAATTGTCCTTGTAACAAAATGACTGTAGAGTATTCCAAACCAAAACCAAGTTAAAAAAAAACACAGAGATACCAAAGTAAATATAAAAAGCAATTATTGTATGGAAATTTATATTTAAAATATTTTTAAAAATAAGGGGGGGGGGTATATAATACTAAAAGCAGACAGAATTCTTTTCTAAACTAATATGTTTGCTCAAACTTTCTTCAAAGGCAAATTGGTTAATTATTCTATTGGCTAAATGAAATGTTTTAGTAAGTAGCTATAATATAAAAAAAAATTGTTTTAACTTTTATATATGTTGAGAAATATTTGTCTTTGTTATTGTTTACTCCAAAGTAAATGCTTTTTTGATATCTGATTATTTTTTATTTCCATTTAGGTTATTTCATGATCACTTTCAAATCATTCACATGTGAGCTGTGTAAATCAATGTTTCTGAAGAGTCATTTCTAAACATCTGCCATTCTTTTACTCTACAAATTGTGCATACCATTTATCGTAGCTAATTTGAACTTGTTTGCACTTCTCTTTTTTTAAGGTCATTTTAATTGTTTTTAAGTATTTTATTTGTATAAAATGTTGAATCATGTGTTTTCTAGTTAAAAAGCAATAATCAAAAGTAAGTTAGCATAAAATTGATCTTATCCATTATTTTATGTCCATATATATATATGTACATTTTTGCTGTAACATTGTAATTCTTTTTGAGTAGACTTCAAATTATCACCTGTCAAATCACTTGAATCATATGAGAAGGAACTTTATTTTATATGTTCATGAAAGGTTGGGTTTCTTCTAGAAATGGATGCAGAACTATACCAGAAGAAAATGAATTGAAATAAAGCTAATGTTATTTTACAATTTGTCTTATAAGTATATTTTTCATTTTTAAAAACATGGAACAAAAAAATGTAATTATTTACTTGGGATTGGGGAAAATTCATTAAATAGTAATTTGAATTACAAGCTTGATTAGGGAACAAATTAAATTCAGGTCAAGGTAACACTATAAATCATACAAAATTCCATATTAAGTTGAAAATATTAGCTACCTAGCTTTTCACAGAAACATACAGTGATACCTCAGTTTTTATCAGTTGCTTTAGATTTTGTTGAATTAGCCACATGTTTCTACTAAATATTGTGAAAACCAGGTGTAACCAGCATGCTTTCTTCAAAAAATTATAATTTCTTTTTTTTTTCCTATGTATATAGTAAAATGTTGGGACAAATCAATTACATGCCATATTGGCAATTTGCTTTATATAATTTTGGGTTCTATATTTTAGACAGTTTGCTGAAGTTGGCTCACTAAAGATTTTTCATGCGTCTGCTTGATAAAACCTACTCTCTGGCAAAATTTTTTCCCCAGAAATTTGGGTGTAGTTTATTCATAACTTTTACTTTAGAGGCAAAATGATTGTTATAACAGTCAATTGCTAGATGACTAAATCTGTAAACTCTAGTACTGTTGTCTGTGGGTTTAAATCACACTGCTGGTATGTATGTTTTTAGTTGTTTGGAATCAGCATTAATTTCTTCCTGTGATTTCAGAGGAAAACCCCCATCAAAAATGGAAAATATTTTGTTTAAAGAGCAAGTATTTTGTGCATTGTATCAGTATAAAGAATAAAAATTATTAATTTTTTAATAAACCTCAACATTTTGAAATTATTATATTTAGTATTTTGGAATGGTTATAAAAATTACTTGGATGGTGAGATTTCACTCAATATTTTGTTATTCCATTTCACATCCTTAAGTTTTCCTCATTCAAAAGCAGGAAAATATCTTTTTACAGATCAGAAGACAAATGCCAGCTAATTGCACATACTGTGCACTATTGCATAAGTACATCAATGAACGGTACAAACATGTAACCAATTAGTGTTTTACCTGGTGGCAAATTATATCAACCACATAATTTCCTGATCAGATGTGTTGACCAAGATGTTCATTAACACTATCAAGATTTGTGCCTTTTCATGTGTTAGCCTATTGTACATTATCAAAGATATATTCCGCAGCTTTTGATCTTACTCTGTAATAAAATGCATGTAATAGTTTTTAATAATTTAAGAGTGGTTTATTTACAAAAGTTAATATGTTTGATGAATAAGTATAACAGGTTTTTAATAATATGAAAGAAATGTAGGATCAAATGTATTGTGTATGCAACAATACAACTGATAAATAGCTGTGAAACATTTAATTTTAAATTAAATTTTATTTTGACAAAAGTGGTAAATTTATGTGCAATAATTTTATAAATAGTTAAGACTTGAAACTTGAAAGATAATAACTTGAAAGAAATAATAAAAACTTGGGTTTATTATCAAAATCTTAAGTAAATCTTAGCTTAAAAAAAATAACACCGAAAAATGTTTGATTTTGGACTAATTTTTAAAAAGCAACAGAAACAGATATCCTTCAATATAGTCACATTTCTTGTGCAACGTTGGTGACTACTTGACTCTAAAGCATGCCAAATACTAGGAAGGGAAGTGACTCCATCTAGTGTCTTGATATTGAGAACCCATAAGGAGAAGAATTCCTCTACTAATTGATATTTGCTCCTCTCTTTCTTCAAACTTTGTAAAGTTAAATGCTTTATCAAAATGTTAATTTATTCTTTGATTAGTCTTTTTATTTTAACTTATTGTTTTTTGTCATCAAACATTATATTTATACCCTATTAAACTGTGCATTATGGTTGGTATGTTTTTGAAATGTAAAATCAGTTATAATTCCATTTACATTCATTCATATGCTAGACTAAGTCAAAATGTGTAATGTGTTGCCTTTCAGTATCAGGGTCCATAAGTTTTAACCCACTTCTTGGATGTAGGTAGCTATTTGAAATCCTCTTTAAGCTGGAGGTTTCATTCTCATCATGTAAAAAATGATGAAGAATGAGACCATGATGTACCAAATCAATCCCAGTCTAAATTACTCCTCATGTTAAAAAAATTTACCATATTAATTGAGAAACAAACCAAAACATTGATTCATTTAGAAATTGCTTTGATTTTCATGAGTTTTAGATTTTTCTGATTCAATAAATCGTGACATAATAAATGAAAACTGGGGTATAACTGTATCTGATATACATTGCTATGGTTTTTAACAGATACATCAAAAATTTGCTACCTTAAATCATGTTTCATTATGGTATAGTGATTTTTGAGTTGAAGTGATTTATTATAGGTGTATGTTTATGTATAATAGTTCTAGTCAGATTTGGGAAAGATATCTAAGGGATTGAAAACATTTGGAAGTCATTGGGGTTGGGCCATGACCAATTAATATGTGTGTCAGTAAGGTTTTGTTTGGAGCATTATGAAGTTTTTCAGAATGATCCAAACTAACATGCTTTCACTTCATTTTGAACCAATAGAGGAATGCAAGTTTAATATGTTTAAAATTTTTTCTTGTACCTTAATTCTGTATAAGTAAATGTACAAATTAAGGAATAACTCGAGGAACAGTTATATTAGTTAGTTTGATAATATATTCTTACTTGAATTAGAATGTGTCAAAAAAACTTCAGAATAATGGGAGAAATTATCTTGTATTCTACAGAAGAAACTATAACCGGCATTGACCCATTATGTTCAACTATGTGGTATCAAGCATATTAAAATGCCTCAGCTTAGAGAATTGCTAACATTTCACTTTGGCCAGTTTTAAAAACATCATGTTGTAAGTCTTATATACATTAAACATTGATTTTACGTTCATAGTTGTGATTTGTGATTAATCCATTCATTTTCGGTTGGGTTTGAGAAGAGCATTTATCACACATGGTTAAGAAGAGATATCAGTACACTGTATATGGCTGTTTCCCAAAGTGCAATTTTTTTGTTTAACCCTTCATATCATGTGTTGCAGATTTGCAAAATATCTACAAAATTGTCAGTTTTTATAAGACAGTTTTGTTTGTTGTATCTTGCAACACCGTAATTAACACAATTTACTCATAAAATGCCTATTAAAGGACAATACTAAGTTTAATTTTTCATATCAAAGTTTGTTCAATGCTTGTCCAGATGTACTTGATTAGTATCGAAATAAACTTTATGATCACTAAATTTTTAAAAATGTGGAGGTGAATATCAAATATTATTTGATTGTATAATATCAAATTGTGTGAGGTAATTTCTTTTGAATGCGTAATTTTTGTTTGTAGAAAATACTTTTTTGACATTAAATTTTTATGTTTTTTAATCTTTTAATAATTTTTTATTCTTGAAATATTGCGTTCTGACATTTTAGAAAGTATTTTTTAATTTTGGGCTGCTGAGATACAAAAGGTTATCTTTCAGTACATCGAATATATCTCACTTTATGAAGTAACTATGTTGGCATGAAAGCTGAACAAACATTTGGGCTTAAATTTAGTTCTGCAATTTTATTATTCAAGTTCTTTATATACTTTCCATATTCATTGATACTTAACTTCACTGCAATATATACCAAACTTGGTAACTTGTGTGCAGTTTGCCCATGGTTGATACCTTTGGGTATCAACCATGTTATTTTAAAAAAAAAAGAAATTTCTCCTTATTTCACGACATTCCTCCTTTTTTTTTCATTATTCACGCCTTTTATTCCTGTTTTTTCTTTCTCGACATTTACGGAGTTACGTAACGGCGGAACGAATCGCATACGTCTCTGCCATGTTTTGATAGCATTTTTGTTTTTCTAATATTTTCTTTCTGTGGATATTTACAACACTTCCCCCCCCCCTCGAAAAAAAGTCTTAGGCTATTTATTGGTGGTACAGAAGTTAATAGTGATCAAAGTGTCAAAACTACTACTAAAAGGGGACCCGAATTTTGTCGAATGTAGTGTCCAGAAATTGTTTAACTCATTTCTGAACTTATGAGGAGGAAAAAAACGTTACTCCAGGCCCGTGCGCTTAAAAATGGACTGCCATATCGAATATTGAATTCAGGGATGTTTTTTACATTATAAAAAAAGAGAAGAGCAATCATAAAACTAATGTAAAAACTCGTTTTTGTCTAAATTTTTCCAGAATATGTAGTACAAAAGAACATTCGGCTTCGTTTTCCGGTATATACCGTTATTTATGTACCCACAAACAAACCATGTTACACTAACCCATACTCTAGTACGTGTCCCTCGCTCATGTATCAATCGTCAGAAAACGTACTAGTACGTGTCCCGCATACAATGTGTTAAAAAAAAATAGCCTTAAACAGTGTATGTTATTTAAATCATGAATTTTAGACCTTTATTAAAATCAAATGAAAATTATTGTAACAAATTCCTAAGCTATAGATTTTACTGCTATTTAAGAAATTCTACAGTGGCAAAAGTAAAAATTTGTTTACAGAAATGTCTTCTAAAATTTTGTTGTCTAAAAATGCGCATTTAAGTTAGATTTTTTTTTTTTTAAATTAGGATATTTGAGATACTTCTGATTTTAATCTGTTTTGGGCATTTTTTGATTAGGAGATTCGAGTAATTGCTTATATTAGTAAAAATTATTTAGTTTCTGGTATATTTTATACTTAGGTACTTGTTTTTTTGCAACATTTAAATCAAATAAATATTTTTTAATTGTTCTTTACTTTTAATTGTTCTATTGTTCGTTTACTCCTTTTTTTTTTCTCCCAAAAAATTTTTTGAAATTGTCCATTTAAAAAAACAATGAGAATTATATGATATTTTCGAAAACATTAATTATAAATCAATGTAAGGAAAATTAATAGAATTTTACAATCTAGTTATTAAAAAGTTTTGCTGTCACAAAGTTTTCAAGTTCTGTTTAGAAGTGCATTTTAAAGCTTTGCTATTTAAAATGACTTTTAAATTATTGGTGTACTGTTGAAATCCCTATTTTAACAAACCAAATAAAGATTTTGATTTTGTGATTTTCCTTATGTTAACAATGCTAATTTATCCATAAATGGTGAATCTCCATTTTATACATTTATAGTCAATTTTAGGAATGGGGCAGAAGGATCCATTCTTTCAGACATTCACTAACTTTTTTTTCTTCATTTTTTATTAAACTTTTGTGCAGTTATGAAAACATTTAAATATATATTTCTAGATTTAAAAACAAAGTGCATGAAATTAATAACATCTTGTCCACACAATCAAGGAAAGAAAATGGGTTTTTTTTTTCTTTTTTGTATTGAACAAAGAAATTCTTCAAACTATCTTGATACTGGCGTTACGTCAGTAGAAGATTATAAATTAATTTTCAATATTAAAATAGTAAGCAACATTTAAAGACAATACTAGTTTTGCATTTGTCTACATTTTTGGTCATTCTAATAGGCAATCATTCAGTTGTTTGGTTTTAGTCAATTAAAATCATTAAAGATGTTTTTATAAATCTTATATATGTAAATTTTATATAAGATAATATGTAATCTTATGCAAGTTATAATTTTGTGAGATCTAGTTTTTTTTTTTTTTTTTCTTTTTCTCTTTTTTAAGGTTCAGGTTCAACAAACAATATGGTTCCTCAAAGTTTTATAAAATAAAGTTCAACTGTCTTGGTGAATTTACTTTTTTTTAATTACGCAGATTAAAGGGGGAAACTTGAGTATTTGTTAATATTGATAAAAAGTTTAGATTGTCATTATTTCATATTTAGGCACTTGTTTTTGCATTAAGTAAATCAGAGCATTAATTTTTAATAGTTAACTTCCTCCTGTTTTTCCTCTTTTGCAATTTCTTTTTCCTCAAAATTTTTACTCCTGTGTATGTGTGTAGGAAAGGAAATATGTGCTCTATACCTGTGTTTATAAAGTAATTCTTCATGATTATTTAAAGATTTAATATTAAGTGAAACAGAACTGTTATTAGAACTTTCCATTAAGCCTATGACTGTCAAGATCTGAGAGAAAAATAAAAGTTTATGGGCTATCTTTAACCATTCAATATCATAATCATTTCTGGTGAATCTTATACTAATAAGTATAATAAAAAAATCATGGGCTCCCTATTTAAATAAATGAATTTTAAGCTTGTTCTCATTAGGGAAGACCTGCACTTATGCACATTGTAATACATCACTTATAAAAAAATAGAAATTTTGATAAAAGATTCTGTACATGCACACATTTTTATACACAGTCCAGTCACATTAATATGACCACCTGTCAAAATCAAGAATAGCCACCTTTCGCAGAGCGGACTGCTGCGAGACGTGAAGAAGATAGTCAATTAGGTGCCTGAAGGTGTTCACTGGGATGGTGAGCCATGCCGGCACAAGTTCCGTGGCCACATACACTAGGTTAAGCAGGTGAGGATCCATGGTATGAACAACCTGATCGAGGTGGTCCCATAAATTATCGATTGGGCAAGCCCAGGGAATTTGCTGGCCAAGGGAGTATGGTAAACTCATCCTCGTGCTCTTCGAACAACGCATGTGATCTTTATGACATATCGCATTGTCTTGTTTGTAGATGCCATCATCCCGAGGAAAAACAATTCTCATATAGAGGTGAACATGGTCCACAAGGGTAGATTTATACTTCCGTTTATCCATTATTCCTTCCACAATGATGAGTAAACCTAGCGAATACCCCGACCCAGACCATACTGCTCCATCCTTCAGCTTGGACTCTTCCGGCAGTTGTAGTAGGGTATTTGCTTTCAAACGTTTCACGACGTATAGGTCAACGTGCATCTGTCAGATGGAGCATAAAACGTGATTCGTCGGAAAAATTCATCTGTCTCCAGTGGAAGTTCAGTTGCGGTTCTGGCGTGCAAATTCTAGCCTTCGTCGCTCATGAACAGCAGTCAACATAGGTGCATAAACCAGGCGTCTGTCTGCAGCAGACGGAGGCCCATGCGTAGCAACATTTGCTGGACCGTCATTGTTGAGACACTGTTGGTATTCCCTTGGTTCATTTGGGCGGTCAGTTCCTCAATGGTTGCACGTCTATTCTCCCGAACGCATCTCTGTAGCCATCGTTCACCTCTGCTATCTATGGCCCATGATGCACCACATCTGCCACGTAGCTGATTTTGGATAGGTAGTGCCATTTTGCCATTCACGGTACACTTTTATCACGGTAGCCCGCGAATAGTTTACAAAGTTTGCCTTTTCAGAAATACTTCCACTCTTGGCCCGAAAGTTAATGATCATGTTCTTTTGGACGTCGGACAAATCACTCCGTTTCTGCTGTATGACTGCAAGAACTGAAAAGTTTACCGAATGCCTACAACACACTTTATGTATATCCACCAAATTTGCTGTTGACACGTAACTTCTACGATTGGTTATTTAACATTGATGTCAAAAATAATTCACATTAATATGACTGGATGGACATACAAATGGTCACATTAATTCTGTCAGAACTGTGTACAGGTACAGGGATACTAATATGGGAGAAATAGAGCTACTCAACATAATTTGTTACAGTCAGCAGTGCTTATAAAAGTCGAGAGACAACTATGAAATATGTGAAATATAGCACTTAAAAAACCGAACTAATATACAATAAAACCAAATATGCTATAACAAAAAGAAATTTTTAAATTTACTAAAAAATTAATTTGTATATTTTAGTGAATTTCAAAATCAAAATAACAGCTTTTTCTGACAAATCTTCATTGTCTAAAAGAAAAAAATATGTATACAGTGGGATCCGCTTAAAATGTTTTATTCCGGTGATCCCAATTTTATTCGTATATAGATAATAGTAAATTTGTCCGCTTAAGAAGTGTTACTTTTAAACATTTTCTCGTTTTGTAAAGTTCTTTCTTTTCTCTCCTGCAAGCCTATTTCACACCCCCTTTCCGAAAAGTTTTCGTTTGAACGGTGATTCCGCAATCTCCAAATAGATTTAATAAGACTAAGCTCGCGGTTTTCTTTTGCTCAGTGGTACGAGGTTGCAAGTGGTGAGTCTGCAGGTTCGATTCCCGCTGCTGCAGACATTAAACATATCTTTGGAACATGATTCGAGTCTAAAGAAAAAAAAGTAGAGTTTAGAGTCACTTAAAATATTTTAATTTGTATTTCAGCCCCGCCATATGTGTATGTTAGTTTCATGTCTCCTCCTTCAAATACAAAAGTTTTCGTTTGAACATTGATTCAGCAAGCTTGAGATAGAACTAATAAGGGTGTATTGTTATGCCCTCCTTTGGCTGAGTGGTTCGACCGTATAGCTTCAAATACTGGATTTACAAGTTTGATACTCTGTAGTTGCAGAGAATAATTAAATCCTTGAACCAAGGAGGAGAAAAAAAAAATCTTAAGTTTTGAATCCACTGTAACTCATTTTACTGCGATAGTTGGGTACTTCAATACCGTTTCATGTCTTTCTTTCAAATACTGAAGTTTTAATTTGGACATTGATTGAGCAAGCTCCAAATAGAACTAACATGACGCCACTAATGCGGTTCCCTTTGACCGAGTGGTCGAAGGCGGAAATCGAATTCCGCAGTTGGTCCCCGTTTATTTCTCTGGCCATGCGGGCTACAGTCTTGTGACGTGATTCCCTCACCGCTTTCCACCGGATGAGTTACTCAAAATTTTGTAGGTACTCCTACGAGAGATAGTCTCTTGCGCCCTAGGGAACCGGTAGTACCTAGGGCGCAAGGTTGTACCTCGCAAATCCAAAGAAGCGAGGAACAACCTTAAGAGTTCGATCACTGCTCTCCGCCTTTGTCCGCGCAGGAGTTTTGGGAGCATCATCGAAAAGGCGATCATCAAAGGGAGCCGAAACAGGAAACTTGAAATTATGAGATTTGCATCACCATCCCTTTGTTATCGCAAAATTTTGAACCCGGAGACTCGTATTTCTGAATTGAACTTGCGCTCTAACCCCTCAGCCAAATCAGGCCGTGCCATTAGCGTGTTATTACATCTACTTAAAGCGTACTCAATCAACAATAAAATGAAAACGTCTATATTTTTTAAGGCGGGATATGAAACTAACAGGGTGGTGAACTATCGCAGGAAAATGTAAGCATTTCTCGGTGGATTTAAAACATCTAAACCAAAATTCTTAATATTTTCTTGATCCAAGGATTTCTTTTCAGCAACTGTGGGAATCAAACTCGATGACTCACTACTGGTTGCGATTCACACTCAAACCATTCAGTCAAAGGAGGCTGTGTTAGTAGAGTTATATTAGATCTATCTGAAGCTTGCTGAATCAGTATTCAAATGAAAATTAGAAAGGAAGGTATGAAACTACATCATTAAAAATATTTATTTTACAATAAATTCAAAACATCTAAACCAGAATTTTTATATTTTCTTTATTCAAGGATTTGTTTTCTGCAACTACGGGAATCGATCTCATAGACCTTGTGGACTCAGACTTATTACTGTGAGCCTCTGGTTCTAACCACTCAGCCCCCCCCCCCCCAAAAAAAAAAAAAAAAAAAAAAAGAGGCAGGCAGTACTACTAGAGTCATATTACATCTATTTGAAGTTTGCTGAATTAATGTTCAAATGAAATCACTTCTATTTGGAGGGGGATATGAAACTATTAAGCAGATAGTAGTTTGAAGGTACAAACTATTAAAATATATTCTAAGTACCTTACAATAATTGCGAAGCATTTAAATGAGCCTTTTAATTTTCCTCCCAAATCTCACATTTTAAAATCTAAAAATTAAAGTGATCCGCAGTAGAATTATAGGGAATCTAACAAACAGAAGATTGCAGAAATACGATCCCTCAATATAAAGCATTTCAAATGTTTTAGTGTGGATTCCAAAAATCGAACTCCGAACATAAAGTTACGAGTTCAAGTCAGTGGTTTGTACAACTATATGATTTTGATAGTTATCTATGAAATATTTTGTTTTGGAAGGGGCAGATATCTTTGTTCTTTTCGTAAGATACAAAAACTTTTTTTTAACACAATTATTGTTGAAGTGGAACGCATTTATCCTACCTCTTCAGCTAAGTGTTACAATCAGCGCTAAATTTAAAACAAAACTTAAATTCCTTTAAAACTTTTAAAGTGAAAAAAATTATCAATAGAAAACTTTCGTTTACTCATTTTGTTTTCAAAACACGTAAAAGGTATATATAACATTCGATGAGACTAAGAAGTTGTGCAGATACAGAATTCGCGAAAAACTCTAAAATTTGGGCGATTAGCATCATCATGTAGAAATTTTGTGAAAATGCGTTGCAACGTATATAAAAAAAACCCACTGTATAGAGAAAAGTTATCTCATTGCTAGCACACAGCGATTATAGAAGACGAGATAACTCGTCATTCCCGATAAAGGGTTAATAATAGTACATTTCTAGGATCACCAATAGTTATACAGTACAATGAAAAATGAGTAAAAGGTGAAATCTGCATACTAACTCATCTCAAGTGAGTCTAACACAAAAATCCCCATCTCTTATTACTTGTTTTGGATTTATGTGTTCTATGTTGTATTTGTGATATAAAATTAAAGAAAAAAGTATTTTAATTCGTATTATGTGCATAAATGAATCAAGAAAATAGTATAACTCGTGTCTACTAGTCATTCTTTCCTTTTCAGGGTATTAATAATTTTCTTGTATCATTTTAAATTACAAATTGCATCACCAGCTCTCACGGATTTCTATCACCCTACCTCCTTAAAACAGGCACCTTCATAATTTACTTCTTCTCAAAATTGTTAAATTTCATAGTACTGAAAGAGCTCACCGTAATTACTCTCTATTTTTAAGATTGGAAATAAGGCCACCTGCCTTAGGAACCCCATAACTGCCTGTTTATTACAGGGCAGGCATAATACAAAACAAAGAAAAAAAAACAATAAAAAAAAAAGAAAATTTGGAAAGGTTTGACCCTGAAACTGGTAACAAATTTTATTTTAATAAAATTTTCAGAATTCAGGTAAGTTATTTATGTTTAAATTACTTATAATTGATAAGTTGTTCAGTATTACTGACAACCAGCCGTATGAGGTATATATACGAATTCTTGTCTATATATTCTTAGCTATACTTCCCATTGCATGATTGCATTGTCTTTAACACTGCAATGGGAGGTCACACAATCAATTGTCAGATTGTGAAACAATACATATAATGAAAATTTGTAAAAATTATATTAGCTCTTTTTATCATTATATCTAAGCTGTATAGTAGTGAATGCATAAAAGAGCGTTCTTACTATACAAATGGAATTCCTAATAAATTGTAAGAAAGTAAATTTTAAAAGACAAAAGTAAGATATTTTTTAATTACATCTTACTGAATTACCATCCTCCTTTTTAAACCAGATATTTTCAAAGTGGTTGAAATTAAGTTAAAGTGTTTACATATGTATGTAAAAACTGGTTGAAGGCCATATGAAAATATGGGAGGAATTCTGCCGTTCAATGTGATTCAATGCAAGCAGCAATGCCAATATAAGACAAGAGACAGTTAGTGAATATTACTTATATGAAACATAAAATAAATAAGAGGACAAATAAATGCACCATAAATTGAAAATTGCAATTAAAAATATGAAACACTTTTAAATATAAATTTTTTTGAATTTCTTGGATTTAACACAGATGGATGGAATCTAGACATTAAAGATCAACAATGATGCTATTTGCAGCAAGTGCCTGGAATTACCAGGGAATTGGAAATTAACTTTTTTGGGCTTCATAATTCTGTAGAAGCCCATTATATAAGCCCAGAAATATGAATTATTTAAGCTATCAAGAAGGAAAAAAATAAAACCAATTATTGTTGGAAAAGTCTTTTATTTGTTAGGTAATAACAAAAGGTCTCTGATGAAACAAGTGACAGCCCTGTATATTTTCATAAATACCTTGTAAGACACATGTTTGTTTAATTACATATATTAAAATATGAATAGACATTTCTCTTACATATATTGAACAAATTTTCATTAATAGAATCAGAGATGGGAGCTAAATTATTAGCATACAATAAACTATGTACATTAAGATCAATTGTAAACAAGCAACATGAATAAAACATTAAATTAAAACTAATTGTTTTTAATCACACCTGACACAGTTGGCACAATGCTTCGTGACAAATATATGTACATTAAAAGTTACGTTTTTAAATGTATAAACAAAATGTAATATGGCAAATTTACATGATGTAAATCTCAGTAGTTTACCAAATAAACAATTTAAAAGGAGCTCACCAGAAAAAAAAAAAAAAAAAAGAAAACCTATCACAACATGCATGTTGTATATATATATATATATATATATATATATATATATATATATATATATATTAATTGTGTGTATACATACATATATATATATACATATTTAAGTGTAAAAGGGTGCTGAAAAAGCAAGCACTCAAAAATAGAACATGAAAAAATGCAAATCTTCCACTTATAAGTAGGCATGCATTGCATATATATGTTAGTTTAAAGAATTGTGCTTAAAACCTATAAGGTTTGTTAAAAGTAGACATTAACAATGACAGTCTTCAAATACCTATTTGAAATCAATAAGCAAAATTTATACTTTTCTTATACAAACATCTTCCTATACTTCTGCACACAGTGTGCAATCACCCGTTTACCAAGAAAATAAATTTAATTATAAACCTTATTCTATAATGACAATGTCTATATCCTTAAAATTTCGTTACTTGCTGCAATATGGGTACATCTTTCTGTATAACTGCATTTAGTGTTTGCCTATAATGGATTCTGAACAAGGCAAGATGATAAATGATATGTTGAATGTGCAATATCAATTCAACAAGGAACTACAAATAAGAATGTCTTCCTAAAACAGGTGAGCTGGCACAATACAAAATCTAGAAGATTCTAATTCCTCATGTATGTTTTTTTAATATGATTGAACTGTTTGGAAGATGAAGCTCTATTTGAAGTATTTACCCAATATAACTAGAGCAGTTTGAAAACCTGTATGAATCTTCATTAATAAGGGAAACATGAAAATTTTCAATATTTTTGATAAGATTGTCTAAGATGATTGCAAAATATGCTACCTGTTATAAATTCAGTTATAATGATCAACTTTATTTTAACAATATTTGTCTTAACTTCAATGACAATTTTGTTACTGAAATAATGAAAATTGCAACTTAAATAATTTACACAAAACGCAAATAAAAAAATACTTTCAGGTTAGCTGTATGTTGATGTTACTGCTAAAAGTATTTATAAACTTGAAATTACGGCAGATGTATTGATATGTACTGCTTTAGTGTGGCATATTATGGTGGCTTTGTACTTACATAAAAAGTTTCTAAGAGGTAAAAATTACAGGTTTCCATTGCCTTCTGATATGGGTAGTCCAAACAGAGATTAAATCATCCCATACGGCTACACAAGAGTCAAACATTTCAATGGTATTTAGTTTCTTACATTAAATAATAGTCATATGTTTTGCAGATTAGGAAATAATATTTTTGATGAGTTTAAATCATCTACATTCTATTTAGTTTTCCTTTTCCTAAATTTATTTCCATGAGTTCAATAAAAGTTTTCAAAATAATTTTACATTTTTTTCACTTTTAATAAATACTATGTCTTTATAATTTTAATTAGAACGTAGTAACCTTTCTAATTCATTCTTCTCATAATTTTAGTTTCCTAATTCAGCAAAGTAAAATGTACCAACTAAAGTGTGCTTTTAAACAAGAGCTTACAAACAAGTTTATAACTGTTTATCGTCACATGCACAAATTACATACTTTACAAATGAAATTGTGATTACATGTCTATAACAGAACCAAACTTCTGATGAAAACAACTAAATATGCTTGATAACTTTAAATAAACAAAATTTGTAGATACTATATAAACACTAAGATATTTATGTTTTTTTTTTCAAATAGAATATAGTATTTTCTAACCTAATGGGGATTAAAAAATGCAATTTTATTGCAAAGATACATATACTGAGTTTAAGATATAACAGTAATTTTATCTTTACAAATATTCACTCTTGTAAGTATGTGTATGTATATACATATGTATATATATTTATACACACACACTAAAAATAATAAGCATGTGTTTAAACATCTAAGATTGTTTTAAAAAGCAAATATCCTATTATGGACCTAAAATATAAAAATGGAATTTAATTTATAAACAAATTAGATGAAATTTAAAAAAAATTGGTTAATATATGTTATTAAACTAAGATACACAGATATTGTATAGTGGTTAGTATATCAAACATACATGAAGGGAGTTTGAAATTTGAATGTCAATATTTGGATATATTTGTGTTGCTCCTTTATTAGAAATAAGTTTTAATTTTATTGTTTTCCCTTAAAAAGAAAACAATCATGAAGAATACAATGGAAAAAGCTAAATGATCTTTCCGGGGAAACTTTTTTTACTTGGATATTAATTTACAGATAAAATATCTCATTTATAAGCAAAATATATTTAACTGCAATGAACATCTATTTTAATTAACATATTTTACTTATACAAGAAAGCAAATACTGGTGAAAACTCTTACCCTTTCCACACACTTTTATTTAACTAATCCATATGTCAGTCTAGATTTAAATCTTGTAGTAAATTTTTGTAACTTCCCAATCTCCAATTGAGATGAAATTTTACTTAAGTATCTTTGCACATGAATCTATCATAAAATTACATCATAATAGATTAATTAATTTGAATGAACATGAATTTTCTAACTGTCGTTTTTTCATTTTGTTACCACTTTACATCTGCATTAGTGGTTTGGTAGTAAAATGCTTGGCCTTTATACTGGTTCAATTCCAGATAAATACAAACATTTAAAAAAAAAAGTAATTTTATATTTTATTTCTTTTTTTTTTTTAAGTTTTATGAAGCTAATATAATTTTAATAATGATGAGAAATTCAAATAATATTGAAATATTAATAATTTTTCATACAATAACAGAAACCAAATTAACAAATACATGTGTATGCCATGGGTCTCAAAATAATATAAATTTTAACACCGGTATAAATAGATAAACAGCATACAAGCATGTTTAAAACTAAAAACATAATTATAATTAAATATGTATACATTCAGTTACACAATACTGATAAAATTCTATATAAAGTTTAATGAATTTTATAAACTAAAAATATATATAAATATGTATTACAGCGAAATTAAACCTACCACCCACTGAATAAAATCTTTTTTATTATATTATTTAATAATTAGTAAAATATCAATACATAATAACATACTAGAAATAGACATTATAAACAGAAGTCAAAAGCATAATGCAGCAATTTCAATTTAACAATTGATTTTCAACATTTCATTCATATTTTAAGAGCATATATCATTAATTGGTTCTTTTTTGCACAATACTTAAATATCTTCTTACTTAAATAATCATATAACTAGAAGTAACAAAAAATATTCAATCAAATAAAACATTCAAAGAAAATATACTCAATGATTTTTAAATACCTTTTTCACATAAGCTATAAAATTATATGCATCATCAAAAATATATTTTGATGACTTAAATGAGTAAAATTTCTTATACAAATCAATAATTTCTTCTCTTTAAATGAAAATAAAAACACAATCTGATAACACTGTAATAATAAACTTTAAATTTTAATAAAAAGAATTAAAATTTTTTTTATTCACTACTTCAATGATTTCTTTTATTAGAATGTCAGTAAAATAACATATAAAATTAAAATTCTATTTAAAATAAAAAATTAATATATGAAAATTACCTAAAAACATAAACTTCTAAAGTCTAAGATTAACTGACAAAGTGATATCACAAGAATAAATACATAATAATAAAAAAAATAAAAATTCCAACATATATTCCCTTTGACTGTCAAGGTCTGAGATAGAAAAAAAACTCACAGTTATCTCTTTAATTATACTAATCATTCTGACTTTCTTTCCATGACCAACTGAGGCACTTAGAAGCAGAAGAATCTAAGTGACGAAAATGAAACTTTACAGATAAATATTGCTAATGACAGGAGAAAGACATTTATACTAAATATATATAGGACTTGACTATTAAAAAAAACTTCTAGAAATGACTATACGACCTGAACCTTGCATTAGTTTTACAAAATTTTACTTTTGTCACTTACATTGCTTTGTTTTAAAGTATTGAATAGATAGGGTGCTGCTCTTCAGTATCAGGTTTTAAATCCCACTACTGATGAATGTTTGTATCTGTTTAGAATCAGCTTTAACCAGTAGGTTGTGGTCCTATTCTTATGAACAATCAGTGACACTCTAACCATAGAGCTAAATGAACTGTACTCCCTGCAGATGGTCATTTGGGTTAGCAATTTTGCACACTCAAATCAGCTTGACCAAAAAAAAAAAAAAAAAAAAAAAAAAAAATTTTAGGAATACTTCATTTTAGCAGATAATGACTAATATAACACCACACCTAAATTTCCGACTATTCTAGGAGGAGCAACAGAAAAAATATTTTTTTCATGACCAGGGTTGAATTACTGTTAGTAGTTTACAAATGCCAAATATCTTAGAAGGCAATGTCCATAGTAATGACATTTAGTGAGGTCATATGTCTTGGTCAGTCAGCCAAACAGTGGCTGAATGGGTAGAACACTGCTCTTCAGTACTATAGTCTTAATACTGGCAAGGATATTTGTAGCCATTTAAAATTTGCAGTAAAACCTGGTTTTAATAGTCCTCATGTACTAAAGAGTAACTGTAGCACTTCAAACCTTGTCAGTCAAAAATTTAACTATTGTTAAGATATTTTAAATAAGTTAAAATATTAATGCTCAAAACCATTATTTTTTTTAAATGAAATTTCTTCTAAAAGTATGATATTTTTTATATAAAAAAAGGGAAATTCATACAAAAAATTTACATGAAAATATTGCATTAATTGAAAATTTTTTTTTTTATGCTGTATATTAAATATCTTAAATATTTAGGTGAGAAGTCTAAGGTATTTATGCATACATATAGATAAACCAGATCTTATACAATATGAATAACTATTAGAAAATGTGATATTTAACTGTTCAAACATCTAATTGATAATTGACTAAGAAGCAACTAAGAGTCCTTTAAGAGTTAATTTAGTGTAGAAAATAATGAAAATAAAACTTGTGTAAAGTATTTGAAAATGAAACCAAAAAAACTTTAGGGGATAATTTATCCAACTATAATGAGGATAATTTTTAACAAACGCCAAACTTTAGTTTAGCCTGGATCTAATCACTTTGCAGAACCAGAATCTGTCAGTTCAAATCCCTCACGGCTGTTTGTAACTATTTAGAATCAGCTTTAAGCAGTACAGCTTAGGCAAATTAGCCCTTCTATGGTAAGTAATTAACTGCATTATTCTGAAATGTAATTTATTTTAACCTATATCCATAGTAATATCACAAAATTAAAATAATCAGTTTTTTAAACTTAAAATTATAATCAATATGTAACTTTTTCCTTACATTATACAGGAAATATGATTCTTTTTATAAAGCTTATTAAAAATCTGTGCATAAAACAATAGCTCAAAAATTATTAAAATCTAATATTAGAAAAAATCTGCATATCATTACTGTTTTTATTGCGTTTCCAATGTTGCAGTACTGTTCGTTGTCACACAATACAAGTTCTAAATAATTGCATTCCTTAATAACTGATGCAGATCACCTCAATATATATATATATATATATATATAGTATCTTCAAGAAATACAGTATCAATATAAAACAATAAAAACAGAATTTTTTAATGGATATTGTACCATGAACTGAAACAAATTGCGATTTTAAGAAACTTTAAAGATAAATTACACTTCTTACAATAATTGTTTTAACATACATTTCAAGAAACTGCTCAACCATTATACATTTTGGTTTATTAATAAATGTTTAAATAATCAACAAACTTGATATAATAGAAGTCAAGAAATATCTTTACACTTATAAATAATCAAAAAATAATATAAGATCAAAAGTATTTTCTAAATTTAATAGTCCTAAATGTCCATTTTTATTATTTTAATTTTTGTATGTATTTATAACACACAGCAGTTCACCTGAGTCATAGCAGAAATTTCAGAACATTTTATGAAACTTGCCAAAAAAATTAACAATTTGTTATGGCCAAATTTTTACTTTTACTTGAGAATGTGACAAGCTAATGATCACACCAGTAAGAAAAATATTTTAAATATAAACATACATAAATAACTCTGAAAATTTTTCTTTAATACAAGCACATAATTAAAAGTTGTATTAAGTGTCAGTCACTAAATTGCCAGGCATATTTCAAAGATCTTCAAAATTATTTGATATCAATACTTGTTGGGAAAATTCAATTTTTATATATTGATAACTGCACTGATATCAAGATTTTTTAAAACATATTTTAATAACTGTAATATGAAAATGTTCGAAGAAAAATAAAAATTTATCATGAAGATAACTGTCCATTCTAAATTACTAGAAATTCTTTTAATTAGATGCAAACACACATGAATTTACAAGTATGAAAGACAAACTGCTAAAATTGCTGATTATTAATGAAAAGGAGAATACATTTTGTACTTCTGTTTCACAAGACCACCTCTCTAGTAGTTTTCAAATATAGTTCATATAATATATATACATATTACTTTGAAATAAATAAATAAATAAAAACCTGCTGGAACAATATAATTATTAAAAATAGCTGTAGATGCATAACAGCATATATTAATAAATAAAAATTTTAGCATAGAAATAATGACATATATATATGGTTTTAAATTATAAAATTTTATCAACACACAAACAAAAAAATATGAAGCATCTAAAGACAAAATATTTTCATTTTTGAGATTCTTGCTGATTTTACACATTTCAATAGTATTAAGAGGTCAAAAATAACCCATCAGTTCTATTACAGTCATAAAAAAGGCAAAACAGTAATGCATTTAGTATGCATAGATAGTTAAAAATATATTCTTGAATGCCCAGTGACTAGCAATCAGGCTTAGGCATAGTTATTCTAACATTTAAATGCTAACACAAAAACAAAAATATATGAATTTGTCTCTGAAAATTTGTTTTGCATAAACGAGACTTTAAAAAAGTGATTTAAACATACAAATAGATTTGCTGACAACATTTATATGTATATATATATACACACACATACTTGTATCTGTATATATACACATACATACATTTTACACACTGATCTTATAACTTTTTAATTACTACAAATATTCAGCAACTATTAATAAAATGACTATTTACAGAAATGAGAGTCTGACATTAAAAGAACTAAAAACGATTCATTTAATGCCAAGTCTATCAAAAAATTGCTAAAATGTTAAAAAGCTAACAGTGTGAAATATTTCAGTTATAAAAACAGCTGCAACTTCTACCACGAAAACATCAAGCAACCTCTATATTCTAGTTATGCATAATAATTTAATGTCCATGGGGCTTAATGAACAATAAATAAAGATGATTTTAAAAACAATGATTACAAATGCTGGTTCCTTCAACAAATTACTCAGTAAGTGAGCAGTGCAATTTAAATACTATTTACAAATTTCATTTTCCTTTTCTTTTTTTTTACAAGGTTTTAAGCATATGTTAAACCTTTCAACAGCATTTTTAAAAGCCAATTAAAGAACACAACAAAAAAAATTATTTAAATTATGTGCCATCCTTTAGTTTATAAAGGCCTTTCCGTACATAATGTACTAAAGCTGAAAATGGGCTGTGCAAGCTTAAGCAACCACATTCTTCATCAAGTTCCATGAAAAATTCTGAAAAAGAAATAAAAGCAACATGATTACAAACTCAATCTACAACTCAGAATAATTAATCAGAACTCATGCTAAATAAACTGCATTAACCCTTTGTATCACTGTAGTTATATATGTTATATGTGTTGCTGATCTGCAATACACACAAAAAATTATGTCATTTACAATCAACAGATTAATGGATGATTTTACTGATTGTTGCAACCATCAAATACTGCAAGTAACACAATTTACTCATAGAAATCCTATTCAAGAGTGTGTGTGGAAAAAAAGAAAATCCAGAAAAATTTTATGGACTTATAACCCAAGGGGGATGTAAAAATAAGCATTAACAAACAACATTTTAGACAGGGGAGAAAGGTAAATTAAATCACTCAAAAGAATAAAAATTTAAGAGAAAATGTTTTAATGATATGAAAGTATACTAAACAACTTCAAAAAGATTAAATTTTACCTTCAAAGTTTTTTTTTTTTTAAAGCAGATTTTCTTAACCTACTTATAAGCTTTGGAAAAATTATTTCTACCTTACTAATCTTATAAAACACATATGGAAAGTGAAAAACTCACTATACATCTACTAATATTCCATAAAACATTGTCAGCTAACAAATAGATATTCTTTAAGAAAATGGAAAGGCCATCCTGCTAGCTTCCAAGCAAAGAAGTATGTACTCTACCAGTAATGAAAATCATGAAAAAGTTTTCAAACTGTAGACAATTTTGCCTCAGCCACTGGCTTAGCCATTCTTAGGAGCTCTTGGGTTTGTGTTTTCTTTGGCTTGGGTATAAAAGACCTCTAGTTACAGTACCCTGTTCTTGGGAAACCCCTTCCCCCTTAGGAACTGCCCTAAATGTGATTTCATTCATTCAAGTACATACAATGAAGGAAAGTAGCACAAGGCTAGAGAAAAAATGACACGCTGCATGTGTGCAGAATGTAATGTACCCTTGTCAATTGCAACAAGCTTCTTAACTTTCCATGACAAGTTATCTCTATCAAATTGAATTTTCCCTATCATTATAAATAGTTCTGTGATAATTATGCTAATCACCCCTAAAATATAAAAATAAATAAATTTTGGAAGAATAAAGTGTATTTCCTCAATTATATTTTTTAATGCAAAAATTTGGAAGATATTCAGAAGAAAAATAAATGGCACATGAAAGGGTTAATGAACAGAACTATATTAAAAAACAAAGACTTCAATTTCTTGTGTTAACTAATATGACCTACACGCTCTCTTGAGCTTGCCTGTACTTTCATCCATGTTTAATGAATATGACACCCCTTTCACAGTTTTAACCTTTAACTGTTGTTATATGAGACATTTCATGACTTATGCACTTCAATATTTCCAGCCCCCCTTCCGCTAAAAAATTGCAAGTAAGATCTTTCAATTCTTTCCTGCAGTGTGCTGTCAAAGTAGTATACCCAGTGTCAACCTGTTAATTTAAGATTTAGAATCTAGTAGACGTCACACCAACAAGGGGTTATTTGACAGTCAGAGAGAAAATAGTGTTTACTCTGATTTGCTGCTTTTAACGTAAACTATAAGTAAGAGGAAATTGTAACTGAGATTTGTAATTTTATATTTATAGAAATATGGAGATGGTTAATGTTTAATATCTTGAATTCTGGGGATTCCCTGTAGCACAAACACCCCTGCTTATTAAATGGCAATATTGAGCTATCCAATTATCAATTGATCAACACATGATTGTTATCAATAGTTAATTGTTATCAAATTTATTAAATTTAGAAAAATATTGGAGGCATCAGAATTGGAATTTTCACTAAGGCAATTTAAAATTATTTATGTAAAAATAACTTTTGCACAAAATACTTTACAATTACTAGTTTAGGAAACTAGTAATACAGATTAAAGTAGATAAAAGAGTTACTTATAACTTCTCTATCAACAAAAGCATAATAATTTAATGTTCCTTAATTTTATACAGCTATAGCAAGAAAAAGTATAAAAGAATTTTTAATCAAAAACATTTGCTTTCCAATACCCTGTACATTTCTACATATCTTACAAAAATTATTATTCTTACAGGCAAATTATATTTGAAAGACTTTAATATAAACTAAAATAAGATAATAATAAGGCTTATAGAGATGACAAACAAGGTGCTAAGATTTGAGTTTGAAATGGTTTTAATACTCAAAAAATTTAGAATCAGATACAAATTAAAGAATTTTACTTTATGCAATCGAAATGGGGTTCATGCTTTTGAAGTATGAATAATAACTTAGGGTAAATCCTGTTTGTAAATCAAAGTACATCAGTAATTCAGAACATATCAGAAAAGAAAGCAAATATTAAATTAGGTTAGAAAAATTATTAAGACATGTTCTATTATTTTACCTCTTGAATGTTCTTTGGAGCTAAGATAGTCTGCATGTTCCCAAAGATCATGAGAGAGGTGTAGATTGGCTAAGTACAAACTCTGCTGCTGCAGCATTTTGTATTTAGTACGTGCAATAGTGACAACATCTGAATACATATCAAAATGAAACTGCTGTCCTGGATTAATTGTTGGTGCAGCTGATGAACTCCAACCTAATTCACTGCTACTGTATCCACTGCTCTGGGAACTAACAGAAGTTATGCTACCAGCTGGAGATGGAGTCAAGGAACATGGAGATGGCTGGTGTGATGGAGATACTTGTGGATGCTTCACATTTTGTCTGAAGTACTGAGCAGAAGGGGAGCCTTGAACAGGAAAGGAACCATTCTCTGCCTAGGATGAGAGTTTTACAAATAAAATTATAATAAAGTAAAGCAATTAGCATCATTTTATTATTTTGCAAAATTTTGCTATATTCAATGAATTATAGCTTCTTATAGTTAGGAAAAAATGACATTATTCTAATAATAAATACAGATGATCTGATTCAGAACAGTTTACTCATATATTGTTTTCAACCCAGACTATGTTTTCAAAGGCATTTAATGAGTTATTACATGGAATTTAAGGGTAAAACTTACTGAATTTGGTTTCTTCTGTCATTAAATCTAATATGCATTCTTTGATGTTTAAGGAAAAGTTTAAAACAAAATGATACGAAAAAAAAATATTCTTAGAAGATATTCTGCCACAGAATTTCTTATATTTAAGTGCTTAAATTTTCAGAAAATTTTTATTACATGCAATGAATCTGAAACAACATTTGACTTATCATTTATTTTGAAAGTTGATTTTTTAAAAGAGAAAAAAAAGGGGGCAATGTAGAAGAACGACAAAGAAAGAGTATTTAACTTTATAAAAATTTACCAAAGAAAAAAAAACTCTTCTCATTGGTGGTTTTATACCTTAATTTAATAGTCTCATCTATTTTTCATGCAACCGAATGAACTTTTGGAGAATTTTAATTGAAAAAAAAAATACGTTGCTAAAATCCATCTACAAAAGTTTTATATACTTCCATTCTCACACAGTTTTAACAGTGAAAACTTAAGTTTAGAGAAAATAAAACTTTGTAATTCAAACAAGTATACAGAGATGAGGTTTTTTTTTTTTTTTTTTTTTTTAAACTGTTTTTATCTAAAAATAAAGCACTGCAGAACTCACCTGACTTGATAAACAGAAAAAATTACTCCTGTATATGAGTGTCAGGGGTAAACTTACTGTTACTTTATAATACTCTGCCAAAAATTTTAATATTTAATTCTCAATTAATGAAATTTTGTATTATCAGACAAATAAATGACTGAAAAAATATCTCTTAAATAAATAAAGTTCACCAAAATGTAATTTGCAGTATAAAGAAAAAATTAAAATGGTCTCAGAGAAACGTCTTAAGTCTGACCATTATATTCAATTCTTATATACCCTTATGAATTCTTATGCATTATGTATTCTTATGTATTTTATTCTTATGCCCTTTAAATAGCATATTTTCTACTTTTTTTAACCAAAAGTAAATTTTGAATATTATTCAATTGCAATATATACCAATTACACTAATTTGTACTTAAAAAAATAGCACTAAAATATTATGTGAAAAAATACATATAATGAAAGTATATACAATAAAAAAAGTAAATATACTACATTACAATAGAAAAATACTTCAATAGTGATTATAGCTTTAAAGACACAGAAGCTACCATACAACTCCATCTTCAAGAGTCCATGAAGGAATTCAACATGGAATAAATGAAGAAGAGAATAAAAGAAAGTAGTTCATGGGCTGACTTTGATTTCTATACATTCGGGGATTGAACTGACTTTCAGGTGACAAAATTACAATGCACCTTTTAAAAAATCAAATTAATAATAGTTAGAAAAACATTGATGAGAAAACACCACTATTGAATGTGAATAAAAACATACATTTACATTTATTACAATGAAGTATTAGCTACACAAATAACATACATTAAGCAAATGTTTACATGTGTGTACAATTAAGAAGCTTTACTGTAAAAACATTAAATTTATCTAATTTATATGAGCATCATTCCCATGGTTGCAACCAGGCACAGATTCTTAATCATATATAAAATAAATAAATATATAAATGAGGATGTGTTAGTGTATTTGTAAACAATCATATCATTGGTAACTTGGACTGTAGGGTTACAACCCTCAAATTTTTGATTGATGATAAACTATGAAATTACAAAAAAGGTACTCTAGTATTTTGTGTTCAATCTAGATACATTTGTAAAAATTTCAGTATGTTACTTTATAATTAAAATATAAAATTCCTTTAAAGCATGCTAAATTTCCTTTAATAATTATAAATACAAATTTTAAAAAAGGATAAAACACTATAAATAGTATAAATTATATTAACAATAAGTTATATTAAAAACGATAAGAAATTCTGAAATAGTAATTAAAGCTAAAGAAGGGGAAAAAATACAACCCTGTAATAACTTTTAAATTCTCTAAAAATTTAACTTGTAAGTATTTATTAGGTCCTTATAAACTTCTAAGTAAATATAACATATATTGTTCATTAAGTAACTTTCTCCTTACTTTGAGAAATGCACTTATACTTCGATGGAGGTAACGAACTTCATCTCGGCGTAACTGATACATTTTCAAATACAACAATGATTGGCATCGTAAACTGAAAAATACACAAGACAAAAAATCAGTCAGTTTCATCTTAAAAAAAAAATGAGACAATTCTTTTGAATAACATGTGTTTCTATTCTTGAACTGTCTCACTAGCAACAGCAATAACTAATTAGGGGCCCTCCCACAAAAAATGATACATGAGTATTTTAATAATTCACTTCTAGCTTTTAAAATTTTTGAATAATAAATTTATCTTTAAGATACAAATTCAATTATATCAATAAAGTTGTTATACTTCCAATCTATGGTTAGTATATCAAAACTTAAAGCTAATTTATTTGATGCATTTATTATGAATTCTCCCCAACAAAATATCAAAGCAAAAAAGTTTATTGTTGCGATATTTTCAGAAAGGAAAAAACAAAATTAGAAAATCTTTGTTATAAATCATTTAACTATTAAAAATTATTCCCATGCTATAGGTAATCCCATGCTATAAGTAATTTCCACTTTGGTGTTTCCAATTAAATTTGCTCATTTTTTTCTTAAATCAGAAATGCTTTTATCTACTTACTGATGTCTATGTCCAGAGCTTCTTTATGTTTGATACTTAAAATTGATCAACCACAAATGTATTTAAGTTAATATTTTTTAAAAATAAGACTTTATAAGTTTGAATGTAAAAAAAAAAAAAAACTTCTTTTGGCTGTAAAAACTCTAATTTTTGGTCCCTTGTTAGAAGACCCTTAAATGTTAGGACACTCCTAGGCAGCAAGCCTTGCAGACAATATATAGCAGCCAGTGTGTCTCCTCAATTTTAAGCCTTCCTTTAAACACTTAAACCTTCAATGGACATACCAGTTTATTTTGAATTGACAATCCTTTAATAAATGCTTGGTAACTTCTGAATAAATGAAGTTATATTTCTAGACAGTCAGAAGGGATGAAAATATAACTTAACACTAGAACTACGGAAGGGGCCATTTTGACACCTAGTGAACTGTTATCTCTGACAGCTCTTCTATTTTTTTTTTTTTTTTCAAATATCTTAATCCTTTCTTGACTTTTCCTAAATCATTATGATTTACGAAATAGTAAAGATTTCAAGAAAATCGTATATTTATTTTAGCCCTAACAAATGATTATACCTAGAAATAGGGCAGGCTATATACTGATGTTGAAGACAAGTGTAAACTTCATAATGACTCTTTCACTATTTTATTAGAAGAACTGGAAGCATTCATAGCGGTGTTGTAGGTAAGGGGGCATTAGCTGACAAGGGCTTACCAATTCTTAGTTTGTAGTCCAAGACATGGGGACCAAAGTTTTTCATGAAACTATGAGTAGAGATAGGTTTCCGGAAGTTATGAAATTTCTTTGTTTTGAAAATAAACTAACAAGGTCTTCGCGTTTGTAGTGTGATAAATTTACACTAATATCCGAGGTATGGAATACTTTTATAGAAAACTGTAAGCTTTGCTACAAACCAAATGAAAATATTATGTTTGATGAACAGTTATTCTCTACACAAACAAGATGCCGTTTTTTTGGAGTATATGCCTAACAATCTCGATAAATTAGGAATAAAGTTTTGGTTAGAAGTAGATGTTAGGACAAAATACCTATTAAATGGATTTCCATATTTAGGAAAATATGAAATGAGACCAAGTGATCAAAGTTTAGGAGAGAACGTTGTAAATCGTTTAATTGATCCTACATACCTGCAAAGTCTGTATATTTTTAAAAACAAACTGTAGTTGTCATAATTTACGCTATTTTAATTTATTCTTCTCAAATATATTATATCATATAGAGAAATATGCTGATATCTTATCAAGGGATCAAAATGACACCCGTCGTAGTTCTAGGTATACAAAGACCAACGTAATTCTAGTGGTAAAACACACACACACACACAAAAGGAAATTACATTAATTGCAGAAATTATCAGTCAAAATGATCCAATGTATGTTATAGCATGTTAGATTTATTTTACATTGTGATTATGATGGAATAAAACTGCTTATAGCTAAGAGATTAGAGAATCATATTAATTAAATAGATCAGAGTGAATTTCCAACCCTCTATTAACATTGTTTTGTGAGTAAATTTTTTATTAGTTTCCAGTTTTAATTTTATCACAACTATACTGAACTATTGCATTGGATATGAGAATGTGATAAGTATCATCATTATTACTAGAAAGAGAAAGGAAAAGAACAGAAGAAATAATTTCAACTTGTAAACAAGTGAAACTAGAAAGTGAACTCTGCTGAGCATGTGAGCCTGAGCAGTACAGGTTGCATTTTAGTAATATAAATTATTTTTATAACAGTAAAATTTACATATTTAAAAAAATATCCATATAACTTTTATACTTAACAAACTACAATAAAATCACTGTATAATGCATGATCATTTAAAAATTAGTAAAATATGATAGTAATAATATTCTTTGTATTGATAAAATGTGTTTAAGAAGGCTATTGCTATAGAAAAGTTTCGTATGTTTTTAGTAAGTATATCTACAATTATGTTACACTGGTTGGAAGATTACAAAATATAACATTAATTTTAGAATTGCCTCCCATGGCAAGTGTTATAACTCCTATTCAATATTTCTCTAAATATTTCTGATGGGTAAATAAATTTCCAACTTTGATAGATATGTTCAATATTTTCTTCCCTCTCCCATTAGAGAACAACAAAGTTTTTGGTATAATTTGTGAACATCTATTGTTGGTTATTCACAATAAAATGGGGAAAAAAAAAAAAAAACTCAACAATTTTTTCTATGGCAAGAAAATTACAAAATTTCAAATAAGTAAAAACTGATGAATTGTATAAGGTACGCAAACATTCCAATATATGGAAATACATTTTATAAAAATTGTTTCAAAATTAGTTTTATTAATAATATTTTGCATTAAATTTGCTTACAACACATTATAAGTAGTAACTTCTGCAATAAATCAGATGCTACTCTACACATGATAAATTTCAGATATTTGGGGTTTAGCCCTAATTACATAGCACAATTCTCAATTATGTAATATTTTGTTCTATAACACATAAATATTTTTTTAAAAACCTGAAGAAAAATAAGAACATTTAATCTTGAAATTTAACATAAAATTCATGAGCACCACAGTAATGCTTAAAATTTACACATATATTCTTTCCATATCAATTCATATTTTTTAATTGTAAAAAATTTGTACAATAAATTAGGCATTTTTCAAATGACCAATGAAAATATTACAAAGTAACTTATCCTATATATAAAATTTGAAACTATGTTGATTTGTAAATTTAGAAAAGGCATTTTTTCAAGCAAAATTTATATGCTCATTTTGAAACTTTAATGAAGCTTCCAATTATGAAAAAAAAAAAAAAATACAGCTGTATAAATAATATAAAATAATGTAGTAAATTAGTAAAGTAACTTAACATAGTAAAGTAACACTGCTCTAATAATTACCTTAACACAGTAAGCTTGTTATCAATATTTCTGCAAGATGCATGATGGAGTTTTTGGAACTTAGATGATATAAACCTAAACATTTAAAAAGAAAATAAAATCAATATTTTAAATTTAACAGATACATAGAAATAAAGAAGTTTGCTAGAATTACAAATTAAGCAATTTTTCCCAAATGCATATACTTAGCAAAATTTGATTAATTTAAAAAGGAATCTGGAGAGAAAAAAAGAATGAAAGAAAAATGTTTAGTACAATAAAAACTTTTTCCTATATAAATTTTGTATGTGTGCTTGGTCTAATTTTAATAGTGTTGTCTACCTGTAAAATGTTTTGCCAGGGATTTGTATTATTTCTTCTACAGTACTTGGCTTCAATAATTTGTTTTCTCTCACAAGCTCTGTAAAATTCATTAGCACGAAGGTTGCTTATATAAAGAGATGTCTATTGCCTAAAGAGTTTTACAAAAATTTTCTAATAGAAATCTATTGTAATCAAAATTAGATTCTAAAATTTATTTTTGAATCAGTATAAAGCTTTAATTAGTTATATCATGGAATAGATTTGAATTAAATATGCTAAAGAGAAAAAGCTTAATTTAACAAATCTTTATTATATGATATCATGTACAGGCAGTTTTTATTAACAATTAGTTATCTGTATGGATAGAGTTATAATAAGCATATTCATATATATAAATTTGCTAAATGTTTAGAAAAAAAAAACAACACTAAACTTTTAAACAGATTACTAAAAATACTTTGTAATAGCTTTTACAATCAAATTAACAAAATATTCTACTAAAAGCACCACGTTTTAAACCATAGATTTAATCTGGAATGAACTTATTTTTTTCTAAGTTATTTATACTAATAATTTTAGCATAAAAGAAAAATGGTACCTGATGAGAGCTAAAGTTTCTTTGTACATAGTATGTACTCGGTCAGTGTCAATATAACTGTGCTCCATAGCATTTCCAGTTAAAATAAAATATAAAACAGCTTCTAAATACTTCATAGCTTGAACCATTCGATCAATCTGAAAGTGTAACATACTAGGTTAAAAATAACATACTATGTTACGTAACAGCAAAATTCCAAAGTTTTTTAACTGTAAGTTAAAACTAATTTTCTAAATATCCAAAAATGCTTGATCTTCCTCGATAAGAAGATAGATGATTTCCCTAAATGTTTTGAAACTGTCTGACTGAGATTAAATAGGAATTTTACTGTATTTTAATTTTAATAAAACTTTCAAGTACAGAATATAACTGATCAGTGGAAAAGAAAATATTGATAACAACTTTTGACAAAAAGTAATCAAAATGCTATTTTTTCTTCCCAGATATACTTACCTAAGGGATAAACATAAATTTATTTAAATTTGGTATAATGTCAATAAACTAAAGTCAAATATACTGAAGAAATGAGAAATCCTAGCAATTAAATGTATAACCCTAACTAGCTCCACATATCCACATGAAACAAAATATTTTAGTAGCTTTGCATTTTTCTCTAGCAAATACAAACCCTATGATTTTAGTTAAATACTATGCAATAAAAGAGAAAATGTTATACATCCTTACAGGTTTGGCATGATTTAAATCAGTTGATTAAAAAATAAAAAAAATCATTGATTTAAATAATTTTTTTCACTTCTTTTAAAATCTATATTCTAAAGACAGGAGAATTGGGAATCAGTTGGCACAGAAATACCAATAAGTAAATAAGTGTAAATAGATAACATGTTTTCCAAGAATTTAGAGGTTGCTATCAGAAAGTATGTAGTAGAGGTAGGTACAATGACTACTTATGACTAGTGGAATTCATTTTATGTAATGGGAGGTAAAGAGAGTATTACAGAACTTGAAATTCAGTTTATCTATCAAATAACAACAGCCGTGGCTTCATCTGCAAGAATAGAAAGACAGTTTTCTTCTTTTGGTATTGTTCATTCTAACCTTCGTAACAAATTAGGTTTGGATAAAGCGTCGAAACTAGTGCTTTTATTGAAACAGTTAAATCCATCATTCGTTGCTTAAAAGAATATTGAAATAATTGTGATTTTTTTAAAAATAAATAATTCGCATTAAATGAATATTTAATTTCTTTAAATTTACACCTTATTTAGTTTGCAATATCCTATTACAAAATAATAGAATGTGTTTAGATTAAAATTTATATATTTAATTTTCAGTACTCAGTGTATAGAATATACAGGATAGATAAGTTGTTACTTATAACAAACAATTCCATGTATATTGCAAAAAATATAAAAACACAACAATAATTAAAATTAGAATTCAGAAAAAAACAAATAAATCTGATTTAAATCAAATAAATCTGATTTTTTTGATTAAAAAAATCATGATTTTTTTCCAACCTTGCATCCTTAATATATTACATATTGCTGTAACTGTTTAACTCTAGCAGTAAGTTTTATTACTAGATAACTAGGCTATATGATAAATCATATTACTCTCAAATAATGATAATCCTGAAAAGTATAAATATACTTTGTTTCCATACAGAAAAATTTCAGTATTCATAGTTTTTTTTTTTTTTTTTTAAATTAATCAAATTTGTGGATTAAATTGAAAACAAGGGTTTTGATCTTTTTAAAATCCTTATTTCTACAATTTTATAGCCATCGTGACAAGAATTATATATGATGCTAGGCTATGATGACTTAAAAATTTTAAGCAGAGATACAAATAAGATTATACAAGTAACAGCATATTCTTTAAAAAATTTTAATTTATTACAACCCTTACAAAAACAGCTAAATCAAAGTTTTCATAGCATAAACCATCATAATCAATAGTTAATATGACTAGTATTTGAAATGTTTCAAAATTTATCCTTCCTAATAATTAAAACTCTTCCATTTTCTATTTATCATCACTATCAGAAGAAATTTAACATACATACATTAAATAAATTCATAAAAGTCTGGTGACAATTGGAGACAAAGTGAGTGAAATATTGGTAAAATAGCTAAACTTGCTTACTTTAAACAAACTAAATAAAATTAGTCAACACAAAATAGAAAAATAACTACTAAGTTAAGAGTATTAAAAGTGCAGGAGAATAATATAGAATCAAATCATAATAAAGAAATTTGTAGAAAGTTTTTGATTTAAAGGATACATTCTAACATTTAAAGCCTAAAATCAGAATTAAATTAAAATTCAAAAATTCTGTCATTCGCTTCACCATATATTTTTCTACAATACTTTCTTTAAAAGGGAAATAGTAATTTTCTTTGGTATATATTGCTAGTAAACATAACATGAAATCATATCTAATCTAGACTTCCTAATCTGTTTTTCTAAGTCCAGCCCAATGTTTTGTAAGCTAATAGAAGCACTTGCTCCAACCAGCAAATAAGCCAGTTCCTTAGGACCATCTAATACTAATTAGTATTTATACAAAAAAGTTATATGATTCTGCCTTTTCAACATTTTTCAAAAATTTGGTACAGCATACAGTTAGTTAACACTTTAGTACTAAGAATTTTGGAATTTTTTTAAAAAAAGTTTATGTACACAATAACAAAACCCTTAAAAATTCGAAGGAGTGCAAATATAGAATATATATATATATCTTTGATTTTGAAAAACATAATATTAAAAAAAAAAAAAAAAAACAAGAAGCATTTTATTTCTTTGATCTGTATTTACAAGAACATATTTAATAAAATTAATATTCATATCCTGCAATCATTAGCAAACTTTACAAGCATTAAATTGCCCTTGAAGTAATAATGCACTTTTGAACTATTCTTAAAAAGACAATTCTACATGTCACTTAGGTTTAGATATAGAAATTTTAGGCAGATTCAATTAAATTATGTTTGAAATACTAACTGTTCAATAATATACAAGATTCTCTGAACATCCAGTCAAGGTCCAAAATGTCATTTGAACATCTACCAGCCAATTTGGATATCAACTTAATGCTTAATGAAATCTGTAGGCTACATAAATAAATATACTGACACTCTATTAATAACACTCTGAATACTACAGCAGCTTAGTGACTATTGGTAACTTTTTAACTCAAATGCTATAAAGCCTTGTAGCAATAGGAAGGACAGTGGCAGAAATAATATAATATTTCTTGTTAGAATCAGAACATGAAGCATGAGGTATGAACTTGTATTCAGTACTAGTAACTTCTGGCAAAATGATGGAGAGGGAGAGGGAGGAATCTTGAAAGTTTAGGACTGTATGACTAAGATTCAGAGCATTAAAAGATCAAAACGTCCCAAACTCAACCCAAGGTAAGAAGAGTACAAAATATACATCAAAGCTTCACATAATGAAAGTTTATATTTAACGCATACCTTGATATATGCTAGGCATTAATAAATTTTATATAAGGACCTGTTGCTTTATTTGTACTATGAAACAATTTATAAGAACTATTATATTATGGATATGCTATCTTAGTATCTTATATTCATATCAATTTAGAAGAGTATTTTTATGTTTGTTGTTTGAGAGAGAAAGCAAAAATATAATACTTAAGAAACATAATCTAATCAGTTTATTCACCAAGTTTAACAATGTCATGGCATATAATATTAACAATGTTATAATTTAATCATTTAACATGTTTGATGTCATAAACTCCAGAAAAGGCTAATTTTTTTTTTTTTTTTTTTTTTTTTAACAGAAATATACCTAAAACATAGTGACATTTCCTTAAGGAAAAGTATATCTTTTCAATAAATATTTGCATATTTCTAACCTCTCCCAGAAAAATTTAAAAAGTTAGAAAAATTCAGCCATTATAAATTAATGAATAGTTCTCAGTACATCAAGAATTTTAATTTTTGCTATACAGACTTTTATAAGAAATATATAACTGGCTGTACACAACCAATATTCTTATACATTTTTTTTTCAATTTACTATGTGACACCACATAATTGAAAATGAACTTAAAAATTAAGATAATGTAGACATAAAAACACAAAATTTAATACAGTTATTCCTAAAATTTAAATATGTGTTACTTACAAACACATAATATTTCAAATTTTGAATTTATATTTATCAAGTTATATGTTATTTAGTTTAGAGATAAATAAGGTATATATATATGTGTATATCTGAAGACCACATCAATTTTTGAGAGACATTTAGATTGGTTTAATTAAATGAACTAAATATGAAAAATCCAGATTCCTTAACCCTCTTCATTTTCAGATCTTATAATTTAGAGTTGTATTGCACTGCACATACTGAAAGACAGAAAAACATAGCTGATGAAATATATGGGATGGGAATTTCAACAGGAGATCAAAATGAGCTTATTTGCCCAAATGTAGGTACAATGAGTAATCATAATGAACAAACAACCCTTAAACATTACATGGAATTGCTACCAACAAAATATACCTCTTTGTCAGCTTGATGCTTCAGTTTCTTCGCTTCACTCAGATAATATTCTGAAGAATATGGCCTGTTAAAAATACAAAATATATAATTAATGGCTTATTCTATGATATATGTATGTATGTATGTATGTATGTGTATATATATATATATAAATATATATATATATATATATATATATATATATATATATATATATATATATATATATATATATATATATTTAAATACACACAGACACACAAGGGGAGACCAGACAGTAGTACCCCTTTATATATGCAAGTAAATACACACACACACACACACACACACACACACACACACATATATATATATATATATATATATATATATATATATATATATATATATATATATATATATATATAAGGGGAGTAAATAACAATTTTATTTAAATGAAAGTAATACATTTACTGATTTTTCAATATAGTCACCACTGATGCTGAAAGATTTGTCATATTTTAAAATCCATTTGTTTATGCCTTCTTCATAAACCTATATTGACAAATAGCCAGCCAATGCTTTACACCTACTTTTAAGTCATCATCATCACTTTGAAAAAATTCTACTTAAGCCCATTCAAAACAAGACTGTAAGCAATGCTGGCACTAAGCATTGTTCTTCTGCATGACAATGCTCGTCCCCACACAGCTTAAAAGACAAATCCCCTTCTTCAGAAGTTCAAGTAGGAGATTTTTGACCACCTTGTGTATAGCCTTGACCCCAAATAATTATCATTTGTTTTTTCTCTAGGATCTAAAAGATTTCTTGTCAGGAAAATACTTTCAAAGTGATGATGACTTAAAAGTAGGTGTATAGCATTGCTTGTCAACCTTGGCAGTAGAGACATAAACAAACTAGTGTTGAGACATAATGTCTCAATAATGGCAGTAAATACACTGAAAAATTAAATTAATAACTTTCCTTTAAGTAAAACCATTATTTATTTCCCTTCATTTATCTTTTAATTATATGTAAATGGGTACTACTATCTGGATTTCCCTCGTATCAATAACACAGATATTAATAGTGCTATTACAATAACTCATTACTATATTCAATTTATTTGTTCCTTTGATAAATTAGGAAATAATGAAAAACTTTTAGAGTTTTGAAAACTTCATTAATGATTATAAACTAAAGAAAAATTATCCATATTAAATTGAATATATTTTATTTTGAAAATAATATGGTGAATAGAATAAAATAAATTATAAAATAATCTTAAGATCACAATTATGATGAAATTCTGCAATGAAGCACATATATTTCTAAAAACTTTTTTACTAGGTTATAAAATTTACTTCCAAGCTATGACAAAAAGTAGTTCTACTAGAAGCTTCATTAATTGTAACAAGTGGAGACAAACTGTTATAGCACTTAGAGATCAAATAAAATTTCAAGCATGTTAATAATATTTAACCCTTTAAAACATGCTCTTTAGGGGTGAAAAGAGGCTCAATATTACTGCACTACATTTATAAGATAAAAAAAAGTACAGCACATTTAAATATTTAATTTACACACAAACGCATATATAACTAGCTTACTTTTTCAGATCAGGGTCTTGCCACAGTCTGTGATTATTAATGTTATATTGTTCTTTAAACAATGTGTTGCCATTGTAATTGAGATCTGTATATTCCCTGCACCACCTATAATCTTTAAATTCAGTCCATTTTTCCTATAATAATAAAAATCATTAAAGAATGAAGTTAAAGGAATTTTTTCAATAGTAAGTAAATATTTACTTACAGAAAATTCTTAACATTCAATTTATTTCTCAGAGAGAACTAAAATTTCAAATGACACAAGATAATAAACAACATTACTCTTCCTCTCTACTGGAATATTTACTTTACACACTAATGCGCATTTTCATATTTAAATTACATTATGAATAAGATCAATATTATATATATATATATGTATATATATATATATATATATATATATATATATATATATATATATATATATATATATATATATATATATATATATATATATATATATATATATATATATATATATATATATATATATATATATATATATATATATATATATATATATATATATATATATATATATATATATATCAATTATATACATTACATATCTTATATTGAAATTATATAATGCTGCTTTAGCATATTTTTCCTGATATCTATATAAATATATAATTCTTTTAAATAAGACTTTTTTTCTCCAATTCATTTATATCTTAATGCAAATGATATTAAAAACACATTGTATGCAATATTATCTTCAAATTAATTTTAAATAAATTACCATTTGTTGAACTATGAAACAGCTAACATTTTTTCCACATGGTAAAATATGAAAATAAAACTTCAAATATTTTTATTTGCTGTTAACTGGAAACATCAATATTTATAACATACTGATACACTGTGACAGGGTTGTGAAAAACATTTTATTTTCAATGATACTTTTCTGATGGTATCAAATATTGCCAGTCCTAATTTCAGCTCTGTCTAAAATTTGGTGATTATGACAAATCATGTTGATTTGTACAGTGAGCAAACATACAAACATGCATGTACTCATTTATATACTGCATTTTTAGCTAGTTAAGATGCAGCTTTTATATGTTTCAAAGTTGTTTTACTTCTGTGGAATACCTGAAGGAATTTTATTTTTCCTGTTACCAGTCCAAAAATCTTTAAAGAAACATTTTTACATACTTTTGTAATAATTTTACTCAGCTTTCATTTTGGGCTGAACACTATTAACCCAATGTAGCATGCCATGCAGTATCAATGGGTTATTTTTATTCAAATGTACTACAGCTATACTAGGCAATGGCCCATTGAGGCAAGAGATCATTATATCTTGCCAATTTTTTACAACTTGAATGCTAATGAGACCAGACCCTACTGCTTGAAATTAATTTTGAATGACCATACCAGCAGAGGGGTTAAAATTAACTATTTCAGTAGACAGATTGTGGAGCTGGTGTCCTACCCAACACCCATCTCCAATAATTAAAAAGAAAAATTACTCAAGAATTAAAGACCTTGTTAGATTGGCATCATTGCCTGGCTTATTTTGGAAAACTACTTAGGGAAATCGACAATAGATCAGAGATAAATTGGATTAACAGTTGAAATTTGACTTCAATTGCTAAAAATATGAAAACTAATAATTTTGTTGAAGAGCAGATGATTCAATGAATAATAATTTAAGTCAATTATCATGTGTGTAGTATATATGCCAATGTGACTTATCTGATTAACTTTTTCAGGTCATGCATGCGGTATACAGACCAGGGTGCCCTATCTACCTGATTTTACAGTATATAATAACTGACATAAGTACAGGAATCACTGATAACAGGAAAGCATGCCAAAGAACTTTAGTTTAACCTTATCGCTTGTAACTTTATATATGTATTGCAACTTGGAAGTAATAAAGCTAAGCAATAACAATTTACTAATAAGCATTAGAAATAACATAGGGTTAAATAATAAGAATTTGCAGTTAAAGAGTGTGAAAATGAGATACAGCTTCACTTGGGTAAGGTCATCCCTTATCATCCATGCTCTGCAGCACATTTTGAAAATAACTAGAAACCATCTTTAATATTAGATTTTAGTGTTTGATGATGTAAAAAAAAAAAAAAAAAAAAAAAAAAAAAAAAAAAAAAAAAATGAGAACTTTTGCTCACCAATGACTGTGTGTGTGTGTATCTTGAATACAGACTTGATATTCGTGAATTGATGATAATTTTTATTTTCAGTTAGTCTATTGGCATAGTTTTAATACAATATCACGACCATAAATATCATACTAAGTGAAATTAATTTTTACTACATGATACTGCTATAAAAGGTGAGCTGAGATTTTTACAAAAGCAAAAAAATAATTTTAGATAATTAAAATTACAAAGCTAAGTCTGGTAACATTTTTATCATTCAACAAAAGCAGTTAACTTTTATATATATATAAAAGTTTTATACTTACATGATTAGATACTATGTTTTCGGATGATTCAAGTTTTATCTTATTGAAATGGGTATTATTGATAAATACAGGGGGCTCCATTCTGTCACAAACATCCCTTTGTAGTATAGGAATAGAATCATTCTGTATTGTAACTAACTTTGTTCCTTGATGATCATCTTTCTCACAGTCAGAAACAAAATTATTTAACTTATTTCTGACTTCCCGAGGACTATCTATTGAATAAGCAGGAATTAGATTAGGACATGCTTCATCTTCACTGATTTCATGTATGTTATTCACCGGTGAATTGGTATTTTCAGCCCTAAAATAGGAACATTATTAATTACATAAACATATAATAAAAGAAGACTTCATAAATAAAAGTTAAAACTATATGAACTCTTTATTTACCTTTATTTAAGTGAAGATAAGAAAGTGAATGCAGTTAGTAATTAAAAAAAAAAAGGCTTATGAACTCAACTTTGAGTTTACATAAATTAGTTTTAACTACTTACAAATGCATTATTTTAAATACATATAAAAAGCAAACTCTAACTATTCAACTTAATGAAACACAGATATTTTTGAAATAAATAAACAATAAAAAATATAGTAAAACATTGGGAAATAACAGAAGTATTCTCCTATGTTATTTAACAGCAAACAATAGGTAGTTTATAAAGAACTACTAAAACAAAAGGGTGAAAAAGATAAATTTCTATGCAAGATATATGTAGCAAAGACATTGTTCATGTCTGTCATGAATATTTTTTTAAATCTAATTTTGTCATCCCTCTGTCACTTATTTTACTTGTCTATGACACCAAGATCAGGAATAACTGAACTGTGTTCACGGGGGTTTGTTTCAACTTTCAACTTCTGAACACAGTTCAGTTTGCACTACTTAACCACTTCCAACAATTCAGATTTTGAGCTCAAAATTTAAGTTTAAAACTAAGCTGTTGAAAGCATTTAATGATATAAAAAAATAATGGTAAAAAATAGTTATTTGTTATTCCAAAGTCTAAAGCATGCTTTATCGGCATTTTTTTAAACTTTATCTTTAAAATTTATTTTCCCGAAAATACTGACATAAGAATAATTTTAGTGAAAACGACAAATGAATCAACCAAGTTTTCCATTTTTTATAATCATTTTAAATTTTAGACTCTAAATTTTAATGGCATCTACCTCCTTAGGAAGACGTTTGGGACCCTTGTTGCCTACTTAATATTATTTGTCTTGATTTGTACTATCACCACTTAAAGTTTTGCCCAAGAGTTTAGATTCACCCAGTATACACACACACATATGATCTTTACTAATGTATTATAGATACCATTAATTCAGGATGTTAATATTGTTCAGAAAACAAAATAATACTCATGAAAATATCATAGTCTCAAATCTGGTATTCAGCCTGGTACTACAAATAAACATTTAAAGCACAATAGTATATATGACAGTTTTCTCCATTTATCCAACTAGCATATTTTTACTTTTAATTTCACCAGAAGATAATATTAATAAAGGATCTTTCTAAGACAAATAAAACATCTGAATGTACTAACCTGTGAATAAAAATCTTAAGCTTCAGATTTATCAAGATTTAAAATTTCCAGAATTAGAATATATACAAAATTAGATGAATAAGAAAAAAATTGTTTAAAGGTATTTACTGTATTTAAACATATAAAGCCTTAAACAACTTTTTGTTTTAACAAATGCTATCACTGTTCACATGGATTCAAGATAAAAACAGTAAAAAGAAAATGTGAAGTTTTAAGTAATTAATAGTAAACAAATTTGACATTTTTGAAAACTATGACATTTTTTTGGCATTCACTATTTATAAATACAATTTGGTGTTTCAGTTTATGGTAAGTTGGTTGGTACAGATGCTATGTTTTTCTGTCGCCCAATTTGGCGATTTTATGGGGCGATGAGTGGGTTGGTATGTTTGCCCTGAATTTGGTGGCGGGGTATGGCAGTTCTAATGGTCCATGTGATTTCTGACATCAGTACCCGGCACTATTCAAGAAATTTGCATCTTAGCTATTCTTTTGGCTTACAGTCGCCTAGGTCAGGTTATATATATATATATATTTTTTTTTTGTTCTTGTTCTTATCATTTTCTGGGATTTAGTAATTTTGTCAGGGTGGGTGTAGTTATTTTGGTTCTTACTATTTTTGAAATCGTTAAAAAGTAACAAGATATTCTAAATTAAACAAGATGCTTCGGCTTGGAACATTTTTGTTTTGTTCTTATTTTCTGGGATTTAGTAATTTAATTATGGCAGGTGTAGTTATTTCGGTGCTTACTATTTTTGAAATCGTTAAAAAATATCAGGATATTCTTAGGAGTGAGGTGAGTTTTGCATTTCATTCTAAACTCCAAGTGTGTGGCAATAACAATATTTCAATTTTTTTTTTTTTTTTTTTTTTTAAATTTGGTAAAAAAAGAGTTATTTCATATTTTTTTAAAGGGAGGTAGGAGTGTTGAAAAATTTTTGTGGAGCTACACTTTCCAATTTTCATTTGTTATTAAATTTATTTTACATTTCTTTCATTACAAGGGTGGGTTGAGGGGGGGAACCCCTCCTCACATGTTAGCTTTTTTATAATATTAGTGCTTATTAAAATGCTATATATTGTGTTTATTCTGCTGATATATATCATAATTATTACTAATCTGTTATTTTTTAAATAATTTAAAAATGATAAATATTATGCTAATTTTATTTTAATAATGCTTTAAATTGTTAATCTGTTCTCTTTTTTAGTTTAGTTTTGTTAATGTTGTGTTTCAAATATGCCATGTGACCGTTGCTATTTTTTTTTTTTTTTTTTTAATCTTTCAGAAAATGCATATCGTTGCCATGTTTTTCTACTTGGCGATTTTTCTAAACACGCGTTTTTCTGTTGGTCAAAAAAAGAAAAAAAAAAAAAAAAAAAAAAAAAAAAAAGGCAGACGGGACCAGCATCTATAGTGCATCTGTTCCTAATCATCTAAGTTTACAGAAAGTTACAATTCACAGACACTATTCTAAAAATACACTGAGCACTTTGCATGAAGCTCAAAAGGTGTTAGGAAAACCATAAATTAGAAGTATGAGAAAAATGTCTTCTAACTGGAAATTTTTTAAGACATGTCTTAAAATTAATAAAACTCAGCATATGTATACATCTAATCTAACTAAAATACTCATACTGATTATAAGCAGATGCTGAAATTTTTATTTCCTCTGTTAACTGCATATATCAAATAATAAAAATGAAAATTTTATGCTAGCAATTTAAGTTATACATTCTTTAAAGATATAAGATAGAAGAAAAGAATAGGAAAGAAATATTTAACTCTTACCCATTCATTTCTATTCTAGACAGCTCACAAACAGGTGGTGTATACCTTTCTTTCTTTATAACATTAGAATTTTTTCCAGCAATGAAACTTCCTTGTGAAACACCATTTCTTACAACATTATGTACAGAATTAAATACATTCTCCTCTTTCACCATTTTGCCATCCATCATATTTGAATGACTCTGTTCACCATGATTAGTAGGATGAAATAGTTTTTCAGGTACCCTGTCCAGCAAGGCAAGATTGATAGAACACAGTATTTCTGTTCCATTTATTTGAGGTGGAACATCGAGGTTAGATGAACACAAAGTAGTTCCCATGTGAGAATTAGGAGAGACAGAAGGCTGAATTGGAATAGAATTTTGACTATTTACACTAATATTTTCTAACTCAGCCGATGTTTCTTCATGTAATGTATTTGAAGGATAGTCCATATTAACTCTGAGTTCAGTGGTGCATGAATCAGAATTTACAGTTTCTATAGATGCAGGCAAATTTTCTTGAACATTTGCAGTTTCAAGTATATTTTCAGTCTTTTCTTCATTAGTTTCAGAATATTCACAGTCAATGTTATTGCTATTAGGAGGTTCACATAATTCTGAACTCTCTTGTGCAAGAAAAGTATTTACGTGTATTTCTTCTTTATTTTCAACTTTGTCCACAACATCTTTGAAAGGGCCATTCTTTTTCCCTTTCTTTTTTGATTTCTTTGAATGACTTTTCTTTTTAGTCTTCAAGTTTGCACAATAAGCAGAGTACACTGCAGGTGCAAGTGGACTCAAAGGCACTGATAATGTTTTGCAACCAATAAGAGCATCAGACTCACACAAAGAAACTTCATAATCATTTTCACCAATATCTTTTTTATTGTCAATTAGTTTACTTAATCGAATTTTAATAATACCATTTTTTATTTGGCAAGAGCCAACAGTAGATTCAGTACTTTGCTTCAAACTATCTCCCCCATTGAAATTTGAATTATTACCATTATCTCCAGAAACAGTAGAACTGAAAGTAAGAAATATTGAATGTAATTAAAGTATTAACATCACATTGTACCAAATTACCGATTGATATATCTGAACATTCATTTTATGAATACAATGATTTTCACATGAAAAAACAATAAAAACATTGGCATGATGCATCTAAAAAATGTTTTTATGAGATGAGAATTAATAATAAACTAATAAATCATATTTCTTGGAGAAAAACAAAGAATAAAGCTAAATAGTTAAGCCTAAAATAATAGTTCTTAAAGCAGAAAATAAGCATTATATTACTGATAGATTAGCTGTTACTTATTTTAATTTCAGAAAATAATACTAAAAAACCTAAATTAATCAATTTTAATTGCATAATTAGTTATGAATAAGCAGGATTAAAGTTTAAGCCAAAAAAGTTTTGTTAAAAGCATAAATTTAAAAAATATGTAGAAGAAATAAAATACTAGCATAATTATCCTTCACAAAATGATTTTAAATTTACCTTTCATATAACAATTTCTTTTTCTTCTTTTTTGACTGTTTTTTTGACTTAACTTTGACTTGGGAATTTACAGGTGCTTGAGACAAAAAACTTTCTTTACTTACAGAGTCATCATAATTAGCTTCACTGGAGATAGACTGACTTTTAATCTGAAAAATATGTAAATGAATCTACTCAAAATTTAATAAAAGCAATTTTACAACAGATAGTCCCATACCAACAAGTTAGAAAATATTATTCTTCATAGTTCTCTACAAATAAAATATGCATTTAACAAAACTGAATTATATACTTGTTTCCACACCATGCACCCAGAATCTAACTCTTAACTTTATAATTAATTTTCACATCAATTGACATTTGAATTATTTACTCACAACATTATAAATCATATCAACAAAACCCAAAAGCTGATTCAAAAGCTTAAAAAGCTATTTAAAGCCAGAAAAGTGTATAAACTAGTAATAAACTAGTGTGGTTTGCCTGCACTTGCAGACATGACAAAAACCTGAAATGTATACTTATAACAAAACACATACACACACACATATATAAATTTCTCCCTTTAGAATAAAATCAGAACAGATGTATTATAAGTCGTGGTTGGAGACATTTTCATCACCAAAAGCAAATGCAAGTATACTCAATATTTTTATATCACTTGATGAAAGGAAGTTTTAGCATTATCATCAGTTGTATTTTATTTTAAATTCTTGTATAACTGCACTTTGTGCAAATGCTGGAATTTGGAAATGCCATAAAATAAAAATATAGATGCTATCTAGAAACTCTAATTTTTGTGTGATCAGCATCAATCCCTGAGGGAATAGGATTTTTTTTAACTAATAAATAATTTATAATAATTTTTATCTGTTGAATACTTAGTTAATCTTGAATGTCATTGTACTTATTTCTTTAGTATTAATATGATTCTTTTTTGATGGAAAACAAAGAACTTAGAAGAAAAAACATTTATTTGAGATTGAGACAAAAACAGGAGAAATAATTATTATCCAAAATGGATAATACTTAAGGACTAATTATTTCTGAAAGAGAAAATCTATAATTAATTTCTATTTTAAAATGCATAGAAAAGAATAAACAAAGAAAATATATAAAATATAAGAGATGTGATATAAACCCCTCTTGGTGCATCTTTGACTCTAGCAATCAAAAGTTCGTTAATTATCCAGGACTGGTTTTCTAAGTATATGGATAATATAATGCATCTTCCCTGGGCATAACAGTTATCATATCTTAATTTTATTGAGCCTTTGGGGTCTACCTTAAAAAGAAAGCTGCAAGATTGCTATCTACTTCCATCATCATTGCCTGAACTTGTCAAAATTTTACAGGAACAAAGCTATAAGATTCCATAGGAAACCATATAGAATGTGTGTTTGGCCATTTCAAAAAAAAAAAAAAAAAAAAAAAATACTATAAGCTGTTTTGAATGCCAATGGTTTTCCGACACAATATTAAGCATGGTAATTTATTTTCTTTTTTAAACTTATTTGCACATTTTTGCTCAATTTCTATGTGAGTGTGTACAAAACATGATAGCAAAACTATTTTATCCCCAAAAGTCCATTTTAATGCTTGCTGACCAAATATAAGAATTTTTTTTTAAAAAATAGAGCAAAAAAGACCAAATATTTTGCTACTGTTGATAAATATAAATACCTCTTTATTATCTGTCATATATTCATATTGATCCTTATATGAGCTATTTGTTATTTCTAACATTTCTGAACCATCACAGGAATTTTTATCAGACGTTAATGTTACTGGATCAAGCAATGGTGGTTCATCCATCTCATCATTAGAGTAACTAAAAATAAATCTTAAAATTAATGAAAGCATTAAAAATATTAAAGAATAGTGTAATCAGGAGAAACAATATATTTAAAAAAATTATGTAAGACTAATTGCGTTTTTTACTTATTTATTTCTATCAATACTTTGACATTTAAAAAAAGCCAATTGAAAATTATATACTGACAATCAAGTTACTGAAATATGATCAGATTTATATGCAATACTTATTATAAGAAGAAAATATATGGATGAACAGAAATAAGTCATAGAAATACAACTTTATAAGAAAGTGAAGAAACTTCTTATCATGATGTAAGAAAGATAATTTTCCTTGGGGACAGATATAAACAAAATATAATTTAATATAAATTATTAACAAGCAGACTTTTTAAGTTGATTCTATTAATATATAAATAGATATTTTTTTAATTTTCATGAGAAAATGGAAGAGATGAAATTTAAAAAAAAAAAAAAAAAAAAATTATATATACATCACTGAATGCTTTGGTCAAGACAGTGAATATCAGAAAACATGCAGTTTTGACTTGTATATACAAATATTCTAAAAGATAATTATATAAGAACATATTTCAGTAAATACTGTTTTGCCAAGCTTGATCTTAAAGGAACATTTGCTATTTCAAAGGTTAAATGAGGAAGCTAATTAAAAATGAATGATTTTACCTTTCATATTTTGAAGATTCAGAATATTTTTCATCTATTGATATCTAAACAAGAAATAGGTATTTAAAATGAGAATCAAGTTCTACATCTTAATCAACAAACTACAGTTTAATATATAAAGTAATCATTAGAGTCTTCCAGGCAACAATGATAAACATAAAGTATCTACCTCTTCTTTTTTACATCACTCGTGGAGAATGTTTTTGCATGTTTCCAATTATAACCATTTCTGGTGTTGCATCTGCTACATACCCAATGTACAGCAAATGGATGCATAATGACCATAAGTTAACTGGATATTTTGAAATTAAAATATCATAATCTGGTCCTAAAACACATGCTAAAGGGTCTTCAACACATTTAACAAAAATTAAATCCATGATCTCTAACATGCACATCAGATGAAGAGTGGGGTAATAAATCTGTGATGTCTAAGTTCAGCTTTTGAGAAAAATATGCTAAAAACAAAAAGCTATAAATATAATGTTCCAAGTCAAATTTATATGACAAACTAATTTAGGGTCCTGGTAGGTATAACTATAAGTACTCTTCTTATCTACAACAATCACTCACGCTTACAACCAATGAAATTTCAACCAGAAAATAAGAAGAATCCCCGAACACTCGATTGGTCTGTGGCAAATACTGCTATATACATAGAGCACACTATAAGCTTGCTATGCTGTTTTTCAGTAAGTTTAATTTCCCTAAGCAATCACTGTATAGCTTTAATATTTTTTAGATATTTGTAATGACAAAATAGTATAGATGTCCACAATTAAACAAAAGTAAGGCATCATTTGTAGATATTGTAAAGAAATGAAAGGAAACTATTGATCTAAAAAGTCAATAACACTGAATTTTTAAATAAAGTTGTACATAGCATGATTTAACTTTCAAAGTGCTATAGAGGACTTTATTAAGAAGAAAAAAGAAAGGGAAGATTATGAAGAATATCACACAATTTTCTTTTTAACTCTTACACCCAGGACTGTAACCTTTAAATAACTTCTGTTCCAATGTTGTTATAACCCTGACCCAGATCCACTATAGCACTAAATAAAAAAAATGATAACATTACATATGCATGGTTTCATAAAGAAATTTTATTTGGTTTCCGGTGCTACAGTCTACTGCTTAGATAAGGGCTTGTGAGACTGATACCTACTGCTTAAAGTTGATTCTGAATGGCTATGAGTACCATGCCATCAGTCAGATTTGAATCTGCAAACTCCTACCTTTTATGCAAGGATGTTTACACTTGCTGAAATATCTGGTCCTGTGTTGACTGATACATATAATAAATGTCAAATTAGCTATCTGTAATTGGAATTATCTTTCAGAAGATTTGTAGATTCTGATTTTTCATAATTCTTATCTATTGGTGTGCTTACTGTCTTTGCATCTGACAGTCCATAATTAAGTGCAATTTTCTTGATGTAGTTTGTCTGACAAAGTTGAAAAATTTCATTTCAATCTTTTGCAACTTCAATTCCAAGGTACTGCTGAAGGGGACCAAAATTCTTGATCTCAAACTATTTAGATAGAACATTTTTAATTTCATGTATCTCATTTTCAGACTTGCTTGCAATTATAATATCTACATAAATCAGAATATAGCACCAACTATCACCCAATTGTCTTAAATAAACACATGAATCTACTTTCTTTAAAATTTGAATTGACAATAACTTTATGCACTACTTTGTTCTACACTCGGGTTGCTGGGACTACAATCTCTTACCATGTCATAAAAATAAATACTAGTAGCCTGTGAAACTGCACATAAAATATTAAGCGTTAAAAGAAAAATTTCAAAAATTTTACAGATTAATCCATTACTTATGCAGAAAGAGAAATATACTTACGTCATTTAGGGATCTTCCAGTATTTCTACAAAATAAATAAATAAATTAATTTTTTTATAATAAACACAAGGTAATATATCTGTAGATGGAAATAAAGGGCATTATGTATATATTTTTCAAGTTGAGAATTTTGTATACTTGTATATAATTTGTTTAATATGATAAAAGCATTATCTCCATTTCCTAAAATTGAAAAAGTTAGCAAGTTATAAAACACATTGTGATCAAAATAAGATTTTTGAGGTAGAGAGGACCATTTGGACACAAAACTCCTTATTTCTAGCTACTTTGTCTATTTACAAGAACTATGTTTCCCCATTACCTCAAAGATGTTTACAAAGATTTTAGCTTTTCACTAAAACTGACTAAAACAAATCTGTAAAAATTCTTTATTATGGTCATCTGTAAATTATGAAATTTAAGACATAGTGCTCTTTTTTCTAATATACTAATATATTCTGAAAAGTTTTCCCCTTATTCTACCTCCCTCATTTTTTAAGAATACAGGAAGCAATATTGCCATTCTCATAAAATTTTTACTATGTGATATTTTTATACTAAACATTATTTACGAAAATGCAGCATTTTATATTTTCTTATTTTATTTAAATGATATTGTTGGTCTATTTTTTAAAGCACCAAATCAGTCTGTTATAATACACTACAACAATATAAAGAACATTTAATAACAATTTTTTTGTTTATAATATACCTATAAAAACATTTAAATCAATTTTAAAATTAATTACATTTCTTTCATTAAAGGTCTAGTTTGGTTTAATTTGCAGCCCTACAGTCTACTTTTTTTTTTTTACTACATGAGGACTAATGAGACTGGGACCTACAGCTTAAAGTTGATTCCTGATGCCTACAAACATCCATGCCAAGAGTGAAATTTGAACATGCAAGCTCTGGCACTGAAGAATAATACCCTACCCATACATTTATGGCGGGGAATAGAAAAGTTTCTATAAAAAGTTTTCTTAATAAAAATTTTGATTTTCCCAGAAATTGAAATAATGCAATTAATACCACAAATGTATAACAGAAAAAGCACTTCTACAGAATGTTTAATAAAACAGTAAAATGTGTTGAATATGTGTGGAAATAGTTAAAGTAATTAAAAATTTTTACTATTGCATAGGATTTATAGCTAAAAAAAATAGAAAGACATTTAAATAAAATATATTAGAAGATACAAAGGAAATTTCAGACATAGCAATAAAATTGTTTACCCATTAAAACTATTAGAAAAGCCATTTGATGATGAATGCATTCCAGCTGAAAAAGAATAATTTTCAAAATTACTAAACACAGTGCAAAACTTCAAAATAAAACAAAAAGTAAAATATGGAAATAAAATGCAAGAAGCTAAATGATAGTGCTAGAGAATTGTAAAGCTTAAAAATAACCAAATACCATATTAGAAATTCAGAAATAAAATTAGCATTTTTAAATATTCCTTAAAAGAATTGAAAAGAAAATATAAAAGACTATACATTGAATAGGATTACTTCAGAATCACTAATGCTGCATATATTTATTTACAAACTTAAAGTAGTAAAGTGGTTATCATTTTTTATAGCTAATTACATTACAAAAATTTTGCAGGTGTCAAAAGAATATGGTACCTAAGCAACTATGAAATTCTAAAGCTGTATTAACATAATTTTTTTCTTTAAATGATCAAACATGATAGATACCACTTCTAATACTGTAGAAACAATTATGAAAAATATTAGAAGATATTTTTAGCCTCTTGAGTTGCAAATCAGATCCAATTTATAAAATATATTTAGCTCCCTATGTTTTACAAAAATTTTATAAATTGTAAAATTTAACTGCAAAAAAGTTCAAAGTATATTATGAAATATAACTAGCCAAATTTATTAAATCCCTACAGAATAACAAATACAAATATTTGTACAATAATTAATATAAATATCTTATGTCTTTTAAATAAAGTCAAATTTTGTTAAAAATAAACACATTTTATAGAATATAAATTTAGTTTCTACAGAATCACCACAGACAGAAAGTACTAATCCTAAATAATGATCTATTTCTGACAAATCTTTATAAAAACTATTTTAAGATGGAGTTATGTGAAAAAAAATTATAGATACTGTTAAATTCAAATGTAAGTAGTAAAATAGTTCATAAATCTGAATTCTACTCACCTAAATCTAATCTTAAAGATTTATTCTCCTAAAAAGAAAAAAAAGGAAAACATCAGAACATGTGATATAGCAAAATATACAAAACATATACAGACCAGTCTTTGTAGTTAGAAAAACTTATGTGAGGGGATTAAACATAAATTTTATAAATACTGCAATGAATTTAAGGAAAAATTATTTATAATTACAATAAGAATAATAATTTAACACTAAACCTACCAACATTTAATGTACCCTATTTCTCTATAGTGAGTGAAATTACCCATCCAAAACACATCTACTACCAAAGCTCATATAGTGCATCTGATTACACATACCAAGAACCAGTGGCAGCTCTTGGTTTATTTAAATAGAGGTTCAGAAACAAATTATATATATATATATATATATATATATATATATATATATATATATATATATATATATATATATATGTGTGTGTGTGTGTGTGTGTGTGTGTGTGTAATATATCAAAATTATTTCACTTTAATATCTCTTTAAAAACTTCCTCTCTCCCATTCTAATTCCTTAAAATCTATTTTTCCAGCCACAAAATGTCTTAATCAAAGGAGTGTCCTAGACTCAAAATTCTTCCAACACATTTCCCAAAACATTCTGTCAATTCAACACATTTTCCAGCTGTCACTGACAAATGGCTCAGTTTTCCCCCTGATCTAAGAGCTAAATTCACTAAGTTTCTTGTCCCTTGGAAATATTCTTTCTGTCTTACTCTGGGGTACACCACTGTTCGAGCAAAGTGTTTTTGTATTCATTCTCTTGTCTGCCTTTAACTGGCAAAGATGTCCTTTTAGCAGCTCTTCAATAAAGATTTAAGTTGTTCTCAAAATTATGCTTCTCTTGAATGTGGCCTGACTGCAACATTATTCATTGTCTAGCTGCATAGGCATCTCCTTTCCCAGTAGCAAGTAAAAAGAATAGGAGCAATAAGCAAATATAACCAGCTGTTTTAAAATTTCTGGATTACATATATACATACAAATATGACATAACTTAAAAATTTAAATACATTTGTGTTTTCACAAGTTAAAGGAAAGCTACGGAGCTAAAAGAAAACATGTTTTTAGAGGTAAAAACAAATTTTAACATAATATTTCTTACTACAGAATATAATAAAACCATAACATATAATTAAAATATAACTTTGAGCATTGATTCAAGTAGTCAAGTACAAAATTTGTAAAATAAATCCATTCGTCTGTCCTTTTTTTGAGGCAAGCAAATCAATAAAGTTTTTATTAAATTTAGGTATATCATTTAACCTTTTTTCAGAACACAGAGAGCTTAGTCTGTCCTTTCTCACAGTACCTCTTAAAAATGTCTTTAAAATGAGTAAAGATGTTTTGAGTCGAGATGCAACTCTGAGCTGTAGCAGAAGTTATTAGAATAGTAACAATAATTAACCACAGTGTCTAGTCTGTAAATTGTCTTCTATAAAAAACTGTAGATAACAAATGGCATCAGTCATATTTATGAAATAATTTAAATTTTTTTCCAAGACAATGAAAAATTTAACTGCTTTTGTTAAGAAACATCGATTTTATTAAGTGCCATTATAACTGTTTACACTAGTTCACGAAAAAATCTTTATTGAAGAATATTAAAAAATATAATAAAAACTGAAAAATAAATAAACTTGTCAAATATAGTGAATCAAGGGAAATTTAGGTATGATAACTGTAAACAGTTAGTACTAGCACACACAGAATTTGTGTGAATGAAATCATAGGAATGATGCCTTTCCTCTTACGTTACTCTGTTCATTTCTATCCCCATATATGAGTTATCAGGAACATTTTTTTGATCATATGTGATTTGCACTATGGTAACCTACAATACAGTATATCCAGTTAGTGCATTTAAAAGGGGGAGAGGGAGAGAAGAAACTTATCCTGAAAATTGACAAAAATTTGGAAGTGTCCACATATTCATGTCAATATATACAGAAATTGCCATGGCCTTGATTATATCTGTCTTTTTATGCTTTAAAATTATTTTATGCCCTTTTTTATTTAAATACAGACATTTACATATAAAATTGTTTCAAAACTTTTTATTCTTAATCTTGCTTCAACATACCCATTAAAATTTCAACATAATATAAAGAAATTAATTAATTTTTTGTTATTTTATGTATCATGAAAAATATGTTTTTACATTTTAAAATTTAGTCATATCTAGGACTTGAGAAATAAATGATCCATTGCAGTATACCAAGTGAATAATTTTTTGTGTGTGTGTGCCATAACACATACTTTTTACTGTAATATTCTTAAGTGATTTAGATTAGGAGATGAATAACATGTTATAGTGTAGCTGCCAAGGAATCTCAGCAAACTACAAGTATTCTTGTAAATGGCAGTAAAGCTATGTACATACAGCAAAAACACATTTGCTTTTTCTAATTTGAAATAGCTTGAATTTTTCAATATTCTTAGATTAAGAATCATCCACATAATAAAGAAATAAGATACTGACTCACAGAGTTGTAACTTCAAATTGTGATTGGAAAACTGAAATCTAACATTCATTATATATGATCAAGTATAATGTACAAGCATATTTCTTAATAAAAAATTAAGTGAGAGAAATATTGAAAAATTTTTTAGATGGTGATAAACAGTACTTGAAATGAGATGAACAATTGAACAGTTTAAAACTAGCTGCTATTCTAATTTTAATTTCAGATAACAAGAAGTAGAATTATCCTACTAGAAGTAAAATTAGAAGTAGATTAGACATTTAACTTTGAAATTAGATTTATCTCTGTGATTTTATTGAAAAGTGATTAGTTTTGATATAGCTTTTATACAAAAAACAAAATTTTAATATTTCTGAAATAAACCTAAAATACATGTTTTTTTTTTGTTTTATTTTTCAAAGCAAACAAGGGCTGAGCTTATTAAATTTTCATATATTTTTTAACCTTTTATGTTTATTGGTTATGCTCAAGCGGCATGAACAATGTAACATTTCTATACTAGTACACACATTTTCTGTTATCACAGTTTCATATTTCAGAATCTTATGCTTTTAAAAGTGCTTTTTCCTGGTTTTAATTTTTTTAAGCTTCTTTTCATTGTGCATTACATATATCAAGATATTGTTGTTTGTATTTGCTATAAAATCATTATTGCTCACATTAAATAGTTTGTTGTGTGTGTGTGTGTTATTAAGGTTAGTATCCCGAGCTCTTTTGAAAATAAATAAATAAAACTCCTATGTCAAGTTGTTTTTTAGTTAGGCAGTCCCATGATAATTTTTTAGAACAAAGCCAAATTTGATCAGCACTTACTGTTTGCACCTGACTATTAATGGTTACAAATAGCAATGCCAATAGTGGGATTTGCACCTCTAAATTCTGGCATAACTGTTGGTTGACAGCAAGCAATATGGTCTACATTTCGTTAGATGAGACCTAACAAGACTGGTAAATACTTTTTAGGCACATAATTTTTAAAAATTAATTTGAAGCTATGTAAAAATGTAATACATTAACATAAAAAAAGTTTTACATACATATATTTAAGTATTTGTATATGTGTGTGTGTGTGTATATATATATATATATATATATATATATAATCATTAAATATAAAAATAAAACCACAACAGATAAAATTGAAGTTATCTTCCTTTCCTTTTCATTTCTTAACAAGCATATTGTCTCTTTATTACTCTCAACTATAGATAAAGACAAAGAAAAAAAAGGTCAATATCTGAAAGAACATGTTCCTGAGTGACAGTTAATTTAACCTAATTGTCATCATTCAAGTGAGAGGAAATGACATTCCCTAATCCTCCTACCATCACGAATAAAAATGTCTTATACAATGGGAAGAAGCATATAACCAAAAGTTGTATAACTGAGAGAACCACATAAATGAGAGGTAACTGTATATCATACACTAGGGTTGGGCAACCTATGTATGAATGTTCCCTTATCGAAATGTGAATATTTTACATTTTGTATACTTTTCAATAAGGCATAACATTTATCATTCATAACATAATACACACATACATTCATTCATACATTTTGTTTTGTACATGTATACAAAGAATAGAATTAAAATCAGTCAGTAAAGACAGCAATCTTGTAACTGGAAGGTTGAGGGTTTGGGGATCAAGCCAACCAAAGATCTGATGTGTTTATTAATGGTAACCAGGGTATATAAAATATATTCATGGTCTCAATGTCCTCCAGATTCTCAAATTATACCTCTGGGGGTGGCAGGCCAAGCCTGGAGGTCTTCTGCTTTTAAATTACAAGGATCCACTTGAGCTAAGTTGTTTTTTCACCCTAGCAGTCGGGCACTAGCAGGTGTTATCTTCCCCTTAATTTATGTAACCTCTGAATCATGGGCTTAGCTCATCCAAGTAGTATTAGCAATAACAACAATAACAGAGTTAAAATTATAATTTAACAAATCATTCAATGCATAATTAAACCCAGATGTATCATTAAAAAGCTTACTGTATATTTCTACGTATAAGGCAAGAATTTTTGGGGCTTTTTAAAGATCTAAAATGAGGAGGTCGGCTTATATACAGATAGATCTATAGAACAGATGTAATACATGTATTTTTTGGCAACATTTTTTGCTGTTGGTGACAAAAAGTGGCTAACATAGAAAACATAAAAACTGAAAAATAAATTTAAAATGACACTTATCTGTGTTATAATTGCTCAAAAACAACATTATAATAATGGTAGTGGATTGACTAATCTTTTAATAAACACAATTCTATGTAACCAGAAAGCAATTTATAAATTGCCAAATATAGTTTTTTTTTTTCATAAGCTTATATGGCTTAAATTTAAGAAAAAATTATCTTTATATAGGGTTGCCAGAATTGAAACTTGTTGTTAACGTCTAAGTAAAAATACTATTGGTCACATGGTCTAGCACAGTGATTATCAAACCATGCTCCATGACAGTAACAAGATAAGTTAGTGTAAATTGTGAAATTAAATAAGACACATAAAGTTAATTAAAATTTAAAATGTATGTTGTTTTTCCTTGCTATTTTTGAAACATGCTAAGATATGTCTTTGTATTTATCTCAATGTGCTACCAATCCTCTACCTCTGTGGTATTTAAATTGGATGCTGTAGCAATAAAGGTTTGAGAAGTGCTGATCTAGCATTTTTATTTAAACCAACTTGATTGGAAAATTTTTCTCCCGCTTTACCTGCTTAGTGACATTTTTTGGCTTCTTGGCAACATACTTGAACATTACAGAAATTGTTTTTTCACCTTGGCTTATATATGGGATTTGAACGTTAGGTAAATTTTTGAAAGAAAATTGTACCCTCTGCTTATATTCGGAAATATATGGTGTTTCACAAGATTAAACCATTAGAAGGAAGATAAACATCTGACTGTAATGAAGTACAACATACTACAGTATCAAATACTATTCTTATACAAATATACAGATCCTAGTTAAACAGCAGTATGGGGTGGCCATTAGTCATAGTATTTTACCAGTTTTTCAAAATATAAGGTTTAATGAGACTGATATGTACTGTTTACAATTTATTCTGAATGCTTGACATCTATTTCAGCTGTGGGATTCAAACTCACTACTCTGGAATCAAAAGGCAGCACCCCACTGTCTGGCTTTAAGAAGCATTAGATAAAATGCCTAGGAATAAAATTGTCTTTTTGGATTGGTATCACAGTCATTGGAAGGCTATTTAGAGTAATGGACAACAGAGTATAGAGAAAAGTAATTAACAATATTAGCATTTAAAATCCACCATCAAGCAGACATGTTAAAAAAATGAAAATTAAAAACCTTGGTGGTGAATCGATGATCCATTCACACAATTTCTTAAAGTCAATTATCATGTATGCTACATATGTGCTCGGATGACTTATCTGACAAACTTTCATTTTTTAAGGTTAATTATCATATGAGAAGCATATACACCACGCAACTTATCTACCCAAAATTACAGTATAGAGTTTTAGATACTTCTGGTCACAAACTGTTAAAACAAGTAAATTTTTCAATTTTAAATATGTTTAAGTCAATCGTTTACATGTTGTGAATATAGTTTTTTATGAAAGCAAAAATATAATTTTCATCTTTTCCTTCAAACCTGTTTTTGAAGTGAGTGTGGCCTACAGTGTCATCACATGAAATGTTCATCCATGGTCAAAAGGTTGCCTCATCCTGTTGTTATAATGACGTTAAAAGAAAATATAAAATTATAGGCATTCACCAATTAAATCATAATATATAGAACTTAAACAATCCTCAATCTCGAGAAGTGCTTTGTCCATTTCGAACAGTTTATCAACACTAACATTATAGCAGTAATGGTGGGCCTATGAGACACAGGTCAAATACTGACCCGTGCATTGAATTTTATAAATTTATTTTTTATATCATAACAGAGAGAACAGACAACCAAAAATATTAAAATTTGAAGTACACGTGTAATGATAATTAAACTTAAAAACAAAATTATAATTGTATTTTAAAGTAAATTTCAAGTGATTCTATCCTTAAATTACAGCCTTTGGCAAAACTTTTGTTCTCCTTTTCTCATTCTGGAAAATTGGCAATTTTGCACATACCAAAATTAATGCTTGCCACAGCAATCTTTATATAACTTAGTTTCACTTCACCTGTAACATCACATAACAAACTATTAACACACTGGCTGGTTCACATCCCTATATAATGTCATGTGCATGTTTTTTCCCCCAGAAGCCCTGATGGTGAGATGCTAAAACTCACATTCTTATTTCCAAATTTCTGTGTATTCTCTTTGACCCCATAACTGCATATAGATACCTGTTACTTATTTGTGGTTAGTTAGAATGCTCATTACATACATACATATTCAATGTCAAAATTTTGGAAAGTTTTATAAATGTCCAAATTTGGAAACATAAAAATAAAAACATTTTTAAGTGAATATTGGCTAATTGATTTTTTATTGTATCATTGTACCCTATGTAAGACTTAACAAATAATGGTCAGCTATAAACTTTGTGTGTATATTCATTGCAGAACAGGGATTTTGTCAGGGGTGATTGTGACTCTAGGTAAAAAAAACCCAGAACTATAAAAAGTTAATTACATATAACAAATAATTACATGTTACTAATATTAGATTTAAAATATTGTTAGTAAATTTCAAGCAGCGATTTTAATTTTTAGTAAATTAAAGCAATGACTGCTTTAATTTTAACAATTAAAATGAAAAAAATTACCAAACTTTTGTTGGAGAATCTCACTCTTAGATGTTAAAATTAGCCCTCTTAAAATTGGAATTTTAAATCTCGAATATCAAATACATTTTATTTGTGATAAATCTATTTTCTGGTACACTAAGTGCTAGATTAAACTATAACCAGACACAGAAGTAAAATAATATTACTTCCTTCCCCACAAATACCCACAAAAGTGGTGAGAACGTGTCCTTGCAATGCTACGCTTACACAAATAAATCAACACCTATTCGAAGGTTGAAAATTATAGTTCAGCAAATCAGTTCTCTTCTACCCCCATGATAACCAGAAATGCTGACTGTAGTAGAATACTCACTCTGCAGCTTAAACACAAAACACAAGAAATAACAAAAGTTTGACAAGAAGCCTTTTTAATTTATATATATAAAAAAATTTTTTTTGCTTCTTTGAATTCAAACTACTATGGTAGAAATATTCATCTCTTAAGATATTATTATTTCCAAATCCAGAGGGTTATTGAAAAAAAAGTCTGAATTCTGGGGTATCCCGGAGCACAATCACCCCTGCTCCGTGCATCTTTTAACAAATTTTTGCTATTTCCAAATTATTGGTACCTTTTTATCATATCCTGCCCTATTCAAGTAATGCCACTAGCTTAGTGACCTATAGACTAGAGACTAGTAATGAAAAAAAAAAGAAAAAAAATTTGACTCATACCACAAAAAGGCTAGTCATCAATGCATTAGTAGAGGAATTCTGGATACTCACTGTACTGATTTTAAAAATTGTACACAGGTATAATAAAGTTAATAATTCATGCATACTATCACAGCTACATCACCCACATCAAAATTACTGAAATCACGAGAAATTCTCCATATAAGCTATTTAACTGAATTAAAAATGTTATTATTTGAAAAGTAAACTTACTTCTGAATGCTTAGCACCCCTTGACCTCTGAGATGAACTATTGGTTTTGATCCGTTTATTACGAATTGTAAACATGGGATTGTAGTCCAGTAGGCTTATTTTTTCTTTACACTGCCTTTTTAATGAAGATCGTCGAGCACTAATTCCACATGGTTCAGCTTGAGCATTTTTGTCAGTTACATCCTCTTCAGTTACAGACATATTTACAGAATTTGTACTTTCTTCTAAAGGACAAAATTCTTTTTCTTCCATATTTTCACAGTCTACTTGCTTAGTCAACATCTCCTCCTCAGAATTTTTTGATTTTAATGACTTTGGGTCTGTTAAAAAACTGGATGGAATAGATTGTGCAGTATTTTTTCGATCCCTGTCATCGTTATAATCACAAATGTCACTCTCTTCCTCATGCACATAATCTCCTAACATTGTTTTGATTCTGCGGGCCATCTCGTCTTCATAAGTAGGAAGAACCTTGATACAAAAAAAAAAAAAAAAAAAAGGAGTTTAGATAAAAACAGTTTCAAATGTCATAAAAATATTAAAAACTAAAATTTATGTCACATACTTTTATATTACAATTTAGTGAAATAAAAGAAAAAACCAAAGAAAATTATTTGCACAATCAAAACATATTCGAACTTTATTCAACATGCAAAACTATTTATTGTTGAGAGTGTAGAATCATACAATATTCGAAAAGTTATGTACACACTCCCTTGTAGAATGAAAGAAGAATAAGAGTAAAGCCTGCAGTATGTATCATCTGCATAAGATAAATTATTCCTGAAATATGAGGCATGCTAATAATAATCTACAATTCATAATTTTTAACAAGCAATCTCCTTTACTGAATTGAATTAAAAGCAGCAAATGTTTACTAGATTCCACATAAATTTTAATAACAATACCATAGAACTAGAATTTTCACATAAAAGAGACAAATAAGGATTAAAAAAAAATGCTTCATATTAAACAAATACTAGTCTAAATGAACTAAACTAATATAAAACAAATTAAAATTATTTACTTCTTATAATCTACTTTAAAAATGCAGATTTTATATACAACTGCATATTACTTTTCAAGTTTGTTACGTTGAAAACTAAAAGTCAGCTACTCATACCTTTTGTTTATTGATAACAGCTAACATTATAACTGTTTTTGGTGTTAAAAAGTGACTATAACTACCGTATATTTCCAAATATAAGTATATTCGTATATAAATCTAGGGTATGATTTTGCTTAAAGAATTTATCCACGGTTCAAAACCGTTTATAAGCTGAAGTGAAAAAAAATATCTAGGACATTTTAATATGTCACCAAGAAGCCAAAAACATTGCCAAGCAAGTAAAACGGGGAAATATTTTCCAATCAGTCGGTCATATCTCAAGATACATACAGGAACATATCTTTGTACATTTCGAAAGTTCCAAAGACAATTTACATTTTAAATTTTAATTAACTTCATGCATCTTAGTTAATTAAACAATTTATACTAACTTATCTAGATTACTGCCATGGAGCACAGTTTATTAATCGCAGTGCTAGACCATGCGACCAATGGTATTTTTACTTAGATGCTAACAAGTTTCAATTCTGGTAGCCTTATATAAAGATAACTTTTACTTAAATTTAAGAAGCATAAGTGTAAAAAAAAAAGCTCTGTTTGGCAATTTATTGATTTTCCTGGGTTACACAGAATTGTGTTTATTAGAAGATCCGCTACCGTTAGAGTAATTTTGTTTTGGAGCAATTATAACACAGATAAAAGTAATTTAAAATTTATTTTTGATTTTTATGTCTTTTCATTTCAAAATTTTAACAAGCTTTATTTACTTTTCACCATTATGAATTTTCTTTTTTTTGGCCTTAACTTTTTTTTTACTGTTTTGTTAATTTTTGCCGATTTGGCGACTTTTCGTCACCAACAGCAATAAATGTTATTAAAAGGCACATGTATTACATCTATTCCATTAACCTGTATATAAGCCGACCCACTTAGTCTTTGAAAAGCCCCAGAAATTCTCGTTTTATACACAAAAATATACAGTAGGTTAAAATAAATTTTAATAGTAATATGTTAAAAACATTTTTTTCGTCACTTAAAATTTACATTTTTTAACAAGTTTTATTTTAGGATGATATATTAAAATCTTTATCCCAATAAAAAGGATTTTAATTGGTTGTTGTAAGCAAAATGGGATGAAAAATTTGTATTTGACAAAGACATAATTTCAAGTAGTTCTACACAATGATTTCTGTTTTGCCATTTAGGTACATAGCAGCTTACTCATCTAAGAACGTTTTAAGAGATCACTTTTGATTTTACTGAAAAATGTCTCAATCTACAAGGTGAATTTTGTACATTTCAGAATAGTAGCATGTGGTAAACCTATTCTTTGGGCGTGATTTTTAACCATTTCTGTGATCCTCTGTACAATAATTCTTTAATCATTTATGGTGCTTAAATTTATGTCCCAGCAGTAGCATATACAAGAAGGTTTAGGAGTTCAAACCTCTCCCATGGACTAATTGATTAAAAAAAATGCTCATATTTTTTATATTAATATAACACAATGGCTTACACACTAGTACTATATTCTGATACTTCCTGTGTATTTTATGAATTCATAAAAACATATGTTTAAAGAATTCAAAAGTACTTTTCAGCAGTGTTTCACTTTTCATTGCATGTAATTTTTAAGAAGTTCCTCATAATGTTATTACAAATAGAGTAAAAAATTACAACTGAAAAATTTAAATTAATATCTAGTTTTTATATTATTCATTATTATTTCATGCATGTTAATGTTTCCAATTAGTTCTGTTTCAATCAAAAAGTTAACCAAACAATGACATTTAAACTTTAAAATATTTTAATCCATAAGCATATATATATATATATATATATATATATATATATATATATATATATATATATATATATATATATATATATATATATATATACTTTTCACACAATATCTACTTGATAAAAAAATTTATTTTCATTTCCAATGCTTTCAAGTTTTCTTTTGTAAAACACATTCTTGCAATCAAAATCAAGGAGTTTCATATAAAGCAGTTAATGAAAGAGAATGCTCTCTATTTTTTTTTCTCCAATCTTTTGTAACAAAGAATACCATCAAATTAAAATTGAGAGTAAAGAGAAAAATAGTTTAAAAAATATTTCTTAATCTAGACTGCATCTGTCAAGGAAAGACAACAAAATATTACATCATTTCGTTAGATCTATAAAATCGTCTTTAAGACAATATTTTCTGCATATAATTGGATAATGCGAGTTTTTATAAATATGAAAAATTATAAATAAATTATTATTAAAATATTGTTAAGTTTAGAAAACTATTTGATTTTATTACATCACTGACAAAATGGTTCTACTATGATGCCAGTAAAATTAATTTTTAAAAAATTGATTCACTAGAAATTTTAAACTTTAATCTGTTAGTGAGGCTTTTGTTTAAAACTCTATTCAAAACTAAAGTTTCTACTACCACATCTAAGCAATTTATCACAAGATGAAAATCCAATCAACTCCACTTTCGGTGGCTGCCTAGCCTAAAGAAGAAAGGATCTGAATTGAAGGCTATGATGCTACAAATATCTATCTTTCCAGTAGAACAATGAAGACTAATCAAAAGTAAGGGAAAGGTACTTCAACAATATTTCAGCACATAAGTTATTCAATATACATACAGCTGTTCATTTTATTTATTTATTTATTATTATTATTATTATTATTATTATTATTATTATTATTATTATTATTATAAACTCATTTCTAATTTATGAGGTTGAAAATACAGTCAGTAAATGGTTTGCTTGAACTCAGCTGACAGTATGTTCATATTTACACGGATGTCCATTTCAGGCTGAAAAAAAAACCAAATAGCCAATAATATCCAAAATAGCCTATGAATACAACATTTAAAATTATTAACAATTAGAAAAAATTACAGACAATTTTCAAGTACTTAAGCAAAGTTATTTGACTTGATGGTCTCTCTCGACTTTATGTCCTTTACAGGAAATTAATTATAGGTTTTGGTTTGGTTTGGAGCACTACGGTCTACTGTTTGGCTTATGAGGGCTAATGAGACTGGGACCCATTGCTTAAAGCCAATTATGAACAACTACAACCATCCAGCAGCAGAATTCGAACCCATGAACTCCAGTACTGAAGAGCAGCGCTCTATCATTCGATAAATTAATTGCAGGGAATACTCCCTTTCAAGGTTCAGACTCTTTCCACAGAAAAAAAATTAAGCACTTTTTAAGCACCTTTTAAGCACTTTTTAAGCACCTTAATTTACATTGTATTATGATCGACCTACAGCTAAAGCTTAAAAACTGAAGCTTTTCATGAGCTTTATGACTTGTAAAATGACATTAAATAATATATATAGATCAATTTAATAATTTTATTAAACAATTGTTGATATCTCATACTTTAGGTTAAGACATCTTTCTTTGCAAACATAAATTTTAGAACAGGAATAGTCCTTATTGATTAAATGACCCCCCCTCCCAAAAATCTGAAATATTTGTAAAATTAAGAAAGTAACTGTGGTGGAAGATCAACAAGTTCCACATCATAGCAACAGTATTTTTACAGCAACATAGATGTAAAATATAGTAAAAAGTACTTCTGTATCATAAACAGGTAAATATAATATTCACACACACACAGGGAGAAAAGAAGATGCAGTATCTACACTAAAAAATGTTTAAATATGACATACTCAAAACAAGATTCAAGAAATTATCAATGCTATTTTAAAAATGTAACTGAAGAACTGTTTCCATTCATAATAGAATATGAGAACCAAAAAATATAGGAAGGGGGGGGGAAATAAGAGAATATGTCTAATTTTGAAGTTCATTTTTCTTTTCTTCTATACATTTTTTAATTGGTCTAACTCTTCTTTCTAATCTTTAGCTTTGTTGAATGGATTGACGATTAATTACCAAGGGAAATAAAAATTCAGCAACCAATATTTGGGGAAAAATAAGCACTTTTTAAGCACTCGGAAAAATTTATAAATTTTAAGGCTACGAAATGAAAATTAAGCACTTTTTAAGGACTTATTAGGGACCTTAAAAATGGATCTACAAAATAAGCACTTTTTAAGGATTTTAAGCACCCGGCTGAACCATGCCTTTATAGCAAAGTATATTTCCCTTCTCTGCTTTTCCCATTTAACAATATCTTTTTCAAAAATTTTATTGCAGTTTCAACCTTTTTTAATAGTTTATTGATTTTTTTTTTTTTTTTTTTTTTTTTTAACTTTAAGTTCTAGGACTGTCCTTATTCCCTTTTTCTGTTTGTGGAGCAATTACATACTTAATAACAATTACACTACATTTTATGATTAGGAGGCTTGACACAAGGTATAGTATTGCACTATTTTCCCTATAGTTCTGTAGACCGATTTCAATCTGAAATAATTGTTGAACTCAATAGATATTGGATTAATAGCAATAACAAAGATGCATCAATTGATATTTTGAAGTATTTGTTTTTCTCTCGTGATTTAAAAATAGACCAAATTTTACTAAATAGAAATTAGCATTGTAATAATGTAATCAATAATCATAGTTAAAATTTACTTAATAAATTTTTATGACTTAAAATATACATTAGTTATTTCTATTTAATCTAAAAAAAAAAAAAAAAAAAAAAAAAAAAAACTTTTAATAAATAAACTCCTATAATATGTGAGATCCAAACCAGCATCCTACTCATTCAGATATCCAGTAAAGAAGGTACAAGAGATTTATTGCATCTGTGAATGTTCACGCAAAATTTTTTAAAGACTATGCAAAGCTATGACCTCTCTTGCATGTATGTATGTCTGACATATATATATATATATATATATATATATATATATATATATATAAAAGCATTAAAAATTATTCTTCACCAATTACACAGAATATAGCCCATACTTTTTTGGTTAAAAGAACTTATTTGGCACCTCAACTTTACTTCAATTCTGTCATGAAAGGCAACTTGCAAGAACACTAAGACTAGGAAGATACTAATCAAAAACCTTTTATTTTTACCTTAAAATTGGAGAACGATTAGATATGTCAGACACAGGTAAGAGATAACCATACATCTGTTGATGTGTGAAAATACCATATTAAGGAGTGAATAATTACATACTTAATTTGTGATGAGCGAGAGAAAGAGAAAAATTATTGGTTCTTTTGTAACATTTTTAATAATTGTGGCAGTAAAAATATACACAACACCATAAATATTATAATGATCAGCAGCTTTGACATCTGTTTCTTTGAGGGAGCAAGAAGGTTGCAGATAGCAATTATTAATTAAGCCTTTAATTTTAAGAATACGTGGAGGAAATGCAATCTCAATTATTCATGTCCTTGATTTAATTTAAATAGCTGGGAAAGCTAAGATTAAGAAAGATAAACAATGATTTGTAAGAATTTTTTAAAGAAATTTAAGAGCAATAATTTTTAATAAATTATACACGAATAAATTATATATATATATATATATATATATATATACACACACACTTAAGGGATTAATAACTATAGTGAACTAAATCCCCCTTTTTTTTTCCTTTAGAAAATGACACAGGTCATCAGGGTTCATTACTTATTATTTCGTATGTATACATATGTACATGTAACAAAATACCTTAGTTATTAAGTATTTTCTAAAATTAATTTTGATTATCTAGATACTTTAGAACTCAATTTCTTTTAACTATTCCAAATGCATTTAATTCACTTTAGTTGTAACCCCCCCCCTTTCACTCCCTCACACACACATTTATGTATATATACCTTTGTAAGAGTCAGAAGAAAGTCAAAATCGATATAAAAAGTTTAAACAATTTACAGATAAGTATTAAATATTTATATACTCTAAACTATATGTATCACATTTCTTAAGGAATCGTAAGAACTCATAACTGCCATATTAAAGGAAAAACATCCAGGTGGAACCCTTCAATCTACTACATTCTATTTAAGACAACAAAGAACTAGTGAAACAAATTATACACTCAAAAAACTTAATTGTTTAGCAATGGGTATACAATTGTTAAATATCATTTATCTTAATGGTTAAAAAAAAGTTACAATTCATCCAGATCATGCAGCCTTAATTGTAATTATCAATTGCAAAACCTTTATCTGGCAGACATTTTAGAAGGTCATTAAAATTATTCTTTTGCGAATTCAGCATAATATAGATTTGGTTTGGAAGGTCTGCTTTATTACTATATGAAGAATAATAACACCTGGACTTTAAGTACACAAATGTAAAAAATCACTGCAACAGTTTGTATTTGAATTAAAATATGAAAAGACAATTTCAAAAAAATATTTTATATAATATGCTTTCAAAATACCATGTGATCATAATTAAACTTGGCCTATTCAGAGCTCAGTAGCTGTAACAACAAAGCAGATTTAGTGGAAGGAACATTTGTAAATAGACAATTCAAACGATGCACTGTGAAGGATTCTGGAGAAATAAAATACGAAAAACTTTCCAATAGGAGGAGGTTTACACCTAAAATGCTTCTAAAGACATGCAAAACAGCATTATGGATTCAAAACGCTGATACACTTCTCAACTTCTTTTACAAAATTCATAAAGACCTGCAACATTTCCTGGTTTTCATAAGTTTTATGATTAATGCACATTCCAGTCACTAGTAGCCATTGTAACTATGCTGAATGGGTAGGGTGTTGCTCTTCAATATCAGAGTTTGTGAGTTTGAATCCTATTGCTGGCACAGATAGCCTTTTGGAATCAGCTTTAAGTAAATCTCAGTCTTATTAACCCTCATGAAACAAAACAGTAGATTCGTTCTTAACAAACCTCCTTTATACCCAGAACTAACGATTAATCTACGTATACAAATCAGATTGTTTCATTCTTCATATACAATGCAACAATTATCATTCTTTGTACTGTCATAATGCTTAAATGTAAAAACTAAGTTTTTAATGTCATGATGATTGAAATTGTTGAAATAAATGTTTTAAATGCCTTATACAATTGACTATAGTTATTTATTCCATGTTTTCTGGCTGTAACACAAACCCGAGTGGACATTTTGAACTAATTTTTCATAACTTTTTAGCATATCTTTTCAATTGTTCATCTATAAATTTTGGACTCAACCAGTATTGTAATTACAGTTACAAAGAGCTTAGAATAGGCCATGTTTAATTTAAATACCAAAGACACAGCTATGAAAATTTATTTTTTATGTTTCTTAAAATAATTTTTTTCTAACTTTAGGTATGCTTATTTAAGAAAATGGTCAGAGTTTAAAATTCCCATAGTTAAAAAATTACTATTTGTAATAACTATGAAAGCCCTAGGTTCAGTGACAATGCAGAGAAAATGTTTTAAAATTCGGTTTCATTTTTCACAAAAATTTTATATATTTGATTGAGAAGCAAAATCTATATTACAGTCTAATGACCTCAATTTCTCACCCTATACTGATTTAGAAAAGATAAACTGAGTAGATTTTTAAAAGTGTATCTAACAGACCTTATAGTATCAAATGTTTTGAAAGTCAATTAACCCAAATTCTTCAATTTCATTGAAAATACAAAATATATTTATAGTGATTATATTATAAATACTTTCATTTCATACCTAAACTGAAATTAAATACAGATAAATAGTTCACTAAAACTGCTCCATTTTACTATATAGATGTAGCATATGACCTTAAATAGATTCCAAACAGATATGAATATCCATGTCAATAGTGGAACAGTAAATAATATATTAAAGGTATAGCAAATAATAAAACTGATATGGTAAAAAATTTTATAAATTTTTTATGCCAATTTACTACTCTTTTCTCAATTAAGATGAAGTATTGAATATCAAAATTTAAATAGAGTAAATGATTTATGATATATTGCTGCTATTTCTGAAAATACCTGTAATATATAAACCCATAGATAGATATCCCCATAAAACAAGTTTATTGCATGAAAAAGTACGACTTCTGTCCTGGCAAATGGCTTATGCCTGTAGAAAATTGATTTAAGTGCTAAGCATCACCCACAATTTTTATTATTCTCAGGAGGAAAATTTTCTCCCAATTTTATACCTCTGCCCTCCCCTTCTGACAACCTCCCAGCAGAAAGACTAGGACATACAAATATATCCTGCTTATGCTCAGCAGGTATAGGAAGATGATTTTGGCTGCCATGGAGTTCTAATCTGGTAAGCTACCCACTAGGAAAACCTTGAGAATAACCTAGGTTGCTTTGATTTGAGGCAAAGGTAATAGTTTATTGACTGTTAAAAAGAATATTATCTAAATTATTGTATCAGCATCCTTAAAAGCTGCTGGTGAACAATGTGGTTCAGTTTTGAATAGATAGCAAAATGATTCCCTAATGCTATACCTCTCTCCCACCTGCCAACAACCAATCAGCAGAAATACTTAGCGCATAGATATACTATGCCCATGCTTGGCAGGTACAGGAAAATATTTCAGGCTGCCACAAAGTTCTAACTGGGCAAGATAACCACTAGGCTCACCTTGAGACTAGTCTAGGTCATTTTGATTTGAGGCAAAGGCATATAATGATGTATTGACTATTAAAAAGAATTTAATCTGAATTATTGTATCATAATCCTTAAGAGCTGGTTGTGAACAATGTGGTTAAATTTTGAATAGATAGCAAAATAATTTCCATAGGGAAATATGAATTTTTATTAAGGAAGATAACTATTTTAATGAAATCAAAATGTATTTGATTGGCAGCCTATAGTAGGCCAATTGATGTGTTTTTATAAGTTGGCCTGATTTTCATTTAGTTTAATTGGCAGATAAATAAAAAGCTTCCCGAATAAATATATACCAGTTAATCAAAATTCATTGTCTTCCTATGCTTTCCTGTAAAAATTTAACACATAAGATTTCTTGGTGATATAATTTGAGCATATACATAAATATTTTGATAGAAGCTTTGAACATTGTGAAAAAGAATTTATATAGATCTGTAAACTACCAAAAAGAAATTATCAAGCATGAGGTACTGAAAGCAATTCCTACTTCAAAATTGTTTTAAATTTAAATTATACTTTTTAATAGTTACATTCACAGAAAAAATATTTTTTTAAGTATGAGCTCCAGATGTACCAATTTTTTTAGTCATAGTGTATTTTTAAACATATGATTTGTATAATTATGATTTTTGTAAAATGAATACATTAGAAAAATTATATGCAAAAATTCTAATATGAAATCTATAAATTATCATGTATTTGTTCTTTTAAATACCACTTACATAATGCATTGATAATATCCTTCATTTGCTCAAAATATTTGCTAAGAATATTTTTCCTTATGTTATACTTCTTTTATTATCATTAAATCTCACACTCTCCCTCTCTCTCTCTCTCTCTCTCTCTATATATATATATATATATATATATATATATATATATATATATATATATATATATACATGTATATAATGAATATATTCTGTGTATACATATTATAAACTTATAGATCATGAGATACTTATTTTAATAAATTCTTAGTTTTCTTATGCTTTATGAATTAAAAATAATCTTAAAAGATTAAAAATATATTATACAAAATCAATGATGACTATCTTTTACAGCAGAAATTAACTTCAATCCTCCTATGGTATAACTAGCTAACTTAAAATGAGGCAGAAAATCAAATAACTATAAATGACAAAACTGAAAATTTTGAGATAAGCAGTACAAATGATAGGAGAAACACCATTTTAATTGGTTGAAAAGAGATTTAGTAGTAACCCTGATAATTGCTGCGATCCAGAATGATTTAGAAAAAATACTAAAGCATAATTCTGTTTGGTGGCAGAGAAGGGCAAGTGCATGTACACCTGTTTGCCTATTGTAAAAGAGTAAAAAAGTTTATTTTGATTTATACTGTCAACTATAGAGTGTACAATACAGAGGGCAATTTAAAACTAACAACCTCAATATGCATGATTTTGGTGGTTCTTTTCTGTTTGTATGCATGATGAATAGGTCTCAGAAAGATCTCATGAAATTGGATAATGTTTACTAAAATATGCTAAATAACTGTTCTCTTCAATAAAGCACCTTAATTACTTTTAGCCACAACTGTGGTGTCAGAATAAAAATCAGTTTATTGCAAAATGTTGTTTGTTTATTTAAAAAACACATTATGGAGACTATTGACTATGAGTTCTTAATTCCTGAACAATCATATTTGGTGTAATCAAATGTGATCAAGAATTCCGAATAGTAGAAAAAAATAAGAAACATGTTAAGTATGTATTTGTCCTTAATGACTGGATTTCAGCAAAGGCACACTGAAAGTCTCAAAATTATTAGCATATGTTTAAAAAAAATTCTTTTACACTGAGAGTTTGATGGAAAATCTGAAAGATGGTATAGATGGTATTAGCTAATTTTATGACAGCAATTCAAATAGGAAGTATCATTTACAGTCTACTAGATATCGCTAAATGAGAATCAAGTGTTTGAAAAGTATGACAAAAAATGAAAGTTGGGCAACTGGCAAGTGTTTACTTTAAAACCATTACATGAACAATCCTTAGCCATGGCAACAGCAAAATACATAATCTACAGTTTCTCCTGCATTTTTTACTTGCCCTTTAAACTAGTGTTATAAAATGTTGATGTATAGAAATCAAGAAAATTAAACTAGAAATAAAACCTGAGAAAAGAGCAAAACAAAAGTAAAAACATTCAAAGGGAAAGAAGTAACTGAAAAAAACAACAACATAGAATTAACACATGCATACACGACTTCCTTATAATTTTTTTTAATTGTGTACATGGAAAACCTCTAGAATTTTCTGTATAATCCTGAACTTTGTGCTAGTTTTACAGAAAATTTCACCATTGTCATTTACATTAATTTGCTTCTCACTGTTTGAAATATATTTGCATGGTTATTTGTTTCTCTTGTATTAAAAGATATAAATCAAAATATTTAGTTTCAATTATAAATTATACTATGCAATAAAAACCCTTATATACTATTAAGAATAATCTTTAAAAATATTGCAGCCCAAGTATATGCTGTAGGAGAATTGATGGCATTATGAAGCTGTGATTTTATCAATGACTACATGTATATAAACTAACTTCATGAGCTGTTTACTTATAATGAAAACAACAAGCTTTCTTTAGAATTTAGAGAAATGACAATTTAAGTTTTGAATATAATTTTAAATATAAAGAATTATAATAATTGTAAAAATGCAGATATTAGATCATTTAACATCATTTAAAGTCAAATTTGATTTAATGATTAAAATTCATTAAAAATATTTTATAAGTTAAAAACTAGTTAATTCTTTAATTTTACAAATTATATACACGTTTCCTATTTTTATTTGCCTAACCCCAACTCCCTTATATATATATATATAATTTAGATAAAAATAACTTTACCTTGTTTGACTTATTAATACCCAGACTTCCCAAGTCCTGCAAAATCATCAGTTGATACTTTTTTTTCTTTTTTGACAAACCTAATGCCAGGTTAAAAAGAGTTTCACGAAAAAAATAGCTGCTACTGCTAATAAGTAAATATAATTTCCAAAGAATCAAGCGTTTGCCCTTTCATTTAGACATCTGTGTGTTTGTATGAATTTGTATTTTCTACAACCATATAAAATATAAATACATTCATACATGTTTCAAAATATTTTATAGATAATGAAAAATGGTCAAGTAGTTATATCATTAATAAAGGTTTATTACTAAATGTTTATATAAGCTAAAGTTCATTTATTCTAATTTTTGTACCATAATTTCATATGATTTTACTATGTACTTTGTGTAGTAATAAGCATTAAATTTCATTTTAACATTTTTCTATTCAATGCAAAAAATTTTACTTCTGAACATTTTTTTAATGGTTGAATTACTATTGACTGCTATCACAAAATTGAATATTTTAGATACACACATACACACAAAATAAATAAAATAATTTTAAAAAAATCCTGGCTCAAATATATTATTTACCCACTATGTCTGAGAAATTAAGTATCAGTCCTTGTGAAAGGTTTATATATAGAAATTTGAGACTATTTTAATTGTGGGATACACTGCAACCAAAAGTTAAAAAAAAAAAAAAAAAAAAAAAAAAAAAAAAAAATGAACAACTTTTGATTGCATTATGTCTGAATCTATGTTGAATCTGTGTTAACTGAATTTCTATTGATGGCTAAAACTCAAAACTGTAAAACAGTCAAATATCAATAATCAGGCATCAGAGAGAAATAGGCATTGCTGGAATAACTATTTTTTCAATTATATTAAAACTTGAAACTAGAGATCAATGACAGCATCCAATGAAATATTTCTTTAAAAATAGATTAAACAATTTCGTATATTTCAAATCAATAGCCCTTAAAGAAGCAATACAGATTGTTTAGATTTTTATCAAATTAAAAAAATAATTCAAATCAAGATAGGTTTAAGGTTTAATAACAAATAACATTGTTTTCTACAAAACACTCACTACAGTCAATTAAATCTGTCAATCAGTTTCTTTTGCTTTAATACCTTTGGTTTTCTGCACTTTTATGTCATACACTGTGAATGACCCAATGCTAAAATCCATGTAAATATATTTTACTGATAGAGGATTTTTTTTTATTATTATTAAAAGATAATTTTGTCTGCAAAGGATGAAGTTTGGTGAGAATGCTAGATATTCTTACTACTGCTAGCAACAATCATAATTAAAGAAAACAAAAACAATCTAAAATTAAATACAATGCATGTCTGTGAAAATCAAACTTTCAGATAGAACATATACACAAACAGAAGAACAAATTCTGCACTTTTTTTCCCTCTAAATTTCTGATACTAATCAAAGCCTCTTTTTTTTTCTCTTTTTCGGGGAGGACATTTACATTTGGATGCCAAGCTTGAAAAATGTAATGAATTTTGGTCCAACATGTGAAATTTTCTGCTTCCCCCCCACCTGATCTCATTGATTCAATTTTGAAATCTAAGAGCAGAATATTTTAACTAGAACACAAATTAGGCAAAATTAAAAAAAAGACCTGCCATTAATATCAGAAAAAAAAAAATAAATAAAAGTAAATAAATAGAAAATGCAATTAGGTCCAGACTAAAGGTTTCGATATTACTTCACTGTATTAGTATTCAATATTAGTTTTAGTAATTGGTATCTTAAAACTTGACTGTTTTACTTATTCTCTTTAGTATTATTCTTACTTTTTTACAAAACACAAGCAATTTATTTGTACTAAACTGCATAACTATATCTCTATTTCAATATTTATGAGTCTTAAAATATATTTTTTGGAAAAAAAAAACACTTTTAGGGTTACTTAACAAATTTAAAGAATGTTTCATAATTTTTTAACCTATTAACACTAAGAATCTCTTTTTAAGAACAGTTAAAAATTAATTTATAGAACTTTTAATGTTTTCTCAGAATGACTTTGCCTTTTCAGCAAAGAGTAGATGGTAATTCTATGAACAAGCAACCAAATTTTTAAAATCTTCTGTTATTTATAATTTTGTTATTTGGATTGACATTTTATGATTTTTCAAGTTTCACACAAAAATTTACTTTTTTGGCAGGTATATTAACTAATATTTTATCATATAGCTTTATCCACTAAAAAGTTTTTTTTTTTTTTTTTTAAACAGAATTGTATTTAAATGGGATGCTAAAGAAATCTCTTATCCCAAATTATCAACAGCCATCACTGATGAGAACAGGTTGCAGGAAAATTATAATCAATAATATCTTTATACATTTATTATACATAATAAAACATTAGTTATTTTTTTCAATTAAATTTGATTCTAGAAAAATACAAAATTAACTTATTTCAAACTGAATATCTAAGAGAAAAGAGCAGAGAGAAATCATTATACTGATTATTAATACTGGTTTTAAGCCTACTTACTGGAATTTTAAATAAGATTAACTTATTTTCATATATGTTATCTTTTCTTTTATTAATCATTCACAATTAACTACTAGCATAAATATGCAATCAAAATATAATATCCAGGCAATGCTGTATTTAGTAGTCGTTAGATCCATGCAAAATGTATAATTGTGCCACAGAAGAATATTTATACATCATTTTATCAGTTATTAAATTTCTCCTAAAATTAAAAAAGTTTCTTAATTTTCATAAACTTTTAAAATGAAAAATTCATTGTCCTTTTTTCAAAATTTTTAATTTTAAATTTTTGTCATAGTACTAAAAACAGTTAAAATTCTTAATTTATCTATAAAAACCGTAAAATTAAACCAAAAACCATAAATTTTACAGATAATGTATAAAAGTTACCACTATGAAGTATACTCTGTGGGAAATTTTAAGACTAAATTAATCAAATGATTAACATGATAATAATAAGCAAGGTTTCATTGTATTTTTGACAATGAATTAAAGCCGACTTTTAGCAATTGTCCAAGTCTTTTAGAATTCTATGAAGACTATATAAATAAATGTATGTAAAGTAAAAAATTACAACTACTCCTGTAGATAAATATAAGTGTATGGATTTCAATTTATGGTTTTGTTACTAAACTAAACTAAAACTAAACTCCTTGGCACGACAACCCCTAAGGGGCCAAGGCCTACGGTGCCAATCTCCGTTTTCGTGAAGAGGGGCCCTGGGGTGCGAAGCATATGTTCTGGTTAGATGGTCAGTCTTATGCAGAACCCCCAGTGTTTAGTTCCCAAGCACGCTTGGTCCTCAATTCATCAACCCACTGAAGGGATGAAAGGCTGAGTCAACCTTGCCCAGCCCGGGGATTGAACCTCGGACCTGTGTCGTGGGAGCGTTAAGCACTACCCCAACGCCACTGGGCTTCTTTTATGGTTTTGTTAATGACTGTATATTTTTGACTTTGAGTTAGAACTTCTTTTCTCCATACTCAATTTGTCATGAGATGTAAACCAGGATGATTAGTGCAACTAAAACACAACCGTAAACATCTTATCAGTCTCGGATTTCAACAGCCAGAGAATTAATGGCTTTTATAGTTGAAAATAAAAACAGGGTTCACACACATTTTTAAAAGTGAAAATTAAGGACTTTTTTAAAGGAGTCTTGACTTTTTTAAAGAGTGCTCTGAAAAAGAAAACTATGATTTATAGAAAGTTAATTAGATTTACAATTTTGATTACTCCCCATTACTACTAATATATTGATGCAAACACTTACCTCTTTTCTTTTACTTTAACACTAAAATATGCTCCTAATGAACTTTTTATCAAATATTATATTAGATTATATGAATTTGGCATATTTACTATTTTACAGGCATCTTTTTGATCTAATTTTCTACTATATAAGGATGAAATATTTTTTATAATAAATATGGCCATGCTTTATACTTTACATGAATGATATTGAGAAAATTATTTTTTTAAATGCAATTTATTTCAAATTTGGTAGTTATTAAAAAATTAAGGATGTAACAATAAAATTTTAGGGCTTAGGGCCCTGTTTTAAGGAGCACCTAAAATTAAGTAGTTTTAAGGAGTGTGTGAATCCTAATTATGCATGGTGCTGTTTCAAACTGCTAAGATTTCAAATTCAGTTTTAAAACCATATATGTTAAAATTTCAATGTTCTATTATTTTAATGTATTTTATCTAAAAAAATTCAGTAAAAGTAAAATCATAACAGCATATAACTTGGACTACAGATTGAGCTATTCAGGAAAAGAGAATCACAGTTAAACAAAAACACATAGTCAGTTTTTTTACGTACATAAGTACATACATTCATTCATGCTTACATATACCAAATGAAATATGACATTTAATTCCTATTACACTAAGACAATACCAAGGATTCATCTTTATTCTATGAATGCAAAAATAAAAGCAGTGAAATCACTGGAAGCTTTAAAACAAGCTAAAGGAATAAAAAGCTTTAAATCACTCTGATACGTCATTAGAAACACTTACCAACAAATTAGCTACAGCGTCTACTTCCTAGCTTGTTCACCCATGTTCGTTAACAGGAGCACTAATGCAAGAAGATAAGGAAAGAAGAAAAAGCTCAGGTCTGTGTGTGTAGTATTATAATGAAATCTATTTCACTCAGAATGAAATATGCTTTTAAATATTTAAAATCATTATGTTCACTGCAAGTGATTAAGACTGTCAAATACATAATGAACTGAATAAAAAAAGGAAAGGAAAGCAAGTCAATCTGAGTGATTTAGATTTTATAATGCTACTTGTAGAAAGCTCAATGCTATTCAGAAAATGTAAGAATGAAAGCAAAAAACTGACTACTTAAATGATATTTGTAGTAAGAAGTTAATTCCTTACTATATATTTGTCTAAATTCTTAATGAAGAAAATGCTGTACTAAAAATATTAATATTAGCTAAGTGAGTTAAGTTAAATATATTATAATATTATATCTTTTGTCTGCAGAACTAAAGTTTTTAAATAATCATTAAATTTTAAACATCAATCATATAAAGTATATCTATAAATATGAATTCAATACTGAATTTTGAGTTCCTTCAATATTTACTGCTGATATTAAGCTAAAATTTCATACCACACAAGATATCTTTTAGCAAAATACAATTATTGAAAAGATTTATCTTGCAATATGGAAAAAAATATGAATATAAAAATGTCAGAATTCTTGAACAGCTATAAGTTATTTTTTATCAATAATGGTCTCAATTAATTAGATATTTTAAAATTAAAAAATAAGCATTAATTTAATATGTTTGGGAGGTACTTGAATTTGATTATTAATGAAGAAATTATTTTAAAAACTAAAACACTTCCAGCATAAGAACCATCACTTCAGGTTTTTCTTGGGTAGCTATTTTTCTTAATAAAGTATATGATGGGAAAATATTTGCCCTTTTTTTTTTCTTTTTCTTTTTTTTTTAAATTTTGTCCATACATTGTTTTTACTAACTTAAAAACTAACTTTAGTAAAGGTTTGGGTTTTTGTACCTAAATTCATAATTTTTTAAAAATAATAAGGTTAAACTAAGGACAAATTTTTTCAATACATTAGATACTCTGACTCATGTACATATAAGGGAAAAAAAAAATTCTAACTATTTGTATTAATAAAGGTAAAAGGAGTAAGGGTTCAAAAGAAGAAACTTACTTGGTTAATGATTTAGTGCATCTAAAGCAAAGATCAGAAATTTCTCATAAGCACTTAAAGCACAATTTTAAGAAGGAAAAAGAAAAAAGAGTAAAGAAATCTTTTTTAAAATTCAATGCAAGACTCAGAAAAATTATGTATAAAAAATAAAGACTCAAGATGTACAAATACAGTTTATAGTAATATAACAGGCTATACCATTATCAATCTTATTTTAAATACAAATTATTTTGTATGAATTTTAGTTTAAAGAACCCCTTAATATTTATCAAATTTTTGCACAGTTAGTTAAATAAAACCACTTACATAACATTTATATCAAGGATCTAGGCTTTATGAAAAAAAGTTTAAGCTAGTTTGTGCCTCAACTTATGTTAAATCTATTATAGAGGATGAGTAGATTCTGACTTTCATATACTGGTGCTACTGCTATGAAGTTCAACAACATAAGTACATAAAATAAATAAAATAAGAAAATTTTAAAAAGGTGTAGCCAGAAAGTATGTTTTTTAAAAAAATTATACATGAAACCTGGGAAATCAGTAATTAATATTTAGATATTCACAGCATATGCACTTTTAAGAATATAAAGCTTCAAACAGCTATTATGAAAATTGTCGATTTATAGTTTTATTATTTACTCAAAACTTTAAAAAATTTTGAGAAAATATAAAAGCAAAAATTAAGTTATATTTTTCCTAATTAAATATTAAATCATTTAAATAAGGAATTAGAAAAAAATTTGTAAAAAACAAAAAATAAAACAAATGCTATAGTTAAGTGCATCATATACTGCTTATTAATTTCTTACTATAGTTAGAAATATGATTTTACAATAACATAAAAATTCAATTATATAATGCATTTGTTCTCCCTCCCATCTGGATAGAAAGAAAAAGAAGTATTTAAGTATTTAAAAAAATATGTAATCTTCCCTCTTATGCTGTGTTTGTTCCACAGTACATGAAAGTCAGTGATGCTATTTTATCTTTAGAGCCTTAAGAGTAACCACAATGAAAAAAGAGAGCAACATTCTAATATATTTTATTCATAAACACAGTGAAGAAAGAAATTTTGATAATAGCCTATCAAATGCTCCAAACATATACTTAATTTCAACTTTACTTCAAAAGAAAAAAAAAAAAAAAAAACATGCATTTTATGAATACAAAACTAAAAATTTCTTTTTAAATTCATAATCCTCAGTATGTTTTGATATAAGTAGACTGATTGCTTTAAAGTCCATAAATTTTCATAACTAATTAGATCTGGATTTAGAGAATTTACAGATTTACTGTTTGAAAACAACAATTCAACACATATCTGGAAGACAATAATGTAATATTGCAAATTAATTTTTTATTCAAATAAACCAGACAGTACTAAAATGAGATAACTTAATATTAAACCTTTCTACTTCCAAATCAATAATGTGAAGGACACACATTTATCATACATTTTAGACAGATACCATTATGCATTTAACTTCATTGCAAGCCATAATTATACATTTAACTTAAATATTTATGATAAACAAAGTTTTTTAAAGTGCTTGTTATGTAGAATAAACCAAATCACCCAAATATTTTATACTTAGTTGCATATATTAACTAAATTACTCTATTGGTTAATTTATAATGAATTGAATATTTTTCAAATTAAAATAACTCTAATAGGTTGGTCATAGTCATTTTATAATTTAATGAAGATTTCTCACATTATGTAATTATTAAAGTGAATAAATAAAAATGCTTAAATATTACTAGATGGCAATGTATATTCTACATTATATATTTATTTTTCATAATGATTGAAATATTTATTATTTGATAAAAGTATAAATTCATAAAGAAAATTTTTTATTTTGAACTATTTTAATGCACAGAGATTTAATGCAATATACTAAATGATAAAAGCATAAGATTAAGAACTTTAAAACAAGATTGATTTATGAACATGAAAAAAAAAAAAAAAAACACTGAAATTCATCAAACTACACTAATCTCATTTGAACATCTATAAATGTCTTGGTTACTTTGTATTGCTGAAATTTTATCAATTCAAAATTAATCTCTACAAATAAATTCACAGATAGATTTTGAAGTCTAAGTTCTTCATAAAACATACAACAAGTAGAAAAAAATAAAAAAAGGTCTGAAAGCAGTAAAATATATGAATATATATTACATCTTTTTTAGATCATCAAAATAAAAAAAGAGAATATAAAGTTAAGTAAATGCTGAGATAAAAATTTCTAGTTTTTAAGACATTTCTCCCGTTTTTTTTTCTTTTTATTTCTGGAATATTCAACTTTCATTCGAAATAATCAAATTTCCCTAAATTTTTCAAATATGTTGGTATAACTAAATTCAAGTTATTACTAACAATTTTATATACAGCTTAAATATCCCAATCGCAGTATGTAATACTATTAAGATAATACATCAAACTGTGAATTAAATATACATAAATTATGCATCAGTAAAAAATGTGTTATATGAAAACAAGATAATAATAACCAGTTTTGAACTAATTAATCTTTCATAACCCAAAGAGCATTAAGCTTTACTCAAATAATCTGAAAGTCATATTTTGTGAAATGTTCTTCATGGAATTAATATTTTAGGAATTATGAAAATATATCTCAATTAGTTATAACCAAATTACACTTAAAATTATAAAAAATGTTTCTTTCAGTCATAAAACTAATTTTACATTTAAAATTCTGAATATTTCACATAATCAGAACTATAAAAAAAATTATTTCAGATACAGATTTATACTAAATTTAATATCTGTATCTGAAATTACCTATTATTTTGTTTATATTACTTTTCTTAAAACTCTATATATAGTTTCAAATTTTATTAAGAACTGTTTAGGCAATATTTATATCAATTAAAAACACATTTTTAATATGCAATGATTATCCCTTTTAAAATTCATTAAATAACTAAAAAATTAATTATTATAAAAGTAATATTTAAAGATTCTAAAGTGTTTAATATTAAAAAGTCCTATAACTTCTTATCCAAAAAGCATACTTATTGAAAAAAACTGAAAATTTTTAAAATTTCAATGTTATTCTGATTTTTTTTTCTTTTTTACTTTAAATCAAATAATCACCCTTTGTTGGATTTTAGGCAATATTTATATCAATTAAAAACACATTTTTAATATGCAATGATTATCCCTTTTAAAATTCATTAAATAACTAAAAAAATTATTATAAAAATAATATCTAAAGATTCTAAAGTGTTTAACATTAAAAAGTCCTATCGCTTCTTATCCTAAAAGCATCCTTATTAAAAAAAAACTGAGAATTTTTTAAATTTCAATGTTATTCTGATTTTTTTCTTTTTTACTTTAAATCAAATAATCACCCTTTGTTGGATTTTTGATAATTGTACTACATATCAAATTATTCATTTGGTTTAGTCATGTATTTGGTATCTAATTTTTCATTATGACAAGAATAAAAGATTTTTAGAAAAAGGTAAAAATAAAAAACTTCTCACAGAAAAAAATATTTTTTTTTTTTTTTTCAGAATTGTACAATACCTTTTTAGGTTCAGAAAATATTGGATGATTTTCTTCAAGTTCTTCATTCACAAACAGCATAACTATAATGCTTCAAAGAGAGGAAAGATGTATTTTCTGAAAAAAGAAAAGGCAAATTTAAGTATTGTAACTGAAGCTAACAGGAAATACCAATACTATCCAAGAGAAAAAGGACTGGAATGTTTTTTTTTTTTTTTTTTTTATTTAATCCTCATTTTAAAATTTTATGCATATAGCTTTAAATTCTATAAATCCACAACTTCAAGATAAATTCAAATATTAAAATATATAATTACCATAATATAAATGAAAAATGTTAGAGAAAAAACAAGCTATCTGCAGACAGATATTAAAAAAATTTAAAGAGAGACAGAGCAGATATGTAATATTTAAACAAACATACAGAAAAAAAACTAATAGTTTTAGAAATTAAAATTACACACACATACACACATATATATATAAATTAGTTCAAAACTAGATTCTCTAATTTTCTACTTATATATTAAATCATATATAAATTTTTAAACCTGAGATTAACATGGGGAGAAATGTGCTACTTTGTAAAAGCTTGAAATAAATAACAATAGACTGCATTTTAAAATTTATATATGTTTAAGGGGGGGGGGATATAACTCCAGCATTTTCTCTATTTACATTTCAGAATCATTAAAAGTACTGTAATGATTTTATTAGTCAAACAAATCAAAAGAAAATGTAATGGCTAAGTTTTGCATAACATCCATCTTAAAATATTAAAATGCATTATGAAAATTTTATAACATACCACTTATTCTATTATAAATATATATGTCATGCATGTATAAAACGAAATTTACAACAATAATTATCACACAGCACCAAAATCTTAACACATACTATTAAAATCTTAAGTATATATTTATAACTATATATTTATAAAATAAATAAAAAAAATGAGAATTTTAAATAAAATTTGACTTATTATAGATACAAAATTATAATTGAAAAAACACTACTAAAATGCAGTTTTAAAGCCGCGGAAAAAAAGAAAAAAAAATGTAAATGGGATGAAAATAAACAATAAACTCTGTAACCTGGGCATTTAAATATGACACGGACAGAAGAAAAGAGAAAGAAAAATTGAAAGACGAGATTGTGTAATTACTACTTCTACGAGAGTTTCACTTGTTTGATAGTATTTAATAATGAAGATTTTTTTTTTTTTTTCTCTTTCTCTCTTTCCCTATCACGACAATCTCTCGCCTCCCCTTAAAATAAATTCCTGTCTTCAAAAAAAGAAACGCATAACGAAATGGAAATTATCAACTTCTAAAGAAAATTGTATCTTAAACGTCAAGTGAAAATAAGCATAAAAATAAACTTACCTAGGTAATACTGTTTTCCATGACGTTCCGCATGTCTCCGCTAATAAAAGGCTGTCAACTTCACTTTCTCAGAAGAATTTGAAAAAAACAAGAATTTGGAACAAATCCAAGCTCACATACTATGCCCGAAATCGTAAATACTTTAATATTCGAGGCTGTTTTGAATATTTTAGCCATATGATAAGTTTTATGAGTAATAATCATTTTACTGCAATACAAACATTTACATCGTTATTTTTAAATGTCCACAAATGAAGATATCTTGCAGCAGTCAGAGACACTAGATGCTCACCAATTAATAACTTGTTTACGAGTAAAACGATTATATTTTTAGATCATAAGATGCAACATGCTACAGCTCATAAATATGTTTAAAAAATAAAACGATACAATCGTAAACATGTCCGTTTCATACCTTTTGTCCCAATATTATTAATAACATCATTGACATAGATGAATATATTGATATTTATGGAACTTCATTTTAAGCTATTTGAACATGTTTCAAACGTTTACGACTCTTTTAGACACACAAATAACGCACGATGTTAACAAAATGCATAATCTACACAACACTACTCACAAACACACCATTCATTAACAAACGCTATTCATCTCAATCCCAATCCTATCACCTGCCGACAAACGTTTCCGTTGCCATTCACAATGGAATTATATTATGGTCTGTCTGATCTTTTTTTACTACCATTGTAGTAAACGAGAATAACCGCTCAGTAATGAATCAACAAACTCATTGATTTATTTTTGGAATTATTTTCGTATGGCAATGTATAAGAGTAATTTTTTAAAAAAATTGATAAATGCACATTTCAGTTAAAGTGTATGACAGCTGTGTTTTCAGAGGGAAAATAGAATATATTCTGTTCGTACGCGTCAGATTTTCGACATTAGTTAGTGGTAAACAAGAAGTGAGTAAATATACTGAAAGCTTAAAAAAGAAAATAAAAAGTGCATAGTTTAAGTAATATGCTAAAAGCTAACTAGAATGTATTGCAGTAGAGAGAAAAATATTTTTTTATCCATATTAGCAATAGGTAATTCATACCATATTAGAAAAATTTTTCTTTAAGCATACACGCTTACCTTGTTTTTACAAGATTTTAATAACACCACTAACTTCTATTTTGTTCGTTCTTATATGATTTTAATTTTTTGTTGTATGAATAGAATAACTTACTTTAAAAGCGACGCTTTCTTTTAAAATTAAACCACTATACTCGCGTAGAATATGTTAGTACATAATTATAATCAGAAGATTGAAAATATTTGGGGAAAGATTGTTCCGAGCTGTTAGATAAAAGAAGTTCGATGCATTTAATTACTGGCAACATCAAATAAACGATATATACATAAATCCACATTTATTTCAAATTACTTGCAATTTTTATTGGACATACAGCGGAGGAAAAAATTATAAAGCCACTTGGAAATATGTTATAATTAAAAAACAAAAGATCAAACATTTATGAAATTTCATACATATATGTTATATGCTACAAGGAACTAAAGGAAAA
>CM063503.1:25065175-25067675 GCA_032207245.1 Pardosa pseudoannulata | reverse complement strand
TTAATACAAATCATTATTTTCTATTAAAAATATACATTAAAAATATACTAATCATAAGGTCCTTTTGAAGGTTTTCTGACAAAAAAGAAAAAAAAAAAGACAGTGATATACCTGTTATTTATTCCAAACAGTTCAAAACCATCTGCTATATCCATAACTAGACTATTTCCGGCTATTGCTTTACTTATCACTTATTTACATCTTTTAAGCATGTGTGATGGTTCAGAAATGGAATAAACCGTGTTCTTTGTAGAAAATAAAAAGTACATGACAAGAATTTTTAACACAGTAATAATTGTTTAATTATAACACGTATTTTTTCCATTTGGTAGTAACAGGTGTGCGTTGTTAAATTTATATGTGCTCCAATAAATTTTAAAAAAGACCAGAGTGAAAGTAGAGAAGAAAAAACAGCAACAACTGAAGAAATAGAATACATAATGTATATATGTATACATACACATACATATATATATATATATATATATATATATATATATATATATATATATATATATATACATATATATATATATATACATATATATACATATATAAATATATACATACATACATACATACATACATATATATATATATATATATATATATATATATATATATATATATATATATATATATATATATATATATATATATATATATATATATATATATATATATATATATATATATATATATATATATATATATATATATATATATATTATATATATATATATATATTGAAAAAATGCCTGATCATGTTGTTTGTATTTGAGATTTTTCAAGAACAATATCTCAAGTTTATTTTTATTTTTATTTCTTTTTTAACAAATAGATAAGATGAGTGCAGTATCTTTTCATGATTACAAAAACGGCTGTGTATATTTTTGTTAAAAGCAAATTAGATTGAAAACAATACCACTGATTTTATACTGCGAATGTTCTACAGAGGGAAATGTAAAAGCAACAAAAACTGTAGAAAAAAATAGACAATGATTAACATATTTCTGAAAAATTGCATGAAGATTTTCAGGTTTTATGTCGTTAATCGTTTAGAGAATTCAAACACCATATCTCAACTATAGATTTAGGCATTAAAGAAATATAAGTACATAGACAAAATGACTGTCCTTTTTATGGTTCATAACACCACGTTGTGTTTTTTCTAAAAGTAACTAGCTTATTTTGAGAGCAATATAACGAATTTTATACAGAGATCTCAACATTGAGGAGATTTCGCTGCACAATAACATAACTAAAGCAACTTTGCAGGCCGAGTGCGATCATATTCTCTTTCCAATTAAAACAAAAACGAAAAGAAATCATTGTTGTATCAAGATCCCACTTTAACCCATTGATGCCGAGTCATTTCTGTTGAATATATATTAATGAATATCTTAAATCTAAGTTATTATGGACTGCACAGAGTTTAATTTTTTGGTTTTGGAGTGCTACGGTCTAGTTTTTGTAATACGAGGGCTAATGAGACTGGGGCTACTGAGACAGGCCTACTTCTTAAAGCCGATTCCGAAGGGCTACGAACATCCATGCCACAGTGGGATCCGAACCCACAAACTCCGGTTCCGAAGGCCAGCACCCTAACCACTCGGCCATCATTCGGCCTGGGTTGCACTGCTGAGTTGATCAAATACAAAATTTAAAACAACTTTGAATATTACTATCATAGGGTGACGTTTATTAAAAAATAAAAATTTCGTGATAACAGATTTATTTGGTATCACAGGTAAATATAGTATTATAACGATAATGGATAAAGCTTTTTGTCATGATTTTAGTCGATGTACCTGCCAAAAAATAAATTTATATTCGAAGCTCGAATAATCATAAAATATTGATCTAAACAACAAAATTATAACAGCAGATACTTGAAAATTTGGTAGATTGTTTATAGGATTGCCCCCTACCTTTGATAAAAATGACTGCAAAAAGCTAATGGAAATGTCTGAGATGGCAAATCCTTAATGATTTCATCTTTATTTAACGAGTTTTTTCGAGTATCGAGATGTCTGTTCATTGAATCGTAGCGCATCACTTAGATTATCGCTTGTCTTATGTTGGAGACCGAAACTACTGACTAGAAGGGTACTGGCATTATAAAAAAGCTTTTGGACAAGTAGCAAATTTCTATGAGGACGCAATTCAAACGTTTATTTTACGATGCGCAGTAGCGCAGCCACGGAGAAGCTAAAGGGGCTCAAGCCCCTCCGAAGAGTTAAGATTAAAAAAAAAAAACTTTGTAAATATGCAGTTACTATATTATAAAAGTATCAAAAACCAATACACATTTTTAAATTGTTTAGCTTATTTTTTAAAAATGGCAATAATTGATTATCTTATTGGCAATAGGATACAAATACGTGACTTTTAGTTATATTAATTTTTTGCTCATAAATCTAAAGAGATGACTAATCAGCATCGTAACTATCATGTCTGTAATAATACTGTTCAGTTTTAGACCTATAATGTGGCTTAA
>CM063503.1:25052675-25060175 GCA_032207245.1 Pardosa pseudoannulata | reverse complement strand
TTTATTTATCAGTATAGATCTCTCAAGACTTTCAGCATGAAAGATTCTATGTTCTTTCAATATTTTATATCTACAAATAATCAAATAGGTAACATTAAACTATTTAAATATGAATAAACTTGTCTTGGCTTTCAAGAAATACCTCATAGGTGCAACGCAACTAAATATATCGAAAATAAGTGCGTGATTAACGGAAGGTTAAAAAACATGCATTGTATATAAAACTTTAAGTTTCACTTTTATAGCTCCCTATTTTGATTTTTATTTGTCAGTGTAGATCCACTGTTAAATTTTTTTATATCTATGAACTATAAATACGTAATTTCCTATATACGTATGAACAATTCGTAAATTCAAAGCATCCAAAGAAAAGCGAGTTTTCAAAATATTTTTCTCCAGCTATCTTAAAGCGTATTTTGAATAATATTGTTCAATCGATTTGAAAAAGCGAGACAGATGGCTGAATGTATTGCGCTCTGGGAGAAAAAGGCAACTTCAATGGTTTATTCTTATTCTCGGGCATCTTCAATCTCGCTTTTATCGAGACATTTCGAGATTCGCTTTCTTCTTTCGATGAAGTTTCACAAGCTGCTTTATCTGACCTTTATGAAACATGATAAATACAAATGAACATCACAGTATGTTTGTTTTCTTGTTTCCTTTTTATCAAGTTGATTTCTATAACAGATTTAAGCAATGTCTGCCATATGGTGATAAGATTGAAAGCAGGTTCGTGAATAAATGAAAAAAAAAAATCTATGGGGGCGTTCATTCTGTAAACAGTACCAAAATGTAGGGAAATTAGATCGTAATGGAATAGTACATCTTTATCAAATATTAAATGTAACATATTTGACACAAATTTGAGTTTGTTAAAGCAAATAGATTATACATTTAAAATTGTTAGTGTAGAAGACAGAGTTGGTTGATTTATGATTCATATACCTTTAATATAAATCATGATTTCAATTTTAATATTTTTAATTGAAATCATCGATTTAAATTAAAAATACCTTTTTCAGACTTTGTGAAATATTTAAATAGGATTTTTTATTACATGATTAGAGGACTTCTCTAGCAGTATTAGAAAATACAGTAGTTCGTACATTATCATTTGAAAAAGAAGAATAATGTTTAAATATTCTTCCTTCAGTAATGAAATTTATACGCCAAATCAGTTTCCAAGTGATGCAAACATGTGATGTAAAATAATCTGAAAATATTTTTTAATATCAATATCATTATCAATATATCGATATCAATTAATATATCAATATCAATTAATACATCAACATCAACATCATTACAATATATCAATATCAATATAATTTTTTTAATTAATGACATCCTGTAATGATTAAAATGATAGCTGATAATTATGGAGAACAGAATGAAATATTCAAAATTGTTTAAATTTCATATTTCTTTTAATCTGTAGTCCATAATAACTCAGATTTGGGATATTCATAAATATGTATTCGGTAGAAATGACGCATGCATTAATGGGTTAAAAAGGTAAAGAGAGGAAAAAAGGAAAAAGATTAAATGAGAAAAATTAAGACGGGTCAGCTCACGAGGGTGCCTTGTGATCCATTTGACCCTCTGTACCATGGATGAAACATTTATACGGTTGAAAAATTACATTAAAATATTATTAAATAATTTTATCCAGTCCTTTTAGTTCAGTTCTAGAATTATAGTGTGTTATTTTAGGTGTGATATTTGGAGCCCGTATATAATTTAGAATTTTTAAAATGGCCCTATTCAGCAAAATATAATCACCTTAATTATAGAAAGCGATACATATTTACTTTTATCAACACAAACCGGAGTGAATATGCATTCATTCTATACTCCATAATTCTTGTTCATCTTATTATTTTAATTTATATGAGTGGACAGTTTAAAGCTGGACCCAGTGGCATATGCAGAATGTTTTCAAAGGGGGGGGGGGTTCATAATTTTCAAGGAGGGTCATAATTCTAAAAAATAATAGCCCGCATAATTTCTACTAAAATTTTTATTTTTTCCATTTTGTGTGAGCTCAAGGGGGTGTTTAAACCCCTAACCCCCTTGCTTACGCTCCTGGCTAGACCTATTATTTTTTTGTAGTCATCATGCGCACAAGAAACGTAACTACTGTTTTGAGAAAAGCCCTTTAAAGTTGCAATATCACTTTAATACTGAAATCATTTTGGGAGATATTGTAAACCGATTCTGCTAATTTGTAGAAGAAATATTTTCAAAATATAATCATTATAATTTTCATTATGTCTGTGGTACTTTTACTGTAATTATGTAAACTCTTGTTAATGCACTAACTTATGTTACTGTAATTATGTCAAATCTTGTACTGTAATTATTGTAATTATGTATTTAATTTTATTATGTAAAATAAACGTTAGTTGTATTCCTCAATTCTAATGAATTATATTTTATTGATTGTAGGACCTAGTCGTTGTATTTCAGTGATTTCTGCAAGTCAAAGAAAAGAACCTAGAGTTATTGCAATTCAAATGTTAATTGTATTAGTATTGGAAGTTATTAAAATAACTTTTTTTATAACCATAACAATTTAACACCTTTAGAAGTTTCTGCAGAACTTGTATTGATAGTTTTTTATGTATTTTTAATATATAATTTTGGTATCCTAATAACTACCTACGTATATTACATTTAGTTTTCTTAAAGTTTAATTTTAATAATTCAAACAATTCAATAAATAAATGTGTACAGGTAATAAATAAATAAAAGAAACATCAAATAAAATACAATTTTAATATCAGTCAGCTAAATGATCAGTCAACATAAATTAAATATTTAAACTATACATTTAAATATTAAAAATTAATAAACTATACATTAAATATTTAAACCGTATTTTTATCATACAGGAACAATTACTGAACTCAAGTACAGAGAGCAAAAACACGTATGTTCTATCTGTTAATTGGATCATAAGTTTGAGAGCAAACTACTTATTAATTGATTTATTTGCGTAATTCCCTATATAATAATAGCCTAAGTTATCTGTCCATTTGTCCTCGAATTTGGACCTGGAATGGATAGAAGCATCCATATTGGATTCTTGATGAGTTAGGGTTAGCAAAATTCAAAGCGAGTAAAATTTATATTTTCCTAAACTATCGATCCGATTCTAAAATAAATTGGTATAAATATGCTTCATATCATAGAAAAAAAGTACTGTCTTCTGTAAAACGTTCGAAATCCACCCCCACCCCCTTTTGCTGGCTGTTAAATTTATCAATTTATCACATAATAAAAAGGTAAAAATTACACTTTTTTCTAGCATTATGACCTCATTCCTTCGTATTTTCAGATGTTTTATCACTAAACTTAGATATTTCTTTTATATTTGGATTAAATAATAGATTAGGTACACATGTGATAATTTTAAATTTAATCATCGATTACTTCTTGAAAGATAATTCTCAGCGAAAAAAACCTGTCTCATAGGGTACTTTAAAATTCTGGAAAATTAAAAATTTTACTGATCCCGTCATATGAAGGGCTATATGATAGTTTTAAATAAAAAAAAAAAAAAAAAAAAAAAAAAAAAATTAAATCATTACACAACGAAACGACGTCTCTCAATTCTAGCCGAAGAAACAAGTAAACACTAGTGTTCAGTTCTAGTTCTATAATACTAAAAGTAAAATTCTAGTATCACTACTTAATTGAAAAATAGCTACACAAAACCTTAGATGTAATATCAATAAAGTACTTTTTATGACTAAAATTGTATAAAATTTGCATGCATAGGCACAGGACGCTAATGAGACGCTTTAATTACTGATAAGGATAATTTCACATAAAAAAGTTTTACAAGGTTTATTGCATTTTATGTAAGCTCTTTCGATTTGATTTTTAATGCTTCCTCTATTGGTTTTACCCATTATTTATACTCAGGCTAATAGCTTTTTCAGGATATTTGCTGCAGTGGTAAAAATTCCTATGATTTGCCTTTGCTTATTTATATGAGTTACCTATATTATTACGAAGTATAATCCCATAATTATGTAATTTGGCAATGAAGCGATAGTCAATTAAACCCCCTTACCCTCCGAGTTCTTTAGTATTTTTTTTTAATGTTTGAGATGCAGTTCAACCCTCTTAATAATATGCTCAATACATGGTTTATTTGCTGGATTCATTCCAAGGGCTTGTGACAGCCTTTGGCGCCACTTGCAAGTATAGATGTGAAGTCATTCCCTATTATTTCTAAGAATACCAGCATGAAATATATAAAATGTACATTTATAAAAAATAATAAAATTATTAATATATTATTATGTATCATTTTCTGCTCTTAGGTATTCACACACTTTAAAATGAAATTTCGCATACATAGAGGAGAACATGCATAATTTCTTCTTTCAATAAACTATGTGTTTGCTAATATATTCTAAAATATAAAAAATACCTTAAGTTTATTATCTTTATTCACGAAATGAGCGTCACATAGTAAATACGATAATGGGAAATACATATAATATTAACAAAGAAATAAATCCATAAAGAAGAATAGAAGAATATAGAAATGACAAGTGTTTACTTTTTCTGTGACTGTTTATCCCCTGATTTCCCGCTTAAAGACACATGCTTTGGTTTGGTTTGGTTTGGTTTGGAGCACTACGGTCTACTGTTTTGCACACGAGGGCTAATGAGACCGGGACCTACTGTTTAAAGCCGATTCCGAACGGCGACGAACATCCATGCCATAGTGGGATTCGAACCCACGAACTCCGGTACCGACGATCAGCGCCCTAACCAATCGGCCAGCGTTCGGCGACACATGCTTTACCAATCTGATATATCAGTAGTTATAAAGTTCTCAATATTTTTCAGATATGTGTACGCGCATACAATATCTTTTAGTGATGCAAAAAATCATCAATTGTAGAAGAGCATTTATTTTTGAAGCATCCTTTATTTCCACCTTATAATTATAGAAGACACAAGATACATAAAAGGTACATGGATTCATGTTTAACCGCAGTTTTAAAAATCATTCTTTTAATCTTTATTTTAACACCGTTGTAATAGCTTTGATCTATTACATTTTTAGTGTAAAATGTTATTTTTTTAAGGGTACTGTAAAGGTCGGATGATCTCCGACCTCATCTGGGGTGTCGTATGTGATTGCACTGGTAGAACTTTCTGCTACTTTAGGTTTAGATTCCCAGATGTACACCCCATAAACTGTAACATTCCAGGTTTCCATAAACTCCATCTCTAGTATTTCTGTCAACACTACAGAAGTTATAAAGTCGTTGGGTTTGACGTTGCAGAGATAGTTCTGAGTGCAACCACATTCTTACATCTGAACTCACTTGAGATTGAAGAGGCTGCCACCTGATACAGAGGCCCATCTTGATTTAGAGGGATCATCGTAAAAGGATTTATTTAACACTAGGTTTACGGACGTTTCTTATATACCTATCTCTACGAACACGAGTCAATTTGACGCATGAACGAATGCATGTTACAACACTCAGAAAACAATGTAATTATACGCTATAAGTAAAAAATGAAAATATGAGATAATATTGAGGTTCACAATAATATTACTAATTCAAAAAATATTCTAGTATTTTATTTTTCATTACTCGAACTAAGAAACTAAAACCTTCAATATCTCTCCACACTCTGACTTCAACTGCGTTTCAATCTTTTTAATGTTGCTTATTGCTTGTTTCATTTGATATAACAATATCGGATAACGGATCGAAGTATTGTCGGTACATTCCTATTTATTATTCTTGTAATGTTTGCAGGAGTAGAACTAATTTACAAAAATTTTGTCTACATTACGATCGTGTCAAATTGGCGTATATCCATAGAGGTATGTATACCACGTAGAAAATTTCAATATTTCAACGCTTTTAAAGAAAGTAGACTTCAAAATATATTTACCTCGTTCAATGGGTAAAAGTCAGTACAAGAGATGAAATAAAAATGCAAAAGGTTTTTGTAATTTTCTTTATAAAATTCAAACTGAGTCAAGATGACGCGTCCTGTAAACCTAGAGTTAAAACATTTATATTTATATATTGTTTGAACATTTTTTAGTTTTTTTATTGTAAGACACACAAACTCGACAAAATATTTTGCTTTTTAAAAGAGTGCACCAGTTGTAAGATAAACATTTTAATAAACGATATCCAGAAAGTTAGAAGAAAAATTTGACAAAAATTATGATCTAGAACTATTTGAATATAGCCATAAGGCAAAAATATAAAATTAAAAGAAAAGTAGATTTTTAAGTTTAAAGAAAGGAAATATAATAAAAAACTAGCCGTTTAGGTATTTATTAATGCCTACACTCTCATTTTAGGAACAGTTTAAAAACAGCTTGTATAATATTTATGTTCTTTTTGGAACAATTTTTCTTTTCAGTTTTCAAAGTAGATAGCAATTCTACTGTAAACAACTCCTCAAGTTTTCAAGTACGTAGGTAGCTCAAAAATTATCTACACTTTTGCCCTAACACTTCTAGTACTGAACACCGACTTTTATCTTCCCCTATTTTATTGTTATAGTGTAGAGGTAATGCTAGGAAAGTTTAATTCACTATTCTTTAATTTTTCGCATCTCTATTTCAGTTAGATCCTTGGTGCAAACTTCTAATGGAGCAACAAAGAATGATGATAAGTTTCCTCTTGTCGTAAATTTTCAAAGGTGCAGAAATTCATCTTATAAAGATCATTATCGTACTTTGGGGAAGTGTACTATTACGTAAAAATGCATTTTATGGATCCAGATTAAAAAAACTTTTTTAATAACATAGGGCTCTTGTTAAGCATTATTCCACACAATGCCACAGAATTTTTTGACCATTTTATTATAGGAGTACCACAAAGGCTGTCAACATTACACTCTAACATACCACAAACTACGTCCCCGTAATTTAGAAGCAGGGACAAGTGGAAGACCCCCAGGATTGGTCTGCCACTTCCAGAGGTATCGTTTTAGAACTTGGAACATTGCGACTAAGAACCTATTTTATTTACCTCAGCCGCCATTAATGAACACGGAGAATCTTTGGCCGACTCGAGCTCCGAACCCGCAACCCTCCGGTTACGATACCGCTGACTTTGCCGACTGAGATTCCGTGGGCCCTCGAGAAATTTAAAAGTGTCCAAACATACTTTACGAAATTTAAAGTTCCTTTTTCCTTTTAGTTTCATATAGAAATTTATTAATAGTCGAAAACAGATAAGGCTCGAGGATTTTGGAATACTTTTCCCTCAGCTTTAATGTTCATTCGAGTAGAAGTAGATATTGAAACATCAGCAATTATAGTTTATAAATTCTGAACTCGTGAGGACTATTTATCTTTTGTTACTTGTACATGATTGGAATATAGGCACAACTTCATCATGCTCTGTGGAAAATTTGAAAATGTCAGAAACGATGAATTGGAAGAAGCCATGCATTCGCTGACCGATTGTTTTGCAGTCCAGAAAAAAAGATTCT
>CM063503.1:25022675-25047675 GCA_032207245.1 Pardosa pseudoannulata | reverse complement strand
GGATACCTTAACAACAACGTCCGAGTCATTTTCTTTTCTGAAGCAGTACGTGGCATAGAAAATATACTGCACTATCCTCTGCGTAACTATCACCGATATCTGATGAATGTTCACAATCGCCTCAGAAACAACGTATTCACACGAGAGCAATTACTTTTCTTTTCTCACAGTCAGAATCAATCAAATTTCTGAAATCGTTAAAATATAAACAATACAATAAAACAAAACTCGACTTCCGGTGTAGGCTTGAGAACATTAGTCTTTCATTACTCTCTCTCACGCAATTGAGCAGTCATCCGCTATTCACTATTGTGACCGTATTATCCCGGTTACCTAAGCAGCAGGATGTTAATTAAATTTTGAGCGGAAAATAAGAAGATATAAACAACTGAGAAAATTTAACATAATACGAACAAACTGTAAAACCCTGACCTGATATTGGTTCTTTACGAAAAGCAATTTTTTAACATATTTAAAATGAACTTTTAGAAGAAGTATTAACACTTTCGAAACAAAATTACCTATTGTTTATCTAAAGTAACTTTCTATAATACTTAACCTTCAAAATGGGGAATTCCATTACAAATATCCTAGCTATATTAATATATTATGGACTAGCATATAGCCCGTCATATGACGGGATCAGTAAAATTTTCAATTTCCTAGAATTGTAAAATACCCTATAAGGCAGATAAAAATATTGTTTATTTTTTAGAAGAGAATTATCTGGTACACGCTCAATAATTTGTTTATCTTCACACTCCTCTGAAGTATTCCAATACTGTGAATAAAGTTTGCTTTAGTTTGCCCAGTGCTGCTTTTAAAAATATATTTAATTTAACTAACTTTTATATTGTAAACATTCCTAAAATTAATATTTTTCATCTTAAAATAATTAGTTGATACTTTTTATTATCATTTTTTTTACAGTTCATTTAAAATATTTTGCAAGTTTAAAAAACACTATATGTTTCTGAATTTCAAATATAGTTCTACTTTTTGACTTTTCTATTGCAATTATTTTTTGTGCTCAATATAAACATGGCTCAACATAAAAAATGGTTTGTTTTATGGCTCAGAATTATCTGGTATACGCCCAATAATAATTTGTTTATCGCCATACTCCTCTAAAGTCACCTGATACTGTCAATACAGTTTGTAATCAAGTTGAATTCATTTAGAAAGATAATTCAGAGTTTTCTTAGCTATGTCGAAATTATCGTTAAGTTCTTCCCAATTTTTCTTGTCACAGTAATTAATCGAATTAAAGGAATGAAACTATCATTTCCACTACACTCTAGTGGTAGATAGAATTTTTTGTTAATACCTGTGATAAACAAAATATAATCAATGATTAAATTTAAAATTATCACATATGTATCTAATCTATTATTTAAGCCAAATATAAAAGAAAATTATTTACGTAATATCTAAGTTCAATGATAAAACGTATGAAAATAATACAGACGATATTTAAATAACTTAAAGTAAGACATGATTAAAAGAGATGGTTAAAGGAATGGCAACATAATGCTAGAAAAAATGTTATTTTTACATATTTATTATGCGATAAATTGATAAATTTAATCACCTGCTCTTAACCGGGGAAATTACGGCTTAAAATAATCGCATTAAATGCTAGAAAAGGAGGGAAGGGGGAATTCCGAACGTTGCTAAACCTAACTCATCAAGAATCCAATATGAATGCCTGTGTCCATTCCAGGTACAACCGCTTCATAAATTCGAGGACAGACGGACACATAACTTAGGCTATTATTATATGGGGGATAAGTCGTAAAACCCTGACCAGAAATTGGTACTTTACGAAAAAAAAAAAACCCATTAATATGTTTAACATGAACTTTTAGGTTTGGTTTACTTTCGAGTGCTAATAAAGTCGGAAGCTAATGGGTCGGGAGTAATAAGTAACTTATTTTCGAGTGCTTCGATCTAATGTTTAGCTACACTAGGGCTTATGAGACCGAAACTTTTAGGAAAAATATTAACAGTTGCGAAACAAAATTGCAGATTGTTTATTTAAATTAACTTTATATAGTACCTAATCTTCAAGTTACGGGATTTCATTACAAATATCCTAGATATATTAGCAAAATATGGATAAATCATAAAACCTTGACCAGAAATTGGTCCTTTACGAAAAGAAACCTATTAACATACTTAAAAAGACTTTTAAGTTTGGTTAGGTTTGGACCGCTAAGGTCTACTATTTTGTTACGCGAGGGATAATGAGACCTATACTTTTAGGAAAAATATTAACAGTCGCGAAATAAAATTGTCGATTGTTTATCTAAATTAACTCTTTTATAATATCTAATCTTCAAAATATGGTATTTCATTTCAAATAACCTATGCATTATTAAAATGTAGATAAATCGTTAAATATTGAGTCGAAATCCTATCTTAAAAACTAAAATAAAAGGAAATTAATTAACCTATTTAAGTTGAACCTTTGCGAGCAGGGTGGCTCTGGGACTCAGCAAAATAGCTCAGCAAAAATATTTTGAGTTCATACTGAATATATGGTACTGAAAAAATACATGTTTATACATATTTTCAATATAATTGGTAGTAGGCGCAGACCAGTTTTTTTTTTTTTTTTTTTCTACGGAAGCTAAAGGACTTAATTACAGCCCTGCTAAGTATCCTAACATTGCTCATACTTTAACTACTTGGTGACCAAAACAAACAACAGAACTCGCCTGCGTTAGTTTGGTTGGGTGGATTTTAATGTTAGCTTTAGACTTCAATCACCGTATTGTCATAAAATTATCGAATTTTAAACACACACACAAATTTTATGGAATCTGAGAATGGCTGTTCTCAAACTTTTTTCACCACGGTACCTATTTAAGTTGAACCTTTGCGAGCAGGGCGGCTCTGGGACTCGGCAATCCGGGACGGCAAATTTTAGGAGAAGCATTTTGTATCGTATTTGTAAATACTTTCTTTATTAGGAAACGAATTGTTTAAAAATATTTTTAAAAATTTATTTCTTTATACCTAGGAATGCTGGAATGTAATTATTATTTGTTATTAGATTTGAGTGCAATACTAACCAATCCACGTAAAATGTGTAAGATATATATATATATATATATATATATATGAAAGTAATATATATTACTGTAATATATATTACTGTGTAAGAAATATATATTACTTTGCTTTCATTCAGTTTACATAGCGATTTATAGTAACAAGTTTAAAACGAAACATAGGAAAATATGCTTGTATTGAAAGATTTTTCTGGCCTCCTCTATAAAGTAAAGCGAGGATTCTATTGTTTTATTTGTACTATGATTATGTTAACACATTGTATACGGGACAAGTACTAGCTGGCATGCACTCGAAGCACCACAGGGTGCCGTGTCACCCAGTTTAAGAACCGTGGAGGCGGTCGATCGGTCGTACCTCGAAATAAATACAAGAACAGTTCTTAATGCCACAGTAGAGCAGTGATGATGGAAGGCAGCTTAAATTTTAAGTACCTTCATTCACGCTTTCCTTAACACATTGTATGCTGGACACGTACTAGTACGTTTAATGACGATTGATACTTGAGCGCGGGCCACGTACTAGGACGGGTTAGTGTAACAACATGGTTTGTTTGTGGGTACAAAAATAACGGCATATACAGGAAAACGAAGCCGAATGTTCTTGTCTACTACATAGATTCTGTAAAAATTTAGACAAATAAAAACTAGTTTTTACATTATTAGTTTTATAATTGCTCTTTTCACTTTTTATAATGTAAAAATGTTTATATATAACATAATGCGAAAAAATTAAAACTATATACTACTACTTCTATTTGACTTTTCATATTTACGATACTATTATAAATTTATCCTCTAAAAATATATTTTTGTTTACAAAACTCTTATGGTTATTACTTATACATTTCTATTTATATATTTGTTTATATATTTCAATATAAAATACGAAAAGTTGGTTAAAAAATTAAATAATTTTCGATTTATTGATATTTAACTGAATAACTAAATTTACATGCAAAACGCCCGCTCTCGGTACAATTCCGCTACGAAATGTACCCACACACAATGTGTTAATGATGACAACTGCGTACAAAATTGTTTCGTTTGGAAAATTCATAGTAATAAGAATAAGTTATCAGTGTTGTAAACTTTTTGAGATGAGTAATATAAATATCTGTTTTGTTTATACATTATTTTGATTAAAAGACGGAAGGGACGGCGTTTTACGTGTTTGTCCGAGGCAGCAAAACTGCTAAAGCCGGTCCTGTTTGCAAGAAAATTATCAGTTGTAAAATGCAATTGCCGGTCTTTCATCCAAGTTATCTTTCTCTAACACTAGACTATCAAAATAAAATTTATTTACCTAAAAATTATGATTATTGTAGCGTTTTGGAGGGATGAAAAACGCCGCAAGAAATAATAAGACTATAATGTAAATAACAGAGCATTTCATGGGCCATCGTACAAAAAAAAAATCCTGCAAGATAAAAAATATGAAAAAGTCTTCACGGAGAAAAGAATGGCAAAATAAAATGGCCTGTAGCCAAACGCTCTCTGCAGTAAACTGCTATTTCTCGCTCTGTAGCTGGATTTTCTTTGTTTCATAGAAGCTCGGTATTTCGCTACGAATTTGTACTTTCTTTAGAAAAAGAATTTAAAAAATATATTCCAAAGTATGATTCTTTATTGCTTTGATCCTAGGGACATAATTATTTTACACGTTTCCATTAAATTTAATTAAAAAGACAGCCGTTCAAGTAAAATGTGTCACGAACGAGTATGTAATTTTTAAAGAAAAATTATTAATGCAAAAAGTTAATAACGAAACAGAATTAGGATACTTTTAACAAGATTTTCGCTTCTCTTTTAGAAAAGGAAAAAAAAAAAGCGATTCTAAGGTTTTATTTGTGTTTATACTATGTTAAGGGTGACAAGCATGTAGTAAGAAATCTGTTTCATTTAAACAATTCAAAGTTAAAAAGAATAAGTATTCAGTGATAAGAAATTTTTGAGATCAGTAAAATAAATATCTTTCTTATGATGTACACTATTTTGAAAAAAAAAGGCGGGACTCCCCACAAAGGGTCGGGATATTTTTTTAGCAAAATAAATATCTCTTTTATATTTATACACTGTTTCCAAAAAATGCTCACATCCTGTAGGGAAATTTTATTGCAATTTTTATCGTGGGGGGAGGAGACGGCATTCTTTATTTTTGTCCAGGGCGGCAAAACTGCGATAGTCAGACCTGTTCCTATATTGCCTTGTAGTAAAAGTGTTTATGTTTTTTTGATAATGCACAACAGTTACATTATGGAAACGTTATGGGCACTAAACATGTTAAATTTAAGTTTTAGTTAACTAAGATAATCCTTTATAAAACCGTGGTAAATATACTTACCACTAAACTCACTTATTTAAAATGTCTATGGTAAGCTATTTTAGCACTTATTAGATTTGCCATTTATGAATAATTTCAGAAATAACTAAAAAAAAAGTAGATAAATAAAATAAAATAAAAGTCTTGTCCTCATACCATGATTTTAACAATTAAAGTTAGCTCTGGATGAAGGCAAAACTAGAAGACAATTTCTTCTGCACAGAACCCTTTGTTTATAGGATCATTTTCATTCATTCGATACAAATTCTTTTTTAGATTAGAGTAGATTTTTTTAGATTAGTATTTGAGCAAAATATGCTTTATAAATATTGTTTAGAACAACATAAAAAGAAATAAAATGCATAAAATAGCCTACCTTTTAATAGCACCCAGGAGACGGTGGTAACACAATTCCAGCCATAAAAAGAAGTTAAAATCTAATTAGCTTAATCTACTAATCTAAATGAATTTATTTACTTAAATGAATCTCAATTCAAAAAGTATTTTATTATACTACTACTAGGAAAGAAATGTTCTCATAAAGGATTAAAAGGACTTCATGAGTTCAAAGGGGCAAGAATTACTAAAATGTAAAAACCTAGATTCTTGTTTACGTTCAAAATTTCGAAAAAACTTGGAAGCTAAATATTGGAGATAATTTCGAAGAGTTGAGTGATTAATTTCATTAGGAATCTCATTATTTCGAAAATAATTCTCAGAATTAGCTACTTGCCGAAATATTAGTGTTCTGTGTTGCTGAAAATTTGTTTAAATGACAATCTGCGGAATAAGACAAAGATGAAATTATATCCTGGTCCTTACTTGGTATATATGGGCGGTATCTTAAATGCTTTGCGTCTCTTAGGTTCAGATTCCTAGAGTTAGATGTCAAATGTCTTTATGTATACAAGTTCCACGATTGAAATAAAATTCTCTAAAAAGTTAAAACTAAAGACTCGTGTTAGTGTCTACCGAAGTTTATAAGTTCCATAATGTCAGTGGAGTTATTTGAAACGGAGTTTATGAAGGCTTGGATATTCAGGGTGTAAACATGCATGGCTTAATTTGGAGTGCTACGGTCTACTTCTATAAATAACAGGGGTAGAAAAGCAGGGATTTATTTGTTAAAACCGGATCTACGTATATCCATGTTAACAGCATATATATATATATATATATATATATATATATATATATATATATATATATATATATATATATATATGTATATATATGTATATGTATATATATATATGTATATGTATATATATATGTATATGTATATATATGTATATGTATATGTATATATATATATATATATATATATATATATATTATATATATATATATATACATATATATATATATATATATATAGATATATATATATATAATATTTCATCTAGTCACAATAATTATATAGCCTTTATTGTTTTTACTTCGCTGGGCTACTGAGCAAGGAGAAAGCTAATCAGCTAGCAGTAATAACGAACGATGCAATCTGGCCACATTGAAGAGAACGGCACAAGTCTAATTAAAATTTTATTTTAGAGCTGCTAAAACGGACATCTTTACTAGTCAACGACAGACAAGAGAAAGACACAAAAATCACTCTGCTCGAACAGAGGTGCACCCAAGAGCGAAGACAGAAAGAATTTTTCCAAGGGACAAGAAACTTACTCAGCGAATTTAAGTGTTAAGATCAGGAAAAACGCGGAGAAATTTGCCGGCGACAGCTGGAAAACGTGTTGAATAGACAGAAAATTTACATGTATAGAACAGAAAGCTTTGGGAAATGTATCGAAAGAATTTTAAGTCGAGGACGCTCCTTTGATTAAGACATTTAGAGGCTGGGAAAAAGATTTTAAGGAATTAGAATGGGAGAGAGGAGGTTTTTAAGAAAATATTAAAGTTAAATAATTTTGATATATTACGTATATATATGTATATACATATATATATATATACATACATATACATACATATATATATATATATATATATATATATATATATATATATATATATATATACATATACATATATATATATATATATATACATACACATATATATATATATATATATATATATATATATATATATATATATATATATATGGGATTCGAATCTATGGCCACCAATATACAGAAGTATGACACTCTTAATCTAAAGCCCTGAAATGTATGATATTTATAATGTTAAAAATCCATTCGAGAATCAATTTATAGGATTCTACATCTTGGTTTGGTTTGGAGCGCTACGGTCTACTGTTTTGCACACGAGGGCTAATGAGACCGGGACCTACTGCTTAAAGCCGATTCCGTACGGCTACGAACAACCATGCCATAGTGGGATTCGAACCCACGAACTCCGGTACCGACGATCAGCGCCCTAACCTATCGGCCAGCGTTCGGCCTTCTGCATCTTGAAAGTCCGAAACCGGAGTGGCAGAATACCCTACTGTTAATATGCGGAAAAATATTTCAACACCTTAAGTACTCAATTTTTTAAGAACTGAATTTTTTTTTTCAATTTTATGATGCCTTTCGAGGTTTACTGCCACTGGGAAGATAATATTTATTATCAATTTATTCACAAAAGAAAATTATAATCAGTCCAAAACTGATCAAACAAAATTTCTGAATGAAACCATGTAGACTTATACGAGAATTGACTTTATTTTGAGCATATATTTTATTAATTCATATGAATATATACATATACACACTAATATGAAATGTCACCATACATAATCTATACAAATATTATAAAGCTGTAAAATTCTTATCTAGAGGGTAATCTCTAGAACTATTAAACCAATTCTAAAAATTATGGCCAATTACTTATGTATATGCATATTTAAACTTTGTGTATGCATGTTATTTTACATGTACGCATTGTATACACGTGTATTTATAACCCGTAGTTGTGGAGACACACATATATACTTATAAATTCATATTCAATATTCAATATCAAAATTTATCTGTCGATCATTGTACTATATAAGGGAATACGTCTGTCAGTTATAAGTGAAATTTATCCGAGTACTACTTATTAAAGAGGAGAAATCCATTTAATATATCAGAATTAAAATTATTTCTTCCCCAGTTACATAATGACTACTGGTAGATATTATTAATCAAATATAAAAATGTATTACTATTAAATGAACTGTTAGATTATTTTTGATCAAACAAAGCCCTAAAGATACTTTAATTTTTTTGATAGGATTTATGAAGTACTCCTATATTTTTGTAGAGATTCCTTTACGATTCAAAGAAATTATTTGCCCCTTATTTGCCCAAAAGATGCTGATTCACGAGGGTAGTTTTGCGGTCAATAACATCGAAAAGAAAAAAAAAGATACCGAATGATTATGAATCATGTACTCTTGTGCTTTTGAAAAATTATAGGGTTTTGTTAACGATCACTATATGTTGAAAAGAGATGTAGCAGGAAAGATAAGCTTGAACTCTTCAAGACAATTTATGACTGCCTTCTTCACTCCCAAATCTCTTTAGAATTGATTTATGAACACGTGTTACAACTTTCAAGGAGTGTTTTTTTTTAAAGCCCTGTCATGTACAATGTTTTCTTTATGTATTCTTTGGACAGCTTCTTATCTTTAAAGATTCCAAACATATATTGGAAAACATATATTAGAAATTGTAGAAAAATGGCATATGGACAGAAAATTTTATAGAATGGGGGAAAAATGTTAACCCTCTTTCGCTGACGAACTGTTACATTGATCTTTGTCAATACTTATTAGATCTGGTAATTATTTTTTCAAAATACTTCTTTCAATAACATCAGTGATTCTCAACCTTTTTTAAGCTACCGTCTACTTGGAACCGGAATGTGCTCAATGCTCCCCTACGGAACCGAAATGTGTCCAAAACCTCTCTTTGTAAAAATCCCGTAATTTAAAGTGTCGGGTAGAAGAAGTACTTAATGATAAGAGTCAAAATTAATTTTTTTTCAATTTAGTTAGAAATCGAAGTTTTGTTATTGAGACACGCTGAAGCAACGTTCAAACAAATGGTTAGGGAGCTGATCTTTAGTTGCGGAGTTCATTGGTTCGAATCCCATTGGGGCATAGATATTTGTAGACTTTCGTAATTGGCTTTTAGTAGTAGGTCCCGTTCTCAATGGCCCTTGTGTTGCAAAAGAGTACATTGTAGCGCTCCAAATCAAAGTAAATGAATGCTGTTGATTAAATATATTTTTCTAAATGTCGGCCCAAAATCACGCAGAACATAGGGAATGAAAATAACTGGTTCTGGTACCACCCCGCAAGTTTGTTTTATTAGGGTAAAAATCGCAATATTTAGATGATTAGCGTAATAAATTTATTTAGTATTTTTAAAATTAAGTTTTAAAGCCAAAATCTGCTCACATCGCCGCCCTACCGCCCGAAACAAGTTCACTGCCCACCAGCATCGTCTCACCGCCCCCGTTGAGAACCACTGAATTACACCAATATCTTAGTTTAAGTTTGAACCTTCTATTTTTGATTCGTTTGAAAACTCTAGACCGCTCTAGGTTACCTTAACGGACATGAGGCTTTCGTGATGCAACGCTGGCAAATCCGTTCAATATTTTTAGCCTCAGGATGGAGATTTTTCTCCTGATTTTGTATTTGAGATTGTCGATGTCCATAGATTTATTTATATTACATATTCTTTTAGAGTGAGATGGTTCAGGTAGCTTCCAGGCTTGAACCCGGCAAACTAAATACTACGTCAAATTCCCATTTATGGGTGACTTCATTATTTAGAGTTTCTTCCTAAACATATATTTAACCATATAATGCAGGTCAGATGATTTCTTTTCATTCGGAAAAAGGTGGTATAAATATATTCCTTTAAATATTTCTGTTCGCGAAATGTAAAAATAAGCAAGTATCCTATTTCCTCTTTTTTTTTTAAAAATTTATTTTAACCTTCCTTTATACAGCCAAATATTTTTTTCTAGTAATGGTATATCAAAATAATACTTCTTGAATTGAAGTTGATTAAAGAAAATCTAAATATATTATGATTATAATATTATAGTTACCGTAATTTCGCACGTATAGTCCGCAGGCTTGATTTTTTTTGTTTAAAAAATTTCATAAATCATCAGATAGTCCGCACCACTAGATAATCCGCGGACTATACGTGTAGAAATAGGTATTTTAGTATGACAACAATAAATCATTTTAAGAATAAAAACCTAAGTCCAGCAGAGTGTGAAAAGTCTGGATTAGACTAAATTAATTCCACCTTTAAAATCTGAAATAATTTCTCCTGTCACAGCCTCGGAGACGAATTTTAACGGAAGAAACAAAGCGGTCTACATTTCTCTGTTCGAGAACCCAACTATGTAAATCGTCTTCTAATGCAGGCCATTGTATTTTTCCACTGCGATTGGATTGCTTTCTTCCTTTTGCTTGCGCCAATTTCTAATAGCTTTCTCGTCGAATTTCTTGGACCCATCCACTCAGTGTTGTCAATCGGAGCTGTAAATAGTAACTATCGATATTTTCCCTTACTCCAGGACACAATTTAAGATTGCGCTACTTGCTACTACTGATTCGTTCTGCTTTATGGGTTGTATTTTTTTTTCATGGTTTATTACCGATACGATACGATGTTTTCTTGGCGTCTCGTGAGTCGTACTTTTGTTTACATTTGATCATCGGCAGCTCGCGAGATGTGCTTCCCCCCCCCCTTCTTCCGATTTTGATGATTTTAGCAATGAACAACCAGTAGATAATCCGCGGCTGAAGAAATTTGCTTTTTAAGCTAAGATAGTCTGCGAAATTATGGTATATTATATTAAGGTTATAATATTATAGTTTTATTATTACATATGTTATATTCTAATTTTAAATTTTTGGGTTGTTTAGATTTTTACTTTTATGCGCCATCACACTAAACGGCTATCTATGGTTGAATAGTTATCTCCTTCCTTGCATAACTACGTGGTAAATTTTATTAGTACGATAATAGTGTCCGAAATGCCGTTCCTTAAATATTTTGATTGATTGATTGATTGATTTGGAGTGCTACGGTCTACTTTTTGCAACACGAGGATTTGTTAGGATGACTTGTTAGGATTACTTGGACTCAACCAGCGGTTAAGTATTGGTCTGATTATATCCAATTTTCGACGCTTTAAAATTGTAAACGGTCTTTAAATGTACTAGTCATCATTTGTAATTGTATTTTCTTTATTTAGTTACTGTGTGTGTATTTTAAGTTCTGTATGTATTTTTATTTTAAACTGCATGCAAATTTACATGTATATCTGGTCAGCCCAGTAGTATATAAACAATTGTAGTTTCTGTGGGCTGACTCTGACGGTTGATTTGATTCCCTGTGTGGGTTTCACACTAGTCTTATTTTATTGCTCGTAGAGCAATGTATAGTGTTATTATTTTTTAAGCATGTTAAATAAACGACATGTTTTTTTAATGGTTTCACTCTTCACTCACCATACTTGCTACTCTGCGTTAAATGTCGTATGAGACTGACACATATGTTATATTCTAATTTTAAATTTTGGGGTGGTTTAGATTTTTTACTTTTATGCGCCATCACACTAAAAGGCTATCTATGGTTGAATAGGTATCCCCTTCCTTGCATAACCACGTGGTAAATTTTATCAGTACTATAATAGTGCCCGAAATGCCGTTCCTTAAATGTTTTGATTGATTGATTGATTTGGAGTGCTACGGTCTACTTTTTGCAACACGAGGGCTAATGAGACCGGGACCTACAGCTTAACACTTTGACTGCCATGGCTATCATATGTGATATCCAGTGATATTTCCGTTGAGACACTGGCTATCCGATATGATAGCCCTGGTGTTTTAACACTTCAGGCCATGGCTATCAAAGATGTTATCAGTTACATGAAAATCGTATTGGAGTTTGATTGTTGGGCTCCATACGATGTGTTAGGTATACGTGGTTTGCGCAAATTGGTATATGTGACGATTTTATGAGCTAAGTTTTATGAAAAATTAAATATTTGGAACATGCAACAAAAAAGGGAATATATATAAATAGAGAGAGTTTGTTTTAAAATATTGTTTGTTTTGAAATATTGTTTTTATATATAGTTTTATGTTGAAAAAATACAAATTACACAAAAAAAAGTTTGGCCCCGTTGTGAACATTTGCAATTTTGGCTTGGCAGTCAAAGTGTTAAAGCCGATTCCGAACGGCTACGAACATCCCCTTAAATGTTTTGGATTCCCCTGTTTATGCCGCCTGTTTACAGCTTTGCTTGATGCAGTCGTCTCTTTCCAGCATAGCACGGTACTGACTTTTCCTCCCTGTAGCAAAATAAATTCTCGAGAAGACAAAATTCTAACGTCAGCCAAAAAACAGCTCAGTCAAAATTCATTTTAACTTACTATTTACCTACTGTCGGTCCGTATTTTTACTTTTGCATTCTCATTTAAAAATAACAAATCTAATTTCTATTTCCCCTTTTCTTCCCTAAGAAAAAGTAGTATATATTTATACAGTTTTCCTGGGCACAAAATGAGATACCAGACAAATGCCTTTATGCATATTGTGGGAAAAAGAAGTTAAAAACAGCCGTTAAGCTTCCATATATTATACTTCAGAGAAAAAACTGCTGTTATTCCAGCTTACTTCTACCTGTTCTAGCTCCCAGATAATTTCCGTTATTAAAATGCTCCCAATTGCTTTTGAGAAGCCCACTCTGTTATTTGGTTTACGGTCGAATGCATGTAAATAAAAGTTATAATTAAATTGTTTTTCTTTCTCAAGGAAGTTCTGGATGTTGTCAGAAAAAAATTGTTTTAACCCAGTCATTACAGATTTCATTTTTAAAAAGTCAAGGAAAGTCTAATGCTGCATTTAAAAAAAAAGAAAAAATCCCTTTTCTTTATTAATATGGTCTGTTTCTGGAAACTGTCATATAAAAAAGAAAAACACTGCATGCTTTTTAAATTAACAAAGTTCTTAGCCGGTTTGAACGTGGCTTAAGTCGCTTACATTTGTTATGGGATGTGGAAGTCAAAGCATGGTAAAAGAAAATATAGAATAATCAAGATAATATTCAGCCTATACTAGTCTATACACATAAAAGAAAAAAAGTTAGAAATGTGGGTTTGGTATGAAGTACTATGCTCTACTCTTTGCTACACGAGTGGTAATTAATTAGACTGGGACCTAAAGCTTAGTCTTTTGAAGACGGTTTTAGTTTGGTTTGGTTTGGAGTGCTACGGTCTACTTTTTGCAACACGAGGGCTAATGAGACCGGGACCTACTGTTTAAAGCCGATTCCGAACGGCTACGAACATCCATGCCCTTGTGGGATTCGAACCCACGAACTCCGGTACCGAAGTCTAGCACCTTAGCCATTCAAATACCTTTTAAATTGACTCAGATTACTATCTAGTTTTGACAAACTGTACTATAACAGACATACAGCTACATCTAGCAGTATTGAGAAATATTAATTAAATGTTCTATTTAAGATATAGATGATACACCCGTCGTATGAACCAATTTAAAAGACATTACATACATGATACATCCATCAGCAAAGGGCTAAAGCCGATTTTGAGCAGCCACAAACAACCATGCTGTCAATGGGATTTAAACTCACAGACTCCGTTACCGAATGTCAGCTCCCTATTAATTCGATTATTATCTAGTCTAGTTAGAGTGCTAAAGTATATTTTCTATTAATCAGATAGGTACCTACTGCTTAAAGCCAATTCTGACCCGCAATAGGGTTCGAACATTTAAACTTTCATTTCTTGGTACCGAAAGGACAGCACCCCACCTGTTTAACCACTGCCCTGCACTTTTAAATACACTGTCAAATGATTACATATGCCACAATTTTATTTCTTTTTTACTGAAATCCTACTCACCTTTATGAACATTGTGTAATTTCAAAGGATTTGATGAATATCCCACTAAAATAATTCCTGAATACAGACGATGTAAAGAAAGAGAGACCAACATATAAAATTTAAAAAAAAAAATTAAAAAGCTAAAGCAGAAAACTGTTACGAAGCTCTAAGAGCGAGAGACTTTTTAATTGCTGTAAAAGTAAATTTCATTTTCAATATTCTATTACTTAAAATTTATTTATTCAGAAAAATGAAATTTATTGAATATTACGCTTTTATTTTTGGTTTTTTCTTATGAATTAAAGGAAGAACTGTCATCATGAAAAATTTCAGTATTCATATTTCAAGGGAAATACTCAACAGAATTAATAATCACTAGCTTGAGATTTTATTTTCTGTCTGTGGTTTAAATTTTTTTTTTCATGATCTTCAAACAAACGAAAGTTCCGATATTTGCCGTGTGCTTTTACAGACATTAGAAAATGTTTGGTTTTACTATGATTATCCTAACCTTTCTTTCCTCTCGAAATCACTTTAGAATACCGTAATCATAGAAACAAAAAGTACTGAAACAGTCATTCGAAAAAGAACTTAAATTGCTCTAAAAAATTGAAAGAACAGGGCCATTGGCATTGGCGTTGGCTTCCGAGTTTTTCTTGGCCGATGGGCTGAAAACACTAAACGCCCGGTATTTAATATTAGAGATAGCGGGCATTACGTTTACTATTGTGAATTTAGTGATAAGAACATAATGAAAAAAAACTTTAGAATAACAAAGACTGAGGTTATTACTTATTAAACTTTAAAGGCAAATAATTTACACTTAACACATTGTATGCGGGACACGTACTAGTACGTTTTCTGACGATTGATACTTGAGAGCGGGTTACGTACTAGTACTGATTAGTGTAACAACATCATTTGTTTGTGGGTACAAAAATAACGGTATATACCGGAAAACGAAGCCGAATGTTTTTGTCTACTACATAGATTCTGGAAAAATTTAGACAAATAAAAACTAGATTTTACATCAGTCGATGCGGAATCACAGAACGGGAAGGCTGATTAAAAAAGTCAATTCAGATTTAACTTTTTATTTATCCTTGCGAAAATGATACTATATATATATGCATATTTATATACTATATATATATTTGTATTAATATATATATTTGTTTATTTGTCTATTTGTATGTTTGTTTATATATTTCAATATAAAATAAGAAAAGTTGGTAAAAAAAAATTAAATAATTTTCGATCTATTGAGATGCGTAAAATTTATGCGTAAAACACCCGCTCCAGGTACAATTCCGCGGCGAAATGTACCCGCAGACATGTGTTAAGATCAATTGAAAAGAAACTACTTTACAAGTACTTAACTTAAAAGGAAGAAAAAAAAATAATTTAAAATTAGCTATAGAGCCGGACGAATACTCAGGTGAAGCATAGTAGTCGCCTGTGAAAGCTTAAGGTGATCGCAATTTTCAATATTAGCAATTTCTTTATTATTAATGTAGTATATGTTAGGACAGAGCCAGATTCAGAAAACAAACTTTAAACTCAGATTTAGTTTAAAGTCTGGTTATTGTTTTGCCAGCCAACTTCTAATTGATATCAAAAAATGAGTAGTTTAACACTAGAACCGAGAAAGGGGTCATTTTCACCCAAAAGCTATTTTGTGTTATCTTAACAGATTTATTTTCAGATAGTAATAACAGAAATAATATAATGCTTATAAAAATATTTTTTCAAATTTATACTCCTAAATGTTTTTATAAATCTGAAATAATAATAAATCTGTTAAAACACAAAATAGTTTGGGGGTAAAAATGACCCCTCCCCCGGTTCTAGTGTTAAAATACCAAATGACAAACAGGCAATAAGCTTACATAATTGGCTTAAATGGATGATCAAATTTAGCTTGCAATTTTTTACAAAACGTATTTTGCTCTATTTGAATGAAAAGTTAAATCTGAATTCCTAATCTACATATGTAAAGAGCGTCTGCAGGTTTGTATTTCTAGCTCCTTCATCTACAGTTCCAATTTCGATGAAATTTTCCTCACTTTGTTGACGAGAGGAAGGTCACTGTCTGCTTAAATTTTATTGGAACTTTAACTAACGAAGACATTAATTAACACCGTTAGAGCGCTAATTTCTTAACCCTTTAAAGTGTATTTTCAAGCATCGTTTGGCGAAATGATGTTTGCCGAGAGATCCGGGCATTTTAAAATTCCCATCTGTCATTTCAGATTTCATTTTGTTTGGTTTGGAGCACTATGGTCTACTGTTTTGTTCCGGGCTGATGAGACCGGGACCTACTTCTTTTAGCCGATTCCGAACGGCTACGACCATCCATGCCAGCGGCGGGATTCAGACCCGCGAACTCCGGTACCGAAGAGTAGTGCTCTACCATTGACCTGTCACTCCAGAATGAGTTAGACTAAAAATACATATTGAAACTTATAGCACGAATGTTTCTCCGTTATACAATAAAATGTTTAAAAAATAATCATCTGTACTAATTTTTACGGTTTTTAAAGGTAGATTTTAAAACAAACATTTTTACGACGAAGACTTTTAAATTATTCTGAACACTTTCGTAATTCTTCTGTTTGGCATGTTCTTGCATCGTTGAACTGTTCAGAATTTCCTTCCTCTCTCAAACTGCGTTTTTTTAAAACATATATGTATTCATAATTTTTTATACGAGTTTTTTGTAAAGTCCCATAATTCGACTTAAGCATTTAATTACTTCGTGAATTTATATCCAAACGACACGATTTTATTTAAAGGTTTGTATGCAATAAGCAACTTTACTCGAAGTTTAAAAAAATTATGGATTTTACATATATTTTTCTGGTTTTTGATTAAATGTTGAATTATTTCGTAAGTTCTCACGTGATTATCCATCGATTAAAAAAAAAACAAAAAAAACTTAGTACCCTGCCAAGAGAGATCAGCTCTTTACCTAACACAAACCAGAAACAGAAAATAACATTTCACATTTGATTTCCGAATTACATGTTCTGGACCGTTCACAGCTACAATCAAAATAATACATTTTAATCTAATTAAATTTCATTTTTACCCCGGGCAACACTGGGTACTTCAGCTGGTCTAAAATATTTGAAAGATAGATATCAGTTAGGAATTAGCAGTAAAGGTTTGTGCGACAAAAATACAGGATTTGAATTTCTGTAAGCGCATTTTACACTAGAGTACCTGGTTTACCATTTTCGATCCAGGGAAAACGATAATCTCCGCTATCTATAGTTTATTCCATTACAAGAACGTCCTGGGCTGGTATAATATGGATAGCAATTAAAATTCAAATCACATTGAAAAAAAAAAACCAACCAATTTATAGCTTTTTACTTTTTTTTTTTCAACTAAGATAAATATCTTGGTTTTCATAGGGATGTAGCGGTGTGCACTTTTAAAATTACTGATCTAATTAATTATGAAGATTTTTCATTGCTTGCGATGCTCCATTTGAAGACATCGTGTGGCGCAGTCACTCATGCTTTTGAAATCCCTGAATTAACGCAGTAATAAGAGAAGGTAAAACGTTTGTGTCAAAATATAGCAATAAGTTTAGCATAATTGATTTAAGTGGATGATCAAATGCCTCTTAATAAAGTTTTTACGAAATGTCTCTTGCTCTATATCTATGAACAGATAAATCCCAATTCTTAATTTGATATCGTTGAAAGATAAATAAATGTTAGAAATTTTATAAAGTATGCGCCCTGTGAAGACGTTGCAGTGCGCAGTAACGCATGTTTTTGAAATCCGTGAATTTATAAAGTAATAACAGAAGGTAAAACCTTTGTGCCAGAATATAGCAATAAGTTTAGCATAATTGATTTAAATGGATGATCATATGCTTTTAATAAAGACTTTACGAAATGTCTCTTGCTCTATTTCTATGAACAGATAAATAACAATTCTCAATCTGATATCGTTGAAAGATAAATAAATGTTAGAAATTTTATAAAATATGCATCCTGTGAAGACGTTGCAATGCGCAGTAACGCATGCTTTTGAAATCCCTGAATTAACGTAGTAATAAGAGAAGATAAAACCTTTGTGCCAGAACATAGTAAGTTTAGCATAATTGATTCCAATGAATGATCAAATGCATTTTAATAAAGCTTTTACGAAATGTCTCTTGATCTATATCGATGAACAGATAAATCCCAATTCTTAATCTGATATCGTTGAAAGATAAATAAATGTTAGAAAATTTATAAAGTATGCACCCTGTGAAGACGTTGCAATGCGCAGTAATGCTTAGTTTTTGAATCCCTGAATTAACGCAATAATAAGAGAAGGTAAAACATTTGAGCCTGAATATAGCAATAAGTTTAGTATAATTGATTTAAATGAATAATCAATGCATTTTAATAAAGCTTTTACGAAACGTCTCTTGCGATATGTTTATGACCACAAAAATTTTAATTCCTAATCTGATACATTTGAAAGATGGATAACCGTTAGAAACTTCCGCGAAGCCTAACCATGCTCGCGTGCCACATTTGCCCTCCTCACTGAAAAGTGATTACCGCAGAAGAAACGATTGCTGTTACCAAAATCTCCCTATAGAAAACAGTTTTTTCACCCCAACAGAAAAAAAAGAAAAGAAAAATATTAAAAAGAAAAAAACCCGCTTCTCTCTCGTCTTCGCCAACGAGGGGTTTCAAAATGAACTTTTTGTGGTAATTCCGGTCTTAGGGGCTTCCAGTCGTGACCTCCCCGCCCTTCAAGAGGCCCTGCGCCGGAGGTAAAGTTCTGCTGTGCGATATATAATTAAGTGCTCGCTCTAATTTTTACTCGGTTCAGTTTTCTGCTGCACAGTAGATGGGAATCGGATTCTACTTTCTTCTAGGCCTTGTTGAATCACGATCTTAGTGAAGGGAATTCCGCACCCGTCTTAAAGTTGTTTCACAACATTTTAAAAAAAGGAGGAGCGTCTTGAGAGGGGGGGATGCGTTTGGAATGTCGCAGTTTGATCTAGATATATGTAGGTGAATCCTTAATGGATTATTGACATTTGAAGAAATTCTGACATATCCAAAGCTTGCTTTTTAAGGCGACAGTGGACCTTTAGAGCAAACTTTTTTTCTTTTAAATGAATTTCCTTGAAGATTGACTGTGTTATTAATACTATTGATATATAAATATTTTAAAAATTTGAAGGCAAAATATTAATTAGTTTTGGAGTTATTAATTATTAATTGTTTCATAATTAGCTTAATTGGAAATGCTCCGGGCGCATCAATTTTGCATAAAATATTATAAAAAAATTTTAAGTATACCAGACTTTACAAAAAATGTAGTTGTTTCCAAAATATATTGAATCGGATCTATGGTTTAGGAGATTATTAAATTTTTATTAGATAAACTTTAGTCGCTTTGAATTTTGCTAACCCTAACTCATCAAGAATCCAATATGATTGCCTCTATCCATTCCAGGTCCAGCCGCTTCGTAAATTAGAGGACAGATGAACATATAACTTAGGCTTTTATTATACAGGGGATAGATATTAAAGTTTATTTAATAATTGGACGGGCGGAATTTTTGGGGTTTGTCTTTGGTGCAAAATTGCTAAGGCCGGACCTGGTGATAGATATCCCTATTTCTCTATCTCAATTTATTATTTTACATACAGTCGAACTTTCCTATGGTAAAACTGGGGTCATTGGCTGCATTAGAGAACGGCAAACTGCATTTCTATTGGATGAGGCATTTTGTATCGTATTTATAAATATTTTCTTTGGTAGGTTGGTTCACTTTGAATACTACTATCTACTATTTTGTTACACGATGACTAATGACACCTGGACCTACTACTTATAGCTGTTTCCGAAAGTCTACGAATATCTAAGATAGTAGTGGGATTTGAACCCTCGAACTCCGGTACCAAAGAGCAGAGCCCAGCCTATTTGGTCATCATTCGGCTTTCTTTGTCATGTAAAAAAATTTATAAAAAAGTATTTTAGATCTTTATAGAACGGAAGCATGAAACGTAATTATTTATGAAATTTTTATTAGATTTAATTGTGTGAGGTAGGATTATATAATTACTATAAGAGGCTATTAATCTTTTAAAGTAGAACGTTCGTGAGCAGGGGCGTCTCTAGGATACCGAACCCAGGCTCAAATCTTAGTATCGGCATTATGTATCACACTTGTAAAATACTTTCTTTATTAGAAAAATAATTATATAAAATATTTTATAAATTTTATATCTTTATATCTTGGATGCCTGGAATGGACTAATTTATTATCATTATTATTATTTTTTAGGTATAATTGCAATGCCAATCAGTGCAAATAAATTGTTCAAGATAGGAGTATAGATTTTTTAAAGAACGATTCCGCTGTGAATTGTAGTATGTACACAACAAAACATAGATAGATATGCTTGTTTTAAAATGATTTCTGCTGACCTTTTATAAAAGCAAAAGATGATTCTATTGTTTTATCTGTTCTAGTATTACGGTATTGGTGACAAGTACTTACAAAACTGTTTCGTTTAACCCTTTCGTGGGCTGTGGGAAGATTATTTCCCACCTACACGATCTTACAAAATACATCTGTGGGAAGCGCAAAACCCATTAAAATATAGTGCTCTTGTTATTGAAACGACAGGAAGACTGATTCCCACTTCCGTTTTGCGCTGTCATCAATTGTTCGATCGATTGAATACAATTAGCAGCTCTGTTTTGAAAGTTTGGAAACGTGGAGTGAGAAATAAATGGCCCACGAAAGGGTTAAGCAATTTGTGGTAATAAGACTAAGTAATAAGTGTTGTAAAATTCGGAGACGAGTTAATTAAATATTTATTTTATGCTCACACACTGTTTTGCAAAAAAATCCAGAAGTGGCGGTATTTTACATCTTTTTCCTGAGAAGCAAAGCTGCTAGTATCGGTCTTGCCGGGGTATAGTGAATTCTCTGTTCCAGTGACCTATTTTACTAACCCGAACTTACCTTTTTAATAAATTTTAAACACTTAAAAGGAATTCGTGAGAAAATATAGTGATATGTGAGCTTAGAAGGCACTGAAATTTTCCTTCCACAGATTTTTTTTCCAAATTTTAAAAGGTAATTTTACAAATGCGTACGCATTAGAATATCGAAAGACAACATTCATAAGTTACTTTCTCTCAATCTCTATTGTGAAGACATTTGCAACAATCTGATCAATTTCTCCCAACCGAAAATATGGCAAAAAATATGCATTCTTTTTTAAATCGGTGATAAGAAAATTGATGAATTTTGCTTAAAATTTATTAGTCTAAAATCGTGGTTCTGAAACTGAGTGGTGCTGTGGCAATAAACAAGAAAAATTTCGAATATATTAATAGATTGTATGCGGGTACATTTCGCAGTGGAATTGAACAGGGAGCGGGCGTTTTGCGAGTAAATTCAGTTATTCAGTTAAATGTCAATAGATCGAATATTATTTAATTTTTTAACCAACTTTTCGTATTTTGTATTGAAATATATAAACAAATATATAAATAGAAATGTATAAATAACAACGATGAGATTTTTGTAAACAAAAAATATATTTTAGTGGATAAATTTATAATAGTATCGTAAATATGAAAAATCAAATAGAAATAGTAATATATAGTTTTAATTGTTTCCCGTTCTGTGGTTCCGCATCGACTGATGTAAAAACTAGCATTTATTTGTCTAAACTTTTCCAGAATCTATGTAGTAGACAAGAACATTCGGCTTCGTTTTCCTGTATATACCGTTATTTTTGTACCCACAAACAAACCCTGTTGTTACACTTTTTCTTACTAGTACGTGACCTGCTCTCAAGTATCAATCGTCAGAAAACGTACTAGTACGTGTCCCGCATACAATGTGTTAAAGAAGGCGTGAATGAAGGTACTTAAAATTAAAGCTTCCTTCCATCATCACTGCTCTATTGTCGCATTAAGGACTGTTCTTGTATTTATTTCGAGGTACGACCGATCGACCGCCTCCACGGTTCTTAAACTGGGTGACACGGCACCCTGTGGTGCTTCGAGTGCATACCAGCTAGTACGTGTCCCGTATACAATACGTGTCCCGTAGAACAGCCATTCTCAGATTCCATAAAATTTGTGTGTGTGTTTAAAATTCGATAATTTTATGACGATACGGTCATTGAAGTCTAAAGCTAACATTAAAATCCACCCAACCAAACTAACGCAGGCGAGTTCTGTTGTTTGTTTTGGTCACCAAGTAGTTAAAGTATGAGCAATGTTAGGATACTTAGCAGGGCTGTAATTAAATCCTTTAGCTTCCGTGGCAAAAAAACTGGTCTGCGCCCCTACCACCAATTATATTGAAAATATATATAAACATGTATTTTTTCCTTATCACTTATTCAGTATGAACTAAAAATATTTTTTAATTCTTAAAACGTTTCGAGCGTATTAATTTATAATTTTTCTCTTATTTTTACCTTATAAATACTTAAACATATTTCGGAACACTTTGGGTATATTATTTTACTGATAGACTGAAGAGGTTATTTGAGAGGAACATTTTTTATTTGGAAGTTGAATTTTCATAAAAAAAGTTTCGATTATCTAAATTTAAATTTAGTTTTAATAACTTTATTAAATTTAAAATTTAAAACGAATACCCGGATTTATATTCAAGTATATTAGGAATGTTTTGTAAATATTTTGTAAGAATCTATAACAAGTTGAGTCTCTAGAAGCATTTTAAAAAATAAGAAAACTAAAAAAAAAATAGTTTTAAAATTAGTGGATTTTTAAATAATAACAAATCCTTTTTCAGCTTTTCCTTATTTCTACTTGGGTCGAATCATCCTCTTTCGGATCCATTCTCCTCACTGTGCGGTGCACCTAAGACTGATGAGCCCGTGGCAAGTGCCACCTTTGCCCCGCCCTAGTTACGGCTCTGATACTTCGCTTCTTTACTAAATTAGATCGCATGAGAATTAAACTGTTGGTGATTAAGCGAGATCTTCAGAAAATTATACAGTATTAAAAAACCATGATATTTCACATAAAAAATTTTTCTTTTGATATATTTTTAATTATAACTGATTTCCTATTTAATAAATTTAGTTCGTAGAAAATAGTGTTTTTAGTATTTGTACAAAATTCGAAAATTTTATACAAAATGTCTCATTAAGTCTAAAGCTAAAATAAAAATTAACTCAATCAAACTATCACAGGCGAGTGCTATTGTTTGTCTTGGTTACCACGTAGTTTCGGTTAAAGCAAGTGTAGTGACACTTTTCATCTTTACTTAATTAGATAATATGAGATTTAAATTATCAGCGATTAAGCGAGATCATCATAAATACTTAACCAGAGATACTAATATTAGTTATGATGAAGTAATTGAAAATTCTGCTAAAAAGATAGAAATTTTTAAATAAAATGCAATTGTATTTATATACATACTTTTATTAGACATTTAATAAAATAAATTTCATTTTATTTTTAAATTTATAGACAAACTATTCAAACTTTTTTAGAAAAAATAATTTGTTGTTGTATATTAAATATTTTTTATTAAAAAAAGTTAATATGTGTTTTAGTTTTTCACATCATTTAATTTTGTTTTATATTTTTTTTTGTTCTATTTCTTGTGGGAGAGGGAAGATGAAAATATTTAAGATCCCAAAGTGGTTTAATCCATTTCTGTTTTCAGTGTCTTTTTCAAAGTTCAAAGATTCAAGCGTTTGCTATAAGCTGTGCCGGGAACGTATCTCAATGATCTTGGTTCGAAATGAGCTACCGAAGGCGGAAACGACATCTGTTGCAGGAGCAAGGTTATTACAAGATAAAGAGAGACACGTCCCCCTATATCTTATAATAACCTTGCCCCGGGAGCAAAAAGCGCGAGGGACTAACCGACATCTTGATGCAGTCCTTTAATGATGCTAGGATTATTCAAGTTAATATACCGGTAGCACGTATGTATTTGCCACTTTCTTCTGCGCGGAGCAAAGTTTCGCAGGTGTTTCAAAGCTGATAGATTTTTCTTTCTGAAAATAAGCCATTGTTTCGAGAAGTTTCAGCGGTATCACCTGAACAACAATGGCCTTATTTTTTTTTAACCGACCATCGGGAATTCTTTGATTTCGCAACTTTCCTCGGAAATTGAAAAATTTAAACGCAAAGCTCGATGGGAAAACCTGTTTACGGATCTTCAAGTTTTACGATGAACATAAGCTTTGACATAAGTCCTTTTATTTTTGCAACAAAGACAAAATCGTAAGAAACTTTGTGTTCAACGGGAAAGAAGAACTACACACATGCATATATGCATTCATATAGCACACGAATATATATGTGTATACACACCTACATTCATATACAGGGAAAATCCAAGACAAGCAGACACTTAAAATTTTTCTTAAATTTTCTTCATATTAGTGAATAATAGTTTATCTGCTTCATAAGGAACAATGTGCAACGGGAAGAAAGAATCAAACACCTGCATGCATGCCCATAGTACACGCATACAAACACACGCACACACACACACACACACACACACACACACACACACACACACACATATATATATATATATATATATATATATATATATATATGTATATATACATATACATTTGTAACAAACAAACAAAAGTTCTCCCAAACTATCCCAACTACATTTTATATTTTAATCCTAACTTTCCCAGCAATCTAAAT
>CM063503.1:25017675-25020175 GCA_032207245.1 Pardosa pseudoannulata | reverse complement strand
TTTGTATAATTATTTACATCCCCAATCTCATACGTCTGTGATGTATGGAAGCCAATAATTTAGAATCAAGAGTTTCTGCAATTAAAAAAAAAAAAAACTTTTTAGAGACGCATGATTTTTCGATTTTTTTATGTTTTTGACATTTTAAATTTACAACAGATGATAGCTCTACATTTAATTAATTTTTTTCTTTTGAAATATATGTATTTAAACTTGCTGTACCAGAGAAGTCAGTAATTCAATTATCCTTCTTATGACCCCAAATAAAAGTATCTATACAAACAACACTTATAAATTGTTAAGCTATTTATTTATCATATCATTTTAAGGATTCTTATTTATTGTGCTTCTAGTACAATTAAACTTTTAAAAAGTATAATGTTCAAGCTGTACAAGGGGAGGGATTAGTCAGTTAAACCACTCCTCAAACCCTCCTCAAGTATCCTCTAAGGCAAACCCTCCTAAGGAATGTAAAGAAAACTTATCATATATTTTACGCTTACATGGTTCATTGATAACATTTATAAACTAATTACCCTAAATTACAATGAATTCATTTTGGTGACCTTTAAAGAGTTAAGCAGTAGTCCCCGGTCTCATTAGCAAAAAAAAGCAGACCGTAGCTCTCCAAACCAAGCCAAACCTTTCAAGAAATAAAGCACGCAAATTTATAAAAAAAAAAAGAGTAAAGGATGTGTAAAGCTAAAACAAATTCATACTTTTTTATTAACAAATTGTGTGCGGGTACATTTCGCAGCGGAATTGTACCGGGAGCTGGCGTTTTGCTCGTAAATTTAGTTATTCAGTTAATATATCGAAATTTATTTAATTTTTTAACCACCTTTTCGTATTTTATAATGAAATATATAAACAAATATATCAATAGAAATATATAAATAATAACCATAAGATTTTTGTAATATATATATATATATATATATATATATATATATATATATATATATATTAGTGGATAAATTTATAATAGTATCGTTAATATGAAAAATCAAATAGAAACAGTAGTATATTCTAATTTTTTCGAATTAGTATATTCTAATTTTTTCGTATTTTATAATGAAATATATAAACAAATATATAAACAGAAATATATAAATAACAATCATAAGATTTTTGTAAATATATATATATATATATATATATATATATATATATATATATATATATATATATATATATATATATATATATATATATTAGTGGATAAATTTATAATAGTATCGTTAATATGAAAAATCAAATAGAAATAGTAGTATATTCTAATTTTTTCGAATTATGTTATATATAAACATTTTTACATTATAAAAAATGAACTATTACACAGAACATTTGATAATTGTCAGCGAAGATTTAATCATAATTATCTTCGTTAAATTAACCTGTGGTTCCGCTACGACTGATGTAAAAACTAGTTTTTATTTGTCTAAATTTTCCAGAATCTATGTAGTAGACAAGAACATTCGGCTTCGTTTTTCTGTATATACCGTTATTTTTGTACCCACAAACAAACCATGTTGTTACACTAACCCGTACTAATACATAACCCGTGCTCAAGTATCAATCGTCAGAAAACATACTAGTACGTGTCCCGCATACAATGTGTTAATGAAAAATATTTGATATGCAAAAATAAATTTTTGCTTTTCAGAAATGTTTCAGTAGTTTTTTTTATCAGTGTATAAAATAGAATTTATTTTATTAAATGTTTAACAAAAGTAGGTATAATTTTCTTTAACAATTGTCTTTTCTAGCCTTTAACTCAGCAAAATTATGCATTATTTCATTATAATTAATATTATCCAAAGAAATTTGTTTAATGTATTAAACAGCTAAAGAATTGAATTTTAAATGACTGAGCGAGTATCGTGAGTATTTTTCAGATGTTTTTACACTGAGAATGATCTTTTACCAGATGCATTTAATAAGATAAAGTTAACGATATTCGCAGTTAAAGTCAAACATAATTACACTGATCCCCTATATAATAATAACCTAAGTTATCTGTCCGTCTGTCCTCGAATTTATGAAGTGGTTGGATCTGGAATGGATAGAGACATCCATATTGAATTATTGATCAGATAGGGTTAGTAAAATTCAAAGCGAGTAGAGTTAATCTTCTCCTAAACTATCGATCCGATTTTAAAATAAATTAGTATAAATATATTTCTTATCACAGTGAAAAATACTACCGTCTTTAAAATGTTCGAAATCCACCCCTTCTCCTCTTTTCGAGCGTTTAATCCCATTATATCAAGACCCATTTAATGAGCATGCGATTAAATTTATCCCTTTATCACATAATAAATAGTTAAAGTCATCATAATTAATAGTTAATAGTTATATACTTACATATATATACATATATGCATACATACACATACATACATATATACATATATATATGTATATATATATAACATATATATATATATATATATATATATATATGTATATATATAACATATATATATATATATATATA
>CM063503.1:24797675-25015175 GCA_032207245.1 Pardosa pseudoannulata | reverse complement strand
CCATATTGGATTTTTGATGAGTTAATGTTAGCAACGTTCGAAATCACCCTTCCCCCCTTTTCTATCTTTTAATGCCATTATTTCAAGTCCTATTTTTACCAGTTAGGAGCAGGCGATTTAATTTATCAATCTGTCACATAATAAATACGTAAAAATAATATTTTTTTCAATCATTATGACGTCATTCCTTTAGCCTTATCATTTAATCATTTCTTATTTTAAATTATTTAAATATCATCTGAATTATTTTCATATTCAGGCTGGACCTGGAATGGATAGAGGCATTCATATTGGATTCTTAATGAGTTAGAATTAGCAAAATTCAAAGCGACTAAAGTTTATCTAATAAAAATTTAATAATCTCCTAAACCGTAGATCCGATTCTAAAATAAATTGGTATAAATATGCTTCATATCACAGCAAAAAATACTGTCGTTTTTAAAACGTTCGAAATACACCTCTTTCCCCCTTTTCGAGCTTTTAATGTCATTATTTCAAGCCCTATTGACCCCGGTTAAGAGCAGACGATTAAATTTATCAATTTATCACATAATAAATATGTAAAATAACATTTTTTTCTAACATTATGACGTTATTCCTTTAACCATCTGATTTAATCATTTCTTATTCCAAATTATTTAAATATCGTCTGCATTATTTTCATGCTTTTTATCTCTGAACTTAGATATTATGTAAATAATTTTCTTTTATATTTGGCTTAAATAATAGATTAGGTACATATGTGATAATTTTAAATTTAATCCTGGATTATTTTTGTTGGAATGAAAATTTTATCACCGGTATTAACTACAAAGTGTATCTACCTCCAGGGTGTAGTGGAAATTATACTTTCATTTCTTTACTTCCATTAGTTACTGTGCCAAAAAAAAATTTGGGAACAACTTAATGATAATTTTGATTTAGCTAAGAAAACTTTGAGTTAAATATCGTCTGCATTATTTTTACACTTTTTATCACTGAACTTTGTTATGACTTAAATAAATTTCTTTTATATTTGGCTTAAATAATAGATTAGGTACATATTTGATAATTTTAAATTTAATCTTCGATTATTTTTGTTACAATGAAAATTTTATCACATGTATTAACAACAAATTCTACCTTCAGGGTGTAGTGGAAATGATAGTTTCATTCTTTACTTCCATTAATTACTGTGGAAAAAAAATGCGAAGAACTTAACGATAATTTCGACATAGCTAAGAAAACTTTGAATTATCTTTCTAAATGAATTCAACGGGATTATAAACTGCATTGACAGTATCGGGAGACTTTAGATGAGTATGAAGATAAACAACAAATGTATTAACAACAAATTCTACCTTCAGAGTGTAGTGGAAATGATAGTTTCATTCTTTACTTCCATTAATTACTGTGGAAAAAAAATGCGAAGAACTTAACGATAATTTCGACATAGCTAAGGAAACTTTGAATTATCTTTCTAAATGAATGCAACGGGATTATAAACTGTATTGACAATATCGGGAGACTTTAGATGAGTATGAAGATAAACAACAATTGTATTAATAACAAATTCTACCTTCAGAGTGTAGTGGAAATGATAGTTTCATTCTTTACTTCCATTAATTACTGTGGAAAAAAATGCGAAGAACTTAACGATAAGTTCGACATAGCTAAGGAAACTTTGAATTATCTTTCTAAATGAATGCAACGGGATTATAAACTGCATTGACAATATCGGGAGACTTTAGATGAGTATGAAGATAAACAACAAATGTATTAACAACAAATTCTACCTTCAGAGTGTAGTGGAAATGATAGTTTCATTCTTTACTTCCATTAATTACTGTGGAAAAAAATGCGAAGAACTTAACGATAATTTCGACATAGCTAAGAAAACTTTGAATTAACTTTCTAAATGAATTCAACGGGATTATAAACTGCATTGACAGTATCGGGTGACTTTAGAGGAGTATGAAGATAAACAAATTATTAGGCGCGTACCAGATAATTCTCAGCCAAAAAACAAACCATTTTTTATGTTGAGCCATGTTTATATTGAGCACAAAAAATAATTGCAATAGAAAAGTCAAAATGTAGAACTATATTTGAAATTCTGAAACATATAGTGTTTTTTAAACTTGCAAAATATTTTAAATGCACTCAAAAGTATCAGCTAGTTATTTTAAGTTGAAAAATATTAATTTTAGGAATGTTTTTAATATAAAAGTTAGTTAAATTAAATATACTTTTTAAAAGCGGCACTGGGGCTGAGCAAACCGGATTTCCGTCCGAGGCGGCAGTTTGATACTAATTTGCAAAATGTTTTTTCTATTATTGAAAAAAAAATTTAAATACATACCTTTTCTAAGCTTAAAAAGATGGAATATAATTATTTTATTTAGATTTTTTAAAATGAAAGCAAAGTATGTAAATCACGTACGATACACAAGTGTACAATGGAAGTACATAGCATCATTGTCAAGAAAGAAGCAATAAAATCCCTATATAATAATAGCCTAACTTATCTGTCCGTCTTTCCTCGAATTCATGAAACGATTGGACCTGGAATAGATAGAGGCATCCATATTGGATTCTTGAGGAGTTAGGGTTAGCAAAATTCGAAGCGAATAAAGTTTATCTTCTCCTAAACTATCGTTACGATTCTAAAATAAATTTGTATAAATACGCTTCATATCACAGCAAAAAATACTGTCGTCTTTAAAAAGTTCGAAATCCACCCCTTCCCCCTTTTGCTGGCTATTAAATTTATCAATTTATCACATAATAAAAAGGTAAAAATTACACTTTTTTCTAGCATTATGACCTCATTCCTTCGTATTTTCAGATGTTTTATCACTAAACTTAGATATTTCTTTTATATTTGGATTAAATAATAGATTAGGTACACATGTGATAATTTTAAATTTAATCGTCGATTATTTTTTGAAAGATAATTCTTAGCAAAAAAACCTGCCTCATAGGATACTTTAAAATTCTGGAACATTAAAAATTTTATGAAATGAGTTAGACTTAGCAACGCTCGAAATTCCCCCTTCCCTCCTTTTCTATCATTTAATGCCATTATTTCAAGCCCTATTTTCCCCGGTTAAGAGCAGGCGATTAAATTTATCAATTTGTCACATAATAAATGGATAAAAATAATGTTTTTTCTAGTATTTTGACGTTATTTTTTTAACCATCTCATTTAATCATATTTTATTTTAAATTATTTAAATATCGTCTGCATTATTTTTATATGCTTTATCACTGAACTTAGATATTACGCCAATAATTTTTTTTTATATTTGGCTAAAATAATAGATTAGGTACACATGTGATAATTTTAAATTTAATCATCGATTATTTTTTGAAAGATAATTCTTAGCAAAAAAACCTGCCTCATAGGGTACTTTAAAATTCTGGAAAATTAAAAAAATTATGAAATGAGTTAGACTTAGCAACGTTCGAAATTCCCCCTTCCCTCCTTTTCTAGCATGTAATGCCATTATTTCAAGCCCTATTTTCCCCGGTTAAGAGCAGGCGATTAAATTTATCAATTTGTCACATAATTAATGGGTAAAAATAATGTTTTTTCTAGAATTTTGACGTCATTCCTTTAACCATCTCATTTAATCACTTCTTACTTTATATTATTTAAATATCGTCTGCATTATTTTTATAGGTTTCATCACTGAACTTAGATATTACGTAAATAATTTTCTTTTATATTTGGCTTAAATAATAGATTAGGTACATAAGCGATAATTTTAAATTTAATCATTGATTATATTTGTTGCACCGAAAATTTTATTTAGGGTTAGCAACGTTCGAAATCCATCCCTTTCCCCCTTTTCGAGAGCTAAATGCCATTGTTTAAAGCACTATTTTCCCCGGTTAAGAGCAGGCGATTAAATTTACAAATTTATCACATAATAAATAGGTAAAAATAACATTTTTTCTAGCCTTATGACGTCATTCCTTTAACCATCTCATTTAATCATATTTTATTTTACATTATTTAAATATCGTCTGCATTATTTTTATGCAGACGATATTTTATGCTTTATCACTGAACTTGATATTACGCCAATAATTTTCTTTTATATTTGGCTAAAATAATAGATTAGGTACATATGTGATAATTTTAAATTTAATCATCGATTATTTTTTGTTGCAAGAAAATTCTCAGCCAAAAAAACAAACCCTTTTTTACCATCCTTATAGAGTTCTTTACAATTCTGGAAAATTAAAAATTTTACTGACCCCGCCATATGACGAGCTATATGCCAGTTCGATAAAACCATTTTTACTTCGAGAATAACGGGAGAAGAACTTATGTTACCCTCTTGTGAAAAGTATTTGTAAAAATAGGTTAAATTTTAATACCAGATCAATGTTTCATCATAGATTTTTATCTTTTCGGAGCAAGAATATTAACTCTATAATAATGATGTATTTTACATAAGATAAGAATTTAATATCAAGTACTTATTAATTTTGGTTACTGAATGTTGAAAATCTGATATTTTATAGCACGTTCATATTAACTGCGAGTAAGAAACGTGCTTAAGTAGATTTATCTGACAGGCTACTTAAACTTTAATGAAGTTCATTTGGGAAAATAAAAATTCTCGTGATTATGTAATAGAAAAGATTGCCCATTGAAAAAAAAAACCCTACTTTTTTCTTAATAGATTAAGTATTCGTTTTCTTGTTTCTGTATATTTATTGTGTTCTATTCAAACTTCAGATATAGTATTATTCAGAAATGTAGCCAGAAGAGGGGTGGGGCTCAACGGGATCTAGCCCCACCGTTCGAAAATTTGCAGTTTATTCTATAGCATTTTAACTTTAAAATAGTACATTCTCAAGATATAAATATAAAACGAGCATAGGTTATTTGTCTGTCAATTTCATGAACTGACACTAAAAAATTTTAATTCTTTTTTTCTTATATCTAAATCTGATATACAGTTACCTTTTTATTCACAGCGAATTTTTTAGAAACCATTTATTACTATTTGAAACTAGTATATAGCCCGTCATATGACGGGATCAGTAAATTTTTTAATTTTCCAGAATTGGTTTGGTTTGGTTTGATCGCTACGGTCTACTGTTTTGCATACGAGGGCTAATGAGACCGGGACCTACTGCTTAAAGTCGATTCCGAAGGGCTACGAACATCCATGCCATAGTGGGATTCGAACTCACGAACTCTGGTACCGACGATTAGCGCCCTAACCAATCGGCCAGCTTTCGGCTAATTTTCCAGAATTGTAAAGTACCCTATGAGGCAGGTAAAAAAATGGTTTATTTTTTGGCTGAGAATTATCTGGTACGCTCTCAATAATTTGTTTATCTTACTGACCCCATGTTAGTTGCCAACCTTAATTTATCTTGTCATATTTCATGATAGAATGGACAGCAGTGGTTTTAATATTGTCAGTGATTATTTGGCGGTATATATGAATGATGTTGTGTCAAATTAGCGAATCGATGGCAAACCGTGTGGTTTTGTATAAAAAAACAAACACACAAACGGACAAACTTCTTAATTTTCAAAGATATATATAACTTAAATCGTAGATACTTATTACTCCGTGAAATAAACTCCTAGACTTTTATGAAAAGAATTTGTTGTTAATACCGGTGATAAAATTTTCATTGGAACAAAAAATAATCGTTGATTAATTTTAAAATTATCACATATGTACCTCATCTATTATTTAAGCCAAATATAAAAGAAAATTATTTACGTAATATCAAAGTTCCATGGTAAAACGCATGAAAATAATGCAGACGATATTTAAATAATTTTAAATAAATGATTAAATGAGATGGTTAAAGGAATGACGTCATAGTGCTAAAAAAATGTTATTTTAGTCTACTTATGTAATAAATAGATGAATTTAATCATCGCATTCTCTTAATCGGGGAAAATAGGGCTTGAAATAATGGCATCAAACGATCGAAAAGGGGGTGGATATCGAACGTTTTTGAACTCACTTTGAATTTTGCTAACCCTAACTCACCAAGAATCCAATATGGATGCCTCTATCCATTCCAGATCCAACCGCTTCATAAATTCGAGGACAGACAACTTTGGCTAATATTATATATAAAGGATTTTACATTTTTTGGTGTAATAGTTAATATTAAATAATGATATTGAATTTATGTATCTCTTTTACTAAATTTTATGTCTTTTTAGATAAAAATAGTGAAATATCCTGAGGGTGGACAGTTTAGTTTGAGAACCCCCCCCCCTTTCTCTCCAAAACTAAACCCTAAGGTGTAGGCGTATTATTAGGGTATTTCATTTCTCTGTATAACTATCTTTGAAAATATTGCATTTCAAAGCCCCATATACTCATATTTAATTCCATTATCGTTATATATGTGGTATGATAGACAGTTTAAAAGTTTAGAAAACTGTATGAACTTCATAAGAGTTTGAAAAGATAAAAATCTAATAGTGAAAGTTTGTTAATTAATAAAGAAAATTAATGGTTTAATAACTGGGAACCGCTTCGGATTTAGTAAGAATTAAATAGCCTTTCAACATATTTTTGTACTAGGACTGCGCGTTGCATCGATATATCACGAAATATCAATATAATGGGTTGCATCGTGTTATCGATTTCCAAATTTTCAATTCGGCGATATATCACGTTGTGGAACGTACACCGATATATATAAATCGATTTAAGCTTCTTCGCCGATCTCCGATGAGAAATCGTTTTTCTGATATCCTAACATAGCGCAATGGAGTAACATGATTCGTAACGTGAACGCATTTCGTGATCTAACGACCAATATACAAACATCGGTCAGACTTCCCGACTTTGATTATCAACACATGCGCGATATAACATGAAAGCCGATTTAACTACATTGTAATATCGTTTCTCTAGCTGAGGGTACGTGTAGACGTTATATAAAAATTTGACTAAGAAGACAGAAAAAAAGTCTTAATTGGACCAAATTACTAAACATAGAACTACATTACTGCCCCAAAACGCAGAACTTCTTATTTTCGCCGCAATATAAAAATTAAATTTAAGTATTTTCTTCCATGTTATTTAATGAATAAAATTAAAATTTTTGAGTTGTTTATATTTCTGTCTTCTTCATAACATTTTATGGTGAATAATTTTAAATATTTTAAAGAATATTAATTTCTATCGAAGTAAAATACGTTTGAAAAATATTTTCCTTAAACATTTTTGTTTTAGGCATATTTTTTAATGATGTCTGTAATAAACCTTAACCCTTTCGTGGCCTGTGGGAAGATTACTTCCCACCTACACGATCTTACAAAACACACCTGTAGGAAACGCAAAACCCATTCTAATATATTGGTCTTGCTATTGGAACGATGAAAAGATTGAATCCCTCTTCGGTTTTGCTCTGTCATCTATTGTTTGATCGATTTAATAAAATTAGCAGTTCTGTTTTGAAAGTTTGGAAATTTGGAGTGAGAAAAAAATGGCCCACGAAAGGGTTAAAAAAGCTCAAAACATTTAGGGTATCTTTATATTGTTAAATTGCGATATGCAGCTGATTATCTATCGAGAAGGAAGATTTTAAATATCGCCCAGTCCTATTCAGTATTTTCATATATCGGGAAAAATATTGGTTGTTCAAACACTTTAAACCCATCATAACATTAACAGCTCCATAAACAGTGTTCGAATTTTATTGATGGCACAAGCATTCAGTATTTCTAAATGCATTATATGAAGACAAAATTCAATGTAAATGCTGTAGTTAATTTTATTCCTATCACAAGTCTATTTTTTGCTAAATACCAAAAAATAGACTTGTTTAATATGATATAACACACTAAGATAAAGCATCTAATTATACCTAGAAAATAAAATTAATTATATATTGTTGGGAATGTGAAAGATGCATCGAATAGTTTCTTATTAAATTAGTTTTAATATAATCCTAAGATCAGCTAATAAATGCGATTATTTTAATATGCAAATCCCAAAAGCAAAGACTATTACTGTGTTGCAACTTACAAAAATTAAAAACAAAAGACTATTAAAAGTAAAGGAGAGCCAAAATTACTATTTAAGTGGCTGTAGCCGGGATTTAGTTTTGGGGGAATGGTCTCAAACTGGACAGAGCCTCCCTCCCCAAATATTTCGCTATTTTTCTTTAACTAAAACAAAATAAAATCAAATTAAATAATTATATAAAATTTAACATTAATATTTAATATTAATAATAGCAATAAAAGTTATATAAAATTTCCATGCACAATTCAGTACATAATATGTTTCAGTAAATGAAGAAAAAAAAACTGGTACAAAACACTAAAATAAAAAAATAGTTAAAATTAAAAAAAATTTGTTTAAAAATTAAATTTTCATTAAGTACGCAAATTAACAGTTTTTTAATTTGAAAATGTATTTTTAGTTCATTGTTAAAAACAATTGTAAACACTAAAATTTCAGGGAGGCCTATCGTGTTCCTTCCCCTGGATACGGCCTTGAAATTACAGCTAATTACTAATAAAGACAGAGAGTGATATTCAAAGTTGTTGAATATCACTGACTGTCTTTATTAGTATTTAGCTGTTGAACAAAGTTTAGCTGTTGAACTAGCATATAGCCCGTCATATGTAGGAATCATTAAAATTTTTAATTTTCCAGAATACTAAAGTACCCTATGAGGCAGGTAAAAAAATGGTTTGTTTTTTAGCTGAGAATTATCCAGTACACGCTCAATAATTTGTTTATCATTACTAACCGCATGTTAGTTGCCAACCTTAATTTATCTTGTCATATTACGTGATAGGATGGACAGCAGAGGCTTTAATATTGACAGTGATTATTTGGCGGTATATATGAATAATACCCAAAATTTAGCGAATCGATGGCAAACCGTGTGGTTATGTATAAAAATCAAACACACAAACGAACAAACTTCTTATTTTTCAAAGAAATATAACTTAAACGCTAGATATTTATTAGTCCGGGATAGACTCCTAGACTTTTGTGAAAAGAATTTGTTCTTAATACCGGTGATAAAATTTTCATTGCAATAAAAAATAATCGTTGATTCATTTTAAAATTATCACATATGTACCTAATCTATTATTTAAGCCAAATATAAAAGAAAATTATTTACGTAATATCAAAGTTCCATGGTAAAACGTATGAAAATAATGCAGACGATATTTAAATAATTTAAAATAAATGATTAAATGAGATGGTTAAAGGAATGACGTCATAGAGCTAGAAAAAAATGTTATTTTCATCTACTTATAATGTGATAAATTGATGAATTTAATCATCGCCTTCTCTTAACTGGGGAAAATAGGGCTTGAAATAATGATATTGAACGATCAAAAAAGAGGAAGGGATGGATTTCGAACGTTTTAGAACTCGCTTTTTTCCAGTACACGCTCATTCAAAGATGTTGAATTTTCATATTTCTTTAACTCTGTGATATCCACAATAACTTAGATTTAAATATATATATATATATATATATATATATATATATATATATATATATATATATATATATATATATATATATATATATATATATATATTCAGCAGAAAGGATTCAAGCATTAAAATGGTTGGAAATCATTCGCTTTAAAGTCGTTATGTGTAAGCAGAAAATATTCGAATAGAGAGATAGAGGTATAAATTCGTTTTAAACTTGATGATGAGTGATACGGTGAAAGAAACAGCATGCATAGTTATGCTGTGAATGCTATGAACATGTTCTCATATTCTGTATTGTACAGTTTACTTTACTCAGAGAGATTCAGCCATTATCCTCAATATAATGCTAAAATTTATCAAAGTTCATATTTTACGGCCTATTTTATTTATCTCTTAAGTATTTCCCACTTCAAAGTTCCGAGACTAATGCTTGAAATAAGTTATGTGCGTTAAAATATAGAGAGTAAAAGGCTTGAAAAGTCTGGAAAGCACGTAATGAAGTTGGACATCAATCCTTTTTGAGATAGTGATGAAAGTAAAACCGTAAAGTTAACCGTCTGAGAAGTTCAGAACTTTCTTATTGAATAGAGAATCGTTAGATTAAATTTGATCAAACTACTTCCGTCGCTTTATGAATTCTAGAAGATTCTGAAAATCGATTTGAAAGACATAGAGATGAAGGAGAAGGACTACAAGGATCTTTATGAACGGGAGTTTTAACTCTGGGGAATGTTTTGCCGTTATTGAATATAGTTTCGGAAAAGTCTACTACTTTATTTCACGAGTCAGTTCGTGAAGGGAAACGGATAAAGGAATCCTTAGAACATATGTTACTTATGATTAATTTTTGCATGGGTCTAGTGAAAATTCAAATATTTTTATTACGATCAGTTCATATATATGTCTGTATTCGGACTAAGACATATGGTATGTTATTTCTTAAAGGGACACAGAACCATATCAACTGAAAAGTTTTTATAACAGCCTTTTTTTGATTTATTACAAGGCCGTAGGCAAGGGGAGGATTCAGGGGACTGGTCCCCCTCCGGAATTCTTAAAGTCCTTTGGTTTGTTTGGAGTGCTACGGTCTACTTTCTACAACACGAGGGCTAATGAGACCGGGACCTACAACTTAAAGCCGATTCCGAACGGCTACGAACATCCATGCCACTGTGGGATTCGAACCCACGAACTCCGGTACCGAAGGCTAGCACCCTAACTAATCGGCCATCGTTCGGCTAAAAAAAGACCTTTTCGTGGAAAGAAGATGGATCATGTGTGTGGATGTGTCATCTGCATAGCTGTTCATTGAAAACAGTGTGTTTAGAACAGTAATGCTGAGTTAAACAGTAGGTGCAAATTGTATTAGACAAGCAAGAGCAGACTGAGTAGAACTCTTGGCAACTCATCGTAATATTGTTGCACAATCTGAAAAAAATTCTGAAATTCTTTTGGTGAAAATTTCAAAAAGAGAATATTTTATATTATATAGGTAAAATTTTGAACATTTTCATTTTCTTTCAAAATTATTCTTTTTCTTTGGTTATACTTCTGTTTTAAAAATTAGAATTTAATACCATGTATAGTTTATATCTTTTCAATGTTAATTTTACTATTAAATTCATTGTGTAGTTACTACATTACTTATTCAAGGCTATAAATTTGTTCATTACATCATTTTTTAATTATTTTGATATTTTAAAATCACATTGTATTATGATACTCATTAGGAGTATACATACATAAAATAAACCTGTAATTTTATTGAAGTATCATTCACAAAAAACCACGTCCTCCTCCGAATATAATTTCTGTCTACGGCCCTGATTTATTATTAAATAAAAAGTTCTGCTCGGATTAAAATACATATTTACCTGGATCAATAATAAGTTTCTGATTTTATAAAAATATTGAGTTCTGTTAAAAGAAGCAATACATGTTTTAATAAATATTAAATGCATACACCAAAGGAAAAAAGTAGAAATACACTTACCCAAAAGGTAACTGCTGAAATTTGCAAATTAGAAACATTTTTTTTTTAAATATCAAATACAAGATAGTTATTTTTGTTATTATGTAAACCTAAATTACATTAATGTGAGTAATATATTTTTATTTTAAGATCTGACTGAAGTATTTTTGTTAAACTTTCAATATCTTAAATATTTTTTATTTTAAATTGAAGACCTTTAAAGATTTAGATTTACAGAATAAAACCTATAATTATATTACAATTTATTAAATAATATAAATATTTTAAGTTTTCTTACGGGTAAATTAATTTCATCTGTTTCTTTTGGTGTATTTTTTCTATACTATATATATATATATATATATATATATATATATATTATATATATATATATATATATATATATATATATATATATATATATATATATAAAACTTGAAATGACAAAATTGAATATCTTTTCCAAAGCTCGAAGATTATGAGATTAACTTGTAAACAATTTATTCTAATAGAAGCAAAGCTTTCCGTTTTATGACGAGTTGAAGAAAGACTGATAGAATGAAGGTTTTAAATCTAGAAAGGTTATATGTTCCTTTCTATGTACTATGGAAAAAAATTACGTTTCTTTGGTTTTACATAATTTTAGCATTGCACTAATAGGGCTAATTATTAGTTTTATTACTTCATATTCTTCGAGAGAATAAATCTCATATAACAGCCCAACCTATAAATGTTGAAAAAGCAACGGATTTAGTATGATTCCTTTTTTTTATGAAGAATGCTGCTCCTGTATTTTTTTTTCAGTTTGACGTGTGATAAGTCCTTAACTCACACCAGGTTAAGTTAATTCATAATTTCACAATATTTTGCTTCGGTAGGTTTGGAGCTCTACAGTCATTTTTTTTTTTTTTTTTTTTGCTACACTAGAGCAAATGAAACTATCACCTACTGCTTAACCCCGATTCCTGACAGCTGTGAACATCGCCGTCAGTAGTTGAATTTTAAACCATTAAAATCCGGTACTGAAGAGCAGCGTCCTACCCATTCGAGCAATCTTTTTGGGTGTAAACACTTATAGGTGTCTTAACTTTTTTTATACCACTGTTGGTAAAACAGTTGAAATACAAAAAGTTCAATGTATTTTAACTGACAAAAACTATATACAAAAAATATATAAACATAAACCAATTTTAAACCCTCATAAATGCAAAAATAATGACGCGATTACATTCACGCAAAAATGGAATTAAAAATCCTTAGCCCACGTTATAGGTTGTTCAGTGCATTAGGCAAGTCAATTGATGGTATAAAATATATCTTCAAAAGTGGATTTTCTTTTTCTATCGTTTGCCCTTTTACCCGTGCTTTCATATTAGTCCAACGCAACTTGAATGCCAATAAAAGAAATAAATCTTACTGACGAAAACCATGGAACTCGCGGGCTACCTCAGAATCTACTTTTAGAAATCTGTGCATACTACATGTGACAGACACCTGGTACTAACTGGAACGTAGAGAAATATCTGACTGTCATATTCTCAAATTTTCCGTCCAAAGCATTCTTTATAAGGGATATTTTTTAAATCCTGACAATCTAGCAGAATTTAATGGGCACAATCCTTTAAGTAATAAAACATTGGCTAGTAAAATTCTTCCGAATTCAGTTCATATTTTCCTTTTAAGTGGTGTAGATGGATAGTAACTCTTCTAATAACCTGTCTTATTGTTGTTTGATTTATAGCACTGCAGTTTTGCAACACGAGGACTAATTAGATCACGACTTACTACTTAAACCCTATTCCGAAAGTCTAAGAACATTCAAGCCGACAGTGCAATTCGAACCCACGGACTCCAGTACCGACAGAAAGCGCTTTACTGATTAAACTGTAGTCCAGCTGCTGTTTGAGCACTGATCATATTCTGACAGGTTAAGATACTAAGAAATCTACAATGTTATTGAAATTAGTCTCATGACTAATACACAGGAACAATAGCGGTCTAAAAACCAAGAGTAAAAGTAGTTCATACAACTGAAAAGTGGCTTTCAGAGATTCAAATTTGATTAATAGATGAAATCTCTCACTGACCTAAATGTGACAAACAGCTATTCACATTCACCGTCTTTCTTACAGTTATTCCTACTTCACTCTGACCCATTAGATCACGACTTACTACTTACACTCTATTCCGAAAGTCTACGAACATTCAAGCCTGTGTAATTCGAACCCACGGACTCCAGTACCGAGAGAAAGAGCTTTACTGATTATACTATACTGTAGTCCAGCTGCTGTTTTGAGCACTGATCATATTCTGGCAGGTTAAGATAATAAAAAATCTGCAGTGTTATTGAAATAAGTCTCATGACTAGTACAAAGGAACAATAGCGGTCTAAAAACCAAGAGTAAAAGTAGTTCATACAACTGAAAAGTGGCTTTTGCAGATTCAAAAATTGTTTAATAGATGAAATCTCTCACTGCCCTAAATGTGACAAACAGCTGTTCACATTCACCGTCTTTCTTACAGTTATTCCTGCTTTACTCTGACCCATTTCAAGTTCTTAACTATCTAAAAAAATATCCTTCGGGTCTTGCCTCGTTTGACGTATACGATTAGCATTACTGCAACATGTCCCCCATTAGCCTTATATCTTTACTACTGATGATGCTTATGATAAATTAAAATAAATTCTATTTCAGAGCAATATGCTTGTTAAATTTAGCTTTAACTCTCAAGTTATATGTCAATGATCTGGAAGAAAATTATAAGGTTTTAATATTAAAGGTATTAATGACTAATATATATAGAAGAGCGATATAGCATCAAAATAATTTACAAATAAAGTTTTCCTTTTGAGTCCATAGAGATTAAGAATCTTTACATGCTCTAACAGCTTAGTTTAGTTTCTATGTTGAAACTTTACAAAACAAGTAACATTAATACAAAAGTACCTATGTAAATAAATTTGTAACTAGGGGTGCATTTGTATCTACAGTCATGGAAAGTAAAAGTCATGCACTATCTCTTTTTCAGTTCTATTTTTAAATTTTAAAAGGGGAAAACACTTAAAGAGACATAAATAATACTCAAAAAATATCTAAATTTAAAAAAAACTTCCTGTTAAGTTTTCTAAAATTCAGAATTTTGTATAGTGCACGAATTTTATTTTGCCCTTGTTTATTACATAGTCATCTAAATAAATGCCATAATCCATATTCATCTTATAAGTAATGTAATAATAGTGTAAAGTTCTTTATGTAAAAATATTAGTAGTTTTATTTGTTTTTTAAGCAAAAAGGTTGTCGAAATTTTTACTTTTAAAATCTCAAATGTAACAAAAAATTCTTAGTGTGTTAGTTTTACTTTACTGATTGTGGGTATAGCTAGGAGTTTAGCAAAAACGCATCCTATTTTCAAAATTTCTAAGTCTGAAAACATCAGTATTTAGCATTATGCAACAAAGATACACTGTGAAAATATTCAATGTAAAAATAATCTTTGAGAGTATTTAAAATGTAGATTTATTACCCTGGAAAGTAAATGTTTCGGAATTTTGTTGCTGATGTACCCAAGAACGCAATAAAAGATAAAGAATGTAAATTTTCGCAATTTCATTCAAACATCCAGGTGTAATGAACTGACATAAAGGCAACAGTAAGAACTAAAAATATAAGCTTTGAATTTAGAATTATGGTAACCGAATGATGACAGAATGAGTAGGGTACTGGGCTTTGGTACTGCAATTGCGGACCCCACTACTGTTATGCATGTTCATATCTACTCGGAATTCACTTTAATCATTTGATGAGATTACTTTATAGCAATTATAGGGTGTTAAAACATTCTAATTTACTTAAGTGGGACTAAAAATTAAGCTACTTGCATATAGTAGTTAGTTTTAAAACTATTTCACCATGCATATTCACGAATCATAAACGTGGGATGTTTTTAATACTGATACTCCTCAAAGAGTTAAACAATAATTGCCGACCTCATTAACCCTCATGTATAAAAAAAATAGACTGTAGCGCTCCAGATCAGTCCAAAATTATCTGTTCGTTGTTTTTATTGTAAAGGGCTTTCTGGTACTAAACGACATATTATGCCAAACATAAAGTAAGGAAAGTGAATAAAAAAAGGTATTATAAAATAACAATGTAAAAATGATATCGATGTTTTAGCAACAAACAAAAGTTGATTTGGTGCTTTACGGTCTACTTTTTTGAAAACACGAGGGTTAATGAGATCGGGATCTACGATTCTGAACGTCTACAAACATCCATGCGACAGCAGGATTTGAACCCACGAACTGCGGTACCTCAGATTAGCCAAACAAAAGGTGAGAAAAAAGTTATGAGATAATAATATATGAGAAAATTAAATCTGGGCAATAAACCCATTGAATTGTAAAAAAGCAGAAAGATTTAAAGGAAGAGAGAGGAGAAGGACCTTTGTGTATTCGTAATCGAAGTTCAAAAGTACATGGCCATCTCTAGCAGTTTTGCTGCACCTGAAAAACTGCAAAATATTACACCTGCAATGGCGTATCCAGGGGTGGTGCAAAAGGGAAATATGAATCACCGTAATTTTTTTCTCGAAATTCAAATATTTCAGGATTGTTCTGTAATTATGCTATTACAAAAGTTTTAAAATTTGAAATAATAAACTTTTTTCCTCCTCATACTTAATTTTTTTCAGCATTAAGAGCCATAAATTTTTCCATCTAAACCAATAGATGAATAGAATAGTCTTTGTCATCTCTGTAAAAGTTTTCCTGCGTCAGCGCTTCTAGACGAAAAGAGCTTGTGCAACCCTAGAGAAGATACATTTATAAAAAGGTACGTAAAAATATATATTTTAATTTATTATACGAATAAAAATTATACTTGTAAAGAAGTCTTAACAAAGATTGAATTAACAATATCAAAGAATTTGCAATTTTTAAAATTAACATTATTGTCTGGAAAAAATGATTTTCCCCCTCTGCGGACAAATCATTTCTTGGTATTCCTTGCATAGAAGAAATCTGTAGTTACGATTATTGGGTCATTAAACATCTTTTATCTGTCGCCATAAGGATCGTCAGGCAAACTTATAATATCCTTCAGCAAAAGAAGTTACAGGCAGTAATGAACAATTGGACATACGACAAAATATCATTCGTTGAGCTATTGTCCTAGTAATTGTATAATAAGATTTCTTGATAAAATATTAGAATACCTTTACAATTATTTATATTTTGTTACATGGCGAGAAAGAAATCTTGTTCAATTATTTTGGCTTGGAGTACTACCGTCTTGCTTACGAGGAATATTGAGACAGGAACTACTGCTTAATGTGGACGCCGAACGGCTACGAACATCCAGTAGAGTGGTATTCGAACCCTCGAACTTAGGCACCGAAGATTAGTACTCTACCGTTCGGCCTTCGTTCGGTGCATTCTTAATTTGAATAAAACCTTTAAAGCTTCACTTTGTATTATTTAAAATAAAATGGCATACGCAAAAATCAAAATTAATATTTAAATCAGAAGAATTAATAAAATGAACATCGGAAATAATCTACAAATATTATGATTTTCCATGCAGGAAACATTGCAACCAGAAAATATAATTTTTCCTCCTCTGCGGAATATGTTACAGTTTATCTCTAGATAATCATTGCATGGAATAATTTACAGTTGCGATGTTTAGTTAAAGATTCTTTCCTCCTGTAGGCAAGGGGCAGTGCCCGCTCTATGGGTAGACAACCTGAACATTCGTCCGGGGTTCCAAAATTTGGGTACAATTTGGCCGTGAGCGGGAGAAAAATTTTGACGTGTTAACTATCCAATTAAATCGAAATTTATATATTGGAATTTTCTGTTGCTGAAACTTTGTAGTTCGCATTTGTAATATGTGTGTCTAAATGCTAAAAATATTTACAATCCTTAATTCTAGAAAAAAGTCAGAAAGAGCAGTATGTTGGATTAAATAACCAAAATCCTACACGTAAGTGTTAATTACGTTTCACAAAAGAACGGAAAATCTCAGAAAGAATTTTCTGAAATTGTGATATCACACTATTTTAAAAAATTGATATCAATGGAAGATTAGACGGGGATTTTTTTTGTCTTTTTCTTTTGTTTATTTTATGATTTTTAACAAACATATTTTTATTTTCAAGAACCTTTAAAGTTTCACATTGTACTATTTAAAAAAAATGGCATACGCAAAAATCAAAATTAATATTTAAAGCAGAAGAATTAATAAAATGAACATCGGAAAGAATCTACAAATATTATGATTTTCCATGCAGAAAATATTGCAAGCAGAAAATATAATTTTTCCTCCTCTACGGAATGCGTTACAGTTCATTTCTTGATGCTCATTGCATGGAATAATATACAGTTGCGATTGTTTAGTTAAAGATCCTTTCCTTCTATAGGCAAGGGGCAGTGCCCGCTCTATGGGTGGACAACCTAAACATTCGTCGGGGGTGCCGAAATTTGGATACAGTTTGGCAGTGATTGGGAGAAAAATATTGACATGTTAACCATCCAATTAAATCGAAATTTACATATTGAAATTTTTTTTGTTGCTGAAACTTTGTATTCCTATTTGTAATATGTGTGTCTAGATGCTAGAAATATTTACAATCCTTAATTCTAAAAAAGAATCATAAAGAGCAGTATGTTGTATTAAATAACCAAAATGCTACACCTAAGTGTTCTGTACGTTTCACAAAAGAAAGGAAAATCTCAGCAAAAATTTTCTGAAATTGTGATACCACACTATTTAAAAAAAATAATAACAATGGAAGATTAGACGGGGATTTTTTTTTTGTCTTTTTCTTTTATTTATTTTAAGATTTTTAACACATATATTTTTATTTTCAAGAACTGTTCAAGTTTCATAGGTTTGTATCTATCAACATTTAAGTTCTTTTAACAGTAATTTTTATTATGAGGACTGGCCGGAATGACCTTTTATAGTTTTATAAGGGACTGCAGAAATGTTACAGTAGACCCAAAGTGCCCTCAGTCAATTTATGTTGTTCAAACTTCGCTCGTTATATTTATTGCACTTTGTTAATTTAAATTAACCCCACATCAGTTATAAATGACATTCTAAGAAATTAAAATTAATTTTTAAAGAGCAAGAATTAGAAAAAATAAAGTAGATACAAAAATCTGTAAATTTAATAATTTTTGTGGAAAATATATAGCTCTGGCAATGATAATTAGCAAACATATTTTTATTTTCAAGGACTGTTCAAATTTCATATATTTGTATCTATCAACATTTAAGCTCTTTTAATAGTAATTTTTATTATGAGGAGTGGCGGAGATGGCCTTTTATATTTTTGTCCTGGACGGCAAAAATGTTACAGTAGGCCCAAAGCGCCCTCGGTAAATTTATGTTGTTCAAACTTCTCTCGTTATATTTATTACACTTAGTTAACTTAAATGAACCCCACATTAGTTATAAATGACATTCTAAGAAATTAAAATTAATTGTTAAAGAGCAAGAATTAGAAAAAATAAAGTAGATACAAAAATCTGTAAATTTAATAATTTTTGTGGAAAATATATAGCTCTGGCAATGATAATTAGCAAACATATTTTTATTTTCAAGGACTGTTCAAATTTCATATATTTGTATCTATCAACATTTAAGCTCTTTTAATAGTAATTTTTATTATGAGGAGTGGCGGAGATGGCCTTTTATATTTTTGTCCTGGACGGCAAAAATGTTACAGTAGGCCCAAAGCGCCCTCGGTAAATTTATGTTGTTCAAACTTCTCTCGTTATATTTATTACACTTAGTTAACTTAAATGAACCCCACATTAGTTATAAATGACATTCTAAGAAATTAAAATTAATTGTTAAAGAGCAAGAATTGGGAAAAATAAAGTAGATACAAAAATCTGTAAATTTAATAATTTTTGTGGAAAAAATAAAGCTCTGGCAATGATAATTAACAAACATATTTTTACTTTCAAGGACTGTTCAAATTTCATAGATTTGTATCTATCAACATTTAAGCTCTTTTAACAATAATTTTTATTATAAGGAGTGGCGGAGATGGACTTTTATATTTTTGTCCTGGACGGCAAAAATGTTACAGTAGGTCCAAAGCACCCTCGGTAAATTTATGTTGTTCAAACTTCTCTCGTTATATTTATTACACTTAATTAACTTAAATGAACCCCACATCAGGTATAAATGACATTCTGAGAAATTAAAACTAATTTTTAAAGAGCAAGAATTAGGAAAAATAAAGCAGATACAAGAATCTGTAAATTTAATAATTTCCCGTGGAGAAAATATAGCTCTGGGATGATAATTTTTTTTCTGTGCTGGATACGTTACAAATCATATCTCGATATGCATTGCAAGGAAGCATCTGCAGATACGAATGTTTAGTTAAAGATGCTTTGCCTGTCTACACAAGGGGCCCTCCAGTCAACCTTACGATATCCTTGTTCAAACTTCTCTTGTCACATCTTATTTATTGCAGTTAGTTAACCCGAATGCACCCCACATCAGTTATTCAGCCACTCGCAACTGGTTATAGAGAAAAAAGAAAGTGGGATGTGATTCAGGTCTTTCGCTCAAACGCAAGGCCCCAGACATCCGCCGATTGCGTCTACGGATTTCCAACACCATTGACTTATCTCGAGTCTTTCTCCCAACCACAATCTGCCCCACATAGGATTTTTCTTTTTCTATCTTTTTCTGAGAGGGGTGAAACACAATACGGCTTCTCAGAGAATTGTGGTAAAGAATAAACGCGGGTAACGGGCAATTTCATTCCTGAACAGCCATTCTTGACAGGCAAATTTTTGAGTCGGAGTTGAATTATGATTTGCTTTGCTTGTTTTCTTGCGAATACTTATGGGCTAGAATGGAAACTGGAGGAATAAATTCGAGCAGTTAGAACAAGAGGGGGAAAAGACGGAGTTCAATTGCTCTGTTAAATAAGCATATAAAAAACGCTAGTTGCATGGAATGCGATTTCATTGTAATCACCATTGTTGTTAATTTAAGAAAGTAAAAGTAATTCAGTGAGCAGCACAAAAACAATTTCTTAAAATTCGACATGAGATAATAATGTATTTTCATTTAGAAAGAAAAAAATAAAAATAATAAGAAGAACGAAAGGCAAAGATAACAATAGAGACAGCTAGATCACTAGCAGTTGTGTCTATTGAATGGAAAGTAAAATAAACGTTATAGTTATAGAAAATTCTTACGCTAAATATGACGCATGAAAGCGTAAAAAGCATGAAATCCATAAAAGCATAAAAGCTAAAGTAAGATTTAAAGGCAGGCAAAATGAGACACTCTGAATTATTAAATGGCTTTAAAGACTAGAGGTTATACATCTACATTAAGAACTAAAGCAGAATAGTAAATTTTATCCTAGTTTCGAATTGAACAATTTTCAATTCCTGAAACTTAAATTTCTATTTTGAAATCAAAAATCAAAAATAAAATTTAGAGATTCATTTGAGAGTAGGGCTCACTCTTGAACTGGGACATATGTCCGAGGCGCTGAAATTCGAGGGGGTGGGGGCTATATTTTGAAATATAACTATATGTTAAATACCAAATTAATCGAAAATTATGAACATTAATTTTTTTATTTCCATAAAAATTTACATCTTGTATTTATGTATGCCTAAAGGATAAAAATGCTTTCAATCCTTACTTCTAAAGAAAACAACCATTAAAAAAGAGGATGTTTAATGAAATAACCAAAAATCCTATGCATTTGCACTACAAACGTTCCACACAAGAACTGAAAATCACAAATTAGTTTTGTGAGATTGATTTCACTATATGTAAAAAATACAGAGATATGGAAGATTGTGTGATATTTTTTGATCTTTTTTTTAGTTTATTTTATGCATTTAGATACACATAATATTTTTCTAAGCTGTCTTATCAAGATTTATACAATTTTCATAGATTTATATCTATCAACAATTTATATGACAATCGATGGCCGAATGGTAGAGCGCTGTTCTTCGGTAGCGTAGTTCACGTATTCCCATCCCGCTGCTGGCGTGGATGTTCGAAATCGCTTTAAGAAGTAGGTCCCGGTCTCATTAACTTTCGTGTAAAAAACAGTAGACCGCAGTGCTCCAAGAGTTTATCCCTTTTAATAACAATTTTTATTATGAGGGGAGAAAGCTGCACTTTCCATTTTTTTGGGATGGGTGGGGCAAAAATGCTAAAGCCTGTCCTGTCCTGAGAGTTATGTAAAACCTGATTATACTTAAATAAATTGAGTTCTTGTATGTTTACTTTTATCAGATAAAATGTATTAAAATGTATATTTATATAAAAAAATACTGAATAAATTACTAATGATTTCGAAAATTAGTATTAGAAAAGTACTGAATGTTTATTAGAAAAAAATTAACCGATCGCCAAGTAGCCTTTATTTTTATCAACAGGTCACCAATAATATGAAAATCAATATCTCAAATAACTAACAAATTTTTATTTCTTTCTGATGTGCAGTTGTTATTTCAAAATTAATTAAATGCCTCAAAATATTGGATTGTAAAATACTTCATTTTTAGCTATTAGATAAACATTTTATTGATTTTTTGCGATTAGATAATCATTTTTAATCACGAAATTTTATTAATAATATATAAGTTATTGAATAAATAAGCTGTAAAACCGGACAGTTGATAATTAACCACAAAAATAATTAATAAGCAACAAGCATTGTACGTTAATAAGCATTAAGCACCGCAGAGATAATTAGCAACCTTCTAACTTTTGTAATTTCAAATTCATCTGATGTGTAAAAATACAACAAATTGAATGCTGTAAATTTTCTAAGGGTGAGAACGCAGTTTATTCCAATAAAAGCTTCAGAGGTCAAGGCGGGCGTTGAAAACACACAACCCCTTTGCGCTGCTGGAAAAAAAATTACGTAACCTTGAACTTTTAACAGTACTCCCGTATTCAAAGTGCATCGTGAACCAACCCCTCAATCGGGGTTCTGCGATGCTACTATTCACTGCTCATTTATATGAAATCGGAAATAACGAAAAGATATGCAAATTAGTTACTGACCGGATTTCCGAGAAATGAAATCGGAAAGCAAAATAAAAATATTGACTACCATTGATGCCATAATTATTTCCAAAAATACTTTCTCTAAATATTTAATTTTTTCTGTATTAGTGATTCCCAAAGAAGTTTCTAAAGATCCCTGAGGGGGCCCGTGGTAAATAAAAATTAATTTTAAGGTGTGACGACAACGCTTGGGGGTACTCAAAAGGCTTAATATAATGCAAAATATATGTGACCCACTTTCATTTTTATTATAATTAAATAATAATAAATTAGTTACTCTTCTTTGTCATTTATTTATTTTTATTTCTTTCCCATCTCTTACAGAGTTAGACGAGAATGAAATGCACAAACGTTATTCTGATTGTTATATTGAATCCAATATTCTTTTTTGTACTCCTCCCATGTTTTTATAACAAGCCTTTTCTCATTTACTATTTATATTTTCTGATAATACTTTATGTTTTGTTACTCACAAACATGGTGGCATGGTAGATAATACTATATTTGCTTCAGGCTCATCCATAATTATTTCCAAAAATGCTTTCTCTAAATATTTAATTTTTTCTGTATGAGTGATTCCCAAAGCAGTTCGTAAAGACCCCCGGGGGTTTATATTATCCCTGAGGGGGCCGTGGTAAATAAAAATTAATTTTAGGGTGTGAAGACAACGCTTGGGGGTACTCAAAAGGCTTAATATAAAGTAAAATATGTGACCCACTTTCATTTTTATTATAATTAAATAATAATAAATTATTGACTCCTTCTCTGTCATTTATTTATTTTTATTCCTTTCCCATCTCTTACAAAGTAAGGCGAGAGTGAAACGCACAAACGTTATTTTGATTGCTATATTGGATCCAGTTTTCTTTGTCCTCCTCCAATGTTTTTATAACTAGCTTTTTCTCATTTACTATTTATAATTTCTGATAACACTTTGTGTTTTGTTACTCACAAACATGTTACCATGGTAGATAATACTATATTTGCTTCAGGCTCATCCATAACTATTTCCAAGCCGAACGATGGCAGATTGGTTAGGGTGCTGGCCTTCGGTACCGGAGTTCGTGGGTTCGAATCCCACAGTGGCATGGATGTTCGTAGCCGTTCGGAATCGGCTTTAAGCTGTAGATCCCGGTCTCATTAGCCCTCGTGTTGCAAAACGTAGACCGTAGCACTCCAAACCAAACCAAACCATAATTATTTAAGAAAATGCTTTCTCTAAATTTTTGATTCCTTCTTTATTAGTGATTAGCAAAGTAGTTCCTAAAGACCCCCGGGAGTTCATGTGATCCCTGAGGGGGCCGTGGTAAATAAAAATTAATTTTAGGGTGTGAAGACAACGCTTGGAGGTACGCAAAATGCTTAAAATAATGTAAAATATATGTGACTCACTTTCATTTTTATTATAATTAAATAATAATAAATTATTGACTCCTTCTCTGTCATTTATTTATTTTTATTCCTTTCCCATCTCTTACAAAGTAAGGCGAGAGTGAAACGCACAAACGTTATTTTGATTGCTATATTGGATCCAGTTTTCTTTGTCCTTCTCACATTTTTTTTATAACCAGCCTTTTCTCATTTACTATTTATATTTTCTCATAATACTTTGTGTTTTGTTACTCACAAACATGGTGTCATGGTAGATAATACTATATTTGCTTCAGGCTCATCCATAACTATTTCCAAAAATGCTTTCTCTAAATTTTTGATTCCTTCTTTATTAGTGATTAGCAAAGTAGTTCCTAAAGACCCCCGGGGGTTTATATTATCCCTGAGGGGGCCGTGGTAAATAAAAATTAATTTTAGGATGTGAAGACAACGCTTGGAGGTACGCAAAATGCTTAAAATAATGTAAAATATATGTGACTCACTTTCATTTTTATTATAATTAAATAATAATAAATTAGTTACTCCTTCTCTGTCATTCATTTATTTTTATTCCTTTCCTATCTCTTACAGAGTTAGGTGAGAATGAAACACACAGACGTTATTTGGATTACTATATTGGATCCCATTTTCTTTGTCCTCCTCCAATGTTTTTATAACTAGCTTTTTCTCATTTACTATTTATATTTTCTAATAATACTTTGTGTTTTCTTACTCACAAACATGTTACCATGGTAGATAATACTATATTTGCTTCATGCTCATCCATAATTATTTCCAAGCCGAACGATGGCCGATTGGTTAGGGTGCTGGCCTTCGGTACCGGAGTTCGTGGGTTCGAATCCCACAGTGGCATGGATATTCGTAGCCGTTCGGAATCGGCTTTAAGCTGTAGATCCCGGTCTCATTAGCCCTCGTGTTGCAAAAAGTAGACCGTAGCACTCCAAACCAAACCAAACCATAATTATTTAAGAAAATGATTTCTCTAAATTTTTGATTTCTGCTGTATTAGTGATTCGCAAAATAGTTCGTAAAGACCCCCGGAAGTTCATGTGATCCCTGAGGGGGCCATGGTAAATAAAAAATCAATTTTAGGGTGTGAAGACAACGCTTTGGGGTATGCAAAAGGCTTAATATAATGTAAAATATATGTGAACCCACTTTCATTTTTATTATAATTAAATAATAACAAATTAGTTACTCCTTCTCTGTCATTTATTTATTTTTATTCCTTTTCCCATCTCTTACAAACTAAGGCGAGAGTGAAACACACAGACGTTATTTTGATCGCTATATTGGATCCAGTTTTCTCTGTCCTTCTCACATTTTTTTTTTTATAACCAGCCTTTTCTCATTTACTATTTATATTTTCTGATAATACTTTGTGTTTTGTTTACTCACAAACATGGTGCCATGGTAGATAATACTATATTTGCTTCAGGCTCATCTATAATTATTTCCAAAAATGCTTTCTCTAAATATTTAATTTTTTCTGTATTAGTGATTCCCAAAGTAGTTCTTAAAGACCCCAGGGGTTCACGTGATCCCTGAGGGGGCCCGTGGTAAATAAAAATTAATTTTAAGGTGTGACGACAACGCTTGGGGGTACTCAAAAGGCTTAAAATAATGTAAAATATATGTGACTCACTTTCATTTTTATTATAATTAAATAATAATAAATTAGTTACTCCTTCTCTGTCATTCATTTATTTTTATTCCTTTCCTATCTCTTACAGAGTTAGGTGAGAATGAAACACACAGACGTTATTTGGATTACTATATTGGATCCCATTTTCTTTGTCCTCCTCCAATGTTTTTATAACTAGCTTTTTCTCATTTACTATTTATATTTTCTAATAATACTTTGTGTTTTCTTACTCACAAAAATGGCGCCATGGTAAATAATACTATATTTGCATGAGGCTCATCCATCTCATAAGAAGCTTTTAAAAATAATATATTTGTGGTTTAATACGCAAGGTATAATTTAAATAGATATTATTTTAAATATAAAAAATTTTTGTATTTTATTTTTACGTTGCTATTAAAAACATCAAAGTTGAAATTATAATTTTATTTTGTATAACGTTATTTCTCTCGGAGGGGGGGGGTCCATGTTAAGGTGTTTACCGTGAGAAGGGGTCAATGGATATCAAAAGTTTGGGAACCACTGCTCTAAATGAAGGAGGGTCAAGATGGCGAGTGCGATGATACCTGAGGTTATGCTTTGAATCTTATGGTAACATTGCCAAATTATAGGGATGAATTCAGAGCTAATTTAAGGGCAGTTGGAATACCTTATACTTACCATTTTAAATTAATGTACCTTTTCTCAGAAACTACAAAAGATATTCACTTAAAGTTTTCTATATACATAATATAAATAATTCCTAAAAGAATGAAGTCAAATTTAAAAACAGATATTCTTTAGAAAAGTTTTTTCAAATCTAGAGTAAATACCAATTTTAAATGATAAAAAATTTGCATTTTTTTCAAAGATAACTTTTTAATTTAAAACTGCCTACAAACTATAATTACCAAAAAAAGTTGTTACTGACAAACTATAATTACAATTGTAATTCCCAACAAAGGGTGACTTCAGATTGGTCAATTATATATACAAAATATATTCAGAAAATATTACAGGCAATAATATGTAGTAGTTTCTATAAAAAGGTAGATCAGATGCAAAAAACATGATTCTAAAAAAAAATTAATTTAAAGTTTCTAAGTTTGTCAAAAGAAAATATTCCTATTCCATAGTATTTTTGATTTTTCTTGCTATATTATTCCCTTATCCTTTTAGTTTTCATCGTTTTCAGATTTTTTTCTCTATACTGGTGTAAATGGTCATATATCACTCTAAATTATTCGTCTGCGGTCTAGACATTTAAAAGCCTTTTGACAATAATGATTAAAACAAACTATACTTAAACTTTCAGCAAATTAAAAAAAACATAAATGCTTTTGTTTGAAACAACACACAGCATCGTAAAAGTCCAATTGAAAGCATTCTAGATGCATAAATGTTTTTTTCATTACACAAATGCAAATAATATTCTCGTTTCAATTCTGTGTCTCCTTTAAGCCATCTGACCGGGAAAGGTCTCGAAATATTGGTTTCATAGCTTCAACGATTGCCACTGGAGAATGTTTTTTATGATTTAAAGGTTCTTATGAAACCTCGGATTTTTTAAATTTGCACAATGATTCTTCTCCAGGCCTTTATAAATGAGTATGGTTTAGGAGTGCAAAGTGATGTAAACATAGCAATAACGTGAACATTTTTGACTTCTCGTTGTCATAAAAACCAAAAGAAATCTAACGTTCCAAAGAGAATAAAAATAATCAAAATATTGTTAAAAAAATATTTTATTTTATTTATTTATTTATTTATTTATTTTAAATCTTATATTTCAACTGTCCTTAAATACAATAAAAGAAATTGAACAGCCAACGCCAAATGTTTTAAAAATAATTATTTTTTTATTTCTTTTATTTTGTAATTAAGGAGAGGGAGGGTATTTTAATATAATGGATTTTAGAAGTATCTTCATAAGTTGAAAAAAAGTCTAAAATGCCTATTAGAGTTATTAATTTTTCTGCTAACATCCATGTCAGCCGATTTGAACCCAGACTTCATTTACGAAAGTTGGTGTTGGGCCATTTGGCCATCATTCGACAACACACGAGTTAGTATAGGAGGCTAGTACATTCAAAACTCACTGCAGCATATTCATAGCCATTTGGAATCTGTTTTAATCAGTAAATCTCGGTATATTTTGTCCTCATGTAAGGCGAAAAATTAACGCAGCGCTCCCATACTAAACCGCCGAACGATGGTCGACTGGTTAGGGTGCTGGCCTTCGGTACCAGAGTTCGTGGGTTCGAATCCCACAGTGGCATGGATGTTCGTAGCCGTTCGGAATCGGCTTTAAGCTGTAGGTGCCGGTCTCATTAGCCCTCGTGTTGCAAAAAGTAGACCGTAGCACTCCAAACCAAATCTAAAACTAAATCTAGAATACAGGAAAAAAGAGCAATTTCAGTTCTTCAGAAATTAATTTTTTGAGAAGTTTTGGCTATGCTTTTAATTTAACAGTATTAACCCCTTAACTTGCATGCTCGAGTTAACTCGAACGCGCTAAACTGGCCAAACTGCATACTCGAAATAAATCGAGCGGCGTTGTGCTTTTGTAGACATTATGCTGTGTGTTGTGCTAAAAGAGATAGCAAAGGAAAAAGGAAAAGAAAAGAGAGTCGTTACATGTGTAATAGTTGCAATGTTGGGCTATGTGCTGCACCTTGTTTTGAAATATATCACACAAAAGAAAATTTTGATTAATTTTATAAATACTAGTATTATTATTATTTATGTTTTAAAAGTATAAATAAGTATTTTTACTGATAATAATGTTTATTCTGAAATGGGAATTCGAAAAGAAAGATAAAAAAAAAGTCGATGTGCGTGTAATATTACAATATTTGACTATTTTCTGCAATGTTATCAAAATCCAAAATTGCAATAAAAATTTTGATTATTTTTGTATTTTTGTAATTTTCTTGGCAAGACAACGTTCTAAATTGTGTTTTTTACATTAAAAAAATTGATGTTTTTTGGCCAGCCCTTTAAAAAAAAACTGTGTATTAAGGGGTTAAATTTAACTCTAAAATTTCTTATGGCTATGCAATATTTTTCCCCACTCCACATCGTTTACAGACACCGTATTAAAAAGCTACCACAGAAATTGCGCTTCTTAAATTTATCTTATCAGCAGAGTTTCAAAGTATTAGTAGAGATAACCTCCTCTCTGTCACACTTAATATGATTATTTAGCAAAGTCAAAATAGAACTTAGTTCAGGAAGAAGGGGGGGGGGGACTCAAACTGATTTAAGTCCTCCTGATATTTTACTATATTTTAGCTAAAAAACATAAAATAGTAAAAAAGTATATATAAAATTTAATATTTAAAATTTAGTATTAATAATTTTATATAAATTTAATGTTATCAAAAGTATATATAAAAAAGTATATATCAAATTTACTATTCAAAATTTAATATTAATTATTTTATATAAATTTAATGATGTTAACACTATATGTAAAATGTATTATAAAATTTAATATATAATATTAAATTAATTAAATATTATATATTATTTTTTATTATATTTAATTATTAAATACTAATAATTAAATTGAAAGTTATATAAAACTTTATTATAAATAATTATAATTGTATTAAAACTTATATAACATCTAATATTATAGCTATTTAAAAGTTAATTCACAATCTTGAGTAATATGTTTTAGTAATTGTGCAACGTAATTTGGAGCAAAAATATTGAAATTAAAAAAAGTAGATACAAATTTTTACATAAAAATGGAACTTTAATTAAGTATTCCGTTCAAAAAAACTTTAACTAATGTTAAAATGCAATACAGTAAATTCCAAAATTTCAGGAGGAGGACTCGAGTCTATCAAGCATTCCCCCTCTGGCTACGGCCCTCTTCTGAAAGGAAATTAGTTTAGAAAATGTCTGTTCATAAATGCATTTTCTCCAATCCCAAATATAGTTAGCCATTTATTTACATAACTACTGCTTCACAGTATGTGATTTTAATAATAGCTGATGCAGGTCACGTATTTTATTCCTTCTGTGTAAAAAATAGTGTTCGGAAACCAAAAACATTAATATGTGCATTTGGAAGCAATTAAAAAAAAGTGTTTTGATATAACGTATTTATAGCACTATCACCATTTGACAAAATTAAAAAAGGAAATATAAAAAAGGCTTATTAGATTTATTAAGTTTTCTATTAATGTTTCATGTTTAGTATTCCTGTCTTTTCCGTCTTCAAAGAACAATTTCCTGTTACATTATAAGAGACGTAGTAAACTTGTCTCCATTAGCATTAACAGTTTTTGTCTTTATACTAATTTAACTAGTAGTTCAAACACGTTGTAATTATTTCCCCCTCTTGTGTAATAATTTAGAACTGTAGCTAACTCTTGAAAGTAAATTAACACTTTGAAGGCTTTTGAGGTATTTAGCAGATGGTTTGAAACTAAATGGAACGCTTCTCAAATATGAATGTAAGAAAATAATATAAATTGAGTTTAAGAACACTCTCCGTCTGTGAGTTGACATAGATTATACACACAGGTTTCTAACTGGTGACCAGCAGGCCGCATGTGGTCTGTGAGAACTTGTTAAAAAGCAAATTTCATAGCTCTGTAGTGTTTTTTTTCTTGAAATTCATTAAAAGTCAGTAGAGAAGTCGAGTTACAAATTCGTCCTTACTTTATCTTCTGAGATTAGCATTAACACATCTGATGCTGGACATCAGATCATAGGTGGATGGAGGTGGCCATCCACAATACTCTCACTAAATTAATCTTTTTGAAATTATATTTTGATTATATTATTAATTCTAGTTCATCTTTAAGCATTTTTTTCTCTCCTTGTTATTTGTTTATATTAATTCAAATAAATTGATACTGTTGAGTGATCTTCTTCAAAATTCAAATGTTTGGGCGATAATAGCTTTTGTTTATTTTTAATTCCACCCTTTTATGAAATTGTAAAATAATCCGCGTTATAAGAGCTTATAACGCGGTTATAAGCTTTTTAGTTATTTTGCTTAAACTTCAGAAAAGCTATTTTTTTTTAAATTTCGTTTTCCTATTATTTCATGGTTATATTCCCACTAAATTAATCTTTTTGAAATTATATTTTGATTATATTATTAATTCTAGTTCATCTTTAAGCATTTTTTTCTCTCCTTGTTATTTGTTTATATTAATTCAAATAAATTGATACTGTTGAGTGATCTTCTTCAAAATTCAAATATTTGGGCGATAATAGCTTTTGTTTATCTTTAATTCCACCCTTTTATGAAATTGTAAAATAATTATAAGAGCTTATAACGTGGTTATAAGCACTTTTTAGTTATTTTTGCTTAAACTTCAGAAAAGCTATTTTTTTTATTTCGTTTTCTATTATTTCATGGTTATACTCCCACTAAATCAATCTTTTTGAAATTATATTTTGATTATATTATTAATTCTAGTTCATCTTTAAGCATTTTTTTCTCTCCTTGTTATTTGTTTATATTAATTCAAATAAATTGATACTGTTGAGTGATCTTCTTCAAAATTCAAATGTTTGGGCGATAATAGCTTTTGTTTATATTAAATTTCACTTTTTTATGCAATTGTAAAATAATCCTCGTTATAAGAGCTTATAACGTGGTTATAAGCACTTTAGTTATTTTGTTTAAACTTCAGTAAAGCTATTTTTTTTTTTTTAAATTTCGTTTACCTATTATTTCATGGTTATATTCCCACTAAATTAATCTTTTTGAAATTATATTTTGATTATATTATTAATTCTAGTTCATCTTTAAGCATTTTTTTCTCTCCTTGTTATTTGTTTATATTAATTCAAATAAATTGATACTGTTGAGTGATCTTCTTCAAAATTCAAATATTTGGGCGATAATAGCTTTTGTTTATATTAAATTTCACTTTTTTATGCAATTGTAAAATAATTATAAGAGCTTATAACGTGGTTATAAGCACTTTAGATATTTTGCTTAAACTTCAGAAAAGCTATTTTTTGCAATTTCGTTTACCTATTATTTCATGGTTATACTCCCACTAAATCAATCTTTTTGAAATTATATTTTGATTATATTATTAATTCTAGTTCATCTTTAAGCATTTTTTTCTCTCCTTGTTATTTGTTTATATTAATTCAAATAAATTGATACTGTTGAGTGATCTTCTTCAAAATTCAAATATTTGGGCGATAATAGCTTTTGTTTATTTTTAATTCCACCCTTTTATGAAATTGTAAAATAATTATAAGAGCTTATAACGTGGTTATAAGCACTTTAGTTATTTTGCTTAAACTTCAGAAAAGCTATTTTTTAAAATTTTGTTTTCCTTTTATTTCATGGTTATGCTTATATTTAATGTATACAAGCAATAAAAAATTATACAAGTACCCGAAAACGTATTTTATAACACAAGGTGTTCCCAGCTATTTTAACCCATTAATGCCCGAGTCATTTTTGTAGATTATATACTGATAAATATCTGTAATATTGTAAAATAATCAGCGTTATAAAAGCTTATAACGCGGCTATAAGAAATTTAGTTTTTTGCTTAAACTTCAGAAAATCTATTCTTTAAAATTTCGTTTTCCTATTATTTCATGGTTATGCTTATATTTAATATATACAAGCAATCAAAAATTATACAAGTACCCGAAAACGTATTTTATAACACAAGGTATTTCTAGCTATTTTAACCCATTAATGCCCGAGTCATTTTTGTATATTATATAATGATAAATATCTGTAATATTGTAAAATAATCAGAGTTATAAGAGCTTATAACGCGGCTATAAGAAATTTAGTTATTTTGCTTAAATTTCAGAAAAGCTATTTTTTAAAATTTTGTTTTCCTTTTATTTCATGGTTATGCTTATATTTAATGTATACAAGCAATCAAAAATTATACAAGTACCCGAAAACGTATTTTATAACACAAGGTGTTTCTAGCTATTTTAACCCATTAATACCCGAATCATTTTTGTATATTATATAAGGATAAATATCTGTAATATTATAAAATAATCAGCATTATAAGAGCTTATAACGCGGCTATAAGAAATTTAGTTATTTTGCTTAAATTTCAGAAAATCTATTCTTTAAAATTTCGTTTTCCTATTATTTTATGGTTATGCTGATATTTAATATATACAAGTAATGAAAAATTTATACAAGTACCCCAAAACGTATTTTATTCCACAAGGTGTTTCTAGCTATTTTAACCCATTAATGCGCGAGTCATTTTTGTAGATTATATACCGATAAATATCTGAAACTTAAGTTATTGTGAATTGCACAGAGTAAAATAAATAGGAAATTTAAAGAACTCGAATATTACAGTATATCTTCATTAGTGATTGGCTGTCATTTTAAGAGATATAGGGTGCTATTTATACAAAAAGACAAAATTCATGATAATATATTTATATGATATAACAAATAAACAAATTAGTTTAAAGTGAAGCTTTGTAATAAAGCTTTTTTTTCCCCCGATTTCAGTCGATGTTCTTGCCGAAAATGTAAAGTCATGTGTGAGGATAAAAAAATCATACAATGTTGATCTAAACTACAAAACTATAAATTACAACAGATACTTGAAAATTTGAGATTGTTTATAGGAGTATATTCATCATAAATGGAAGGTAACTACATGGCGACATAAGAGTATAAATGCATAAACCTGTTTGTAGGCATTAATGGTTTTTTTTTCAATTATAGAGCACCTTTAAATTGATATTTACTTAAAGGCATCAAGCCTAATCATCTTTTTATATCTAAATAAATAAAAATGAAAGATATTAATCAAGCCTATTGATTTAAGAAAAGTCATAATAATAAAAATACAATAAAAATATAAGCATTATATAAAAAAAAACTGAGCAGGGGGGGGGGAATGATCCTTTTCATAATTTTAGTTTCAATATGTAAAAGTATATATCTAATACAACAAAATTTAACCAGGTTCCTTTATGTACAAATATAAGCAGTCTATTAAGAGTCTGCAATGATGTAAGTTATCAATATTAGCTTTCAAAATTATGTAAATTTCATGAGAAATCTACGACCTGTATAGTTTACAAAATTTGAATCGACTGTTTTAGCTCAGAGGGGACACAGAATGTACTTGCAAGTCAGAATACTCAAGTAGTAATGAAAGAATAAAGGATAGAACATTTTCAAATATACTAAATGAACTACTAAAAATCCTGTCATGAAACAAAACTGGATCCAAATATCTCTTTTAAGTGTAACATTCATGATCCCCGAATCAACGAATAAAGGGAAAGTTTTATTATATAATAAGAAATGTGGAATTAAAGTGCTTCTTTAATATTTTTTCACATCTTATGATTTTTATTCTTTTTCAGACGACATATAGTATAACTTTCTCAAATTTTTTTTCGATGCACCCAGTTTGAGCACCATGCATGCAGAGGGTCGCACCTCTAAATAAATAAAATAGTTTTTATAGCCCATTCCAACAGTGCCAGAGTGGTGCAGGAATACAACTTCAATTTTAACTGTTAAATATCATTCTGCCTTCTTTAATAATTTCACAATTTTTCTTGATTATTCACGACACTTAGTTTGAGAGCAGCGGATTAATAAGATATGATTTCGTCAAGTAAGTCTATTTCTTTATAGGCTGCAGAGTGAATTTTCAAGGGGAAACAAACAAACAAAAAAACCATTCATGTACAATTAAAGTTTCTTGTATTTTAAAACATGACGCAACTTTAAAATATTTCTTACTTTCTTTCCTAACGACCTGTTAAATATTGAGTCCTATATTTAATTAAGGTATATTTCATATGTGTATATTGTATATATTACTTACTTTTTTTTCTCTCTCTCATACACACACAATGCAATCGTATATGCATATTCATATGCACAGGTATTGTATTCACTTTATTTATATACATACACTTTGTCTCAAGATTCGTGTAAAACAATGAAATGAATGAACATGGAACCAAGTAATGACAGATTGTCAGAGGTCCTCACGACTACCGGTCATTGTATTACCGAAAGTAAAGAGAAAAGACAGTTGCTTTTAGCAGTTATAATTAATTACAGCAGTAACAAGATTCATAAAAAAACTGTATAGGAGACTTAAATTGGTCAGCTTCAGACGCTTTTTAATTGAACCTCAACTTCTATTTACTAAAAGATGTGTTAGATAACAGTACTTCTATTGGTTTAATGTGTTAAGGTCAGTTTTTTGGTGCGTAAAGACAAATTAGATTGGAACTCGCTTCTTAAACCGGATTCCGGATGGCTACAATACCTTAAGTATAGGGATTCGAACCTTATTTTGAATGTCTATGCCTAATTATTCGTAAATGGGTTTGTGGGGACAGCACTGTCCACCTAAGATTTTAATCGAAAATGTGAAACTAAACCCAATTTAGAAACTCCTCCCCATATCTCTTTGATTTTGCAAGGAAAAAAAGAACAATAACTAAAGTTGTGTTTTCTAACAAAGATAATTCTCCTCTCTCTCTTTAAAAATTTAATTGGAGAGCCGATCAGAGAACTGTTTTTTGCTTGAATGCTTTTTTTTCTCTGCAACACAAGTTCGAGCGCGAAACGATTTCAAATTCTTCAACTCTTCTCTCTACAGTTGTGTACTGAAGATTTACTCACAACTTCGCATCAAACACATTCAATGCTATATTGGGTTAAATAGTGCTCAATTCAAAAAGCAAGTCTAAGCAACTCTTCTTCTCTCTAATAAGTATTTCAAAAATATAATAAAATAAATTATTATGTAGTAGTACATGGCAGGGAGGTATAGAAAGACATGAAAATGTTATTCACTTAGTGAGCATAACGACATTACAGAATAGCATGCATAATATGCCATTAGTAGAAAAAAAGTTCATACTACTATGACTTAATCTTTAAATCATTTTTAATTTCAGTAAAAGATCATTTTTTCGCCACACAACGACGTAGCCAGAATTTTTTCGGGGTGTATCCAAATTCAAAGTGATTGATTCACAGTACAGTGAACTTTCAATCTCATTAAAAAATAATACAAAGAATTTCGTTACAAGCACCACATACACATACAAAGTACATACATATTATTCGCGGACATTTAGTTATATACATCCATCCATAGTTTTTTACATGCATGCATAAATAAATTATAAAACAGATCAGCAGCGCTTTAATAGTTCATTGTACCTTGAAAAATACATGCAACCACATTGGGTTTTAATTTGCGCTCTAAGTATTTATCAGGTTTAATTGCCTAGTCATTTTAATTTTGAAAGCATATTTTTAATTTATGATCCAGTATTTATAATGACGAATTTAAACTTCAGTACTTTTATTATAATAATTAGGAATAAAAAAAAAATATTGAGAAAGGAATTATAACATTTTTTGCTTTAGTTTTATAAAATGCATACCTTGTATTACAACAAAATTCGAAAACAGAATGAAGTAATCAGTAATTTATAAACCACCGTTTTATGGTAGTAAATTAATTTTTCTAGCTTTTAAGGTCAACTTCTTCAAACCTGCATCTATATTTATAGCCATGCCTATATGTACTGAAAGTAATGCTACATGCTACATTCACCAATCTCACTTGACCAGCTGTATTGCGAAGAAATGTTGTTTTCTTTTGCAAACAATCTTCCAACATTTGCAGTAGAAGCTAGAAATGCACACAAATTTTAATAAGTTTAAAAAGTTTTGTAATGCATGCAATGAAAATATTTCTGGTAGGGTACAGACCCTACGGATCCCCCAGATCCATCCCCTATAAATACATCCTAGTCACTATATTCCCTAATGTAAGTAGAAATATATTGTGGCCTAAGAACATTTAAAAAAGATTTTCCTTTACATTTAGAGGAATGAAATAATGAACTGAATTATTATGCACCAGGGAAACAAAATAATTATACATACAGGATTTAAGAATGATCCATCATCAAAGGCAAATTAAGCACTCGTTAATGAATATATAGCATGCGTTTAGAGACACCAGAGATTATATCATCATTATTACCGATATGCAAATCGCACATCATCAAGATACAGGGTATGACATGAACAGGGTGGTTAATGCATAATCATAATTCTCAGTGATTTCCAAAAATGAAAAAAAATTTTGTTTTTTGTTTTTATTTTTCACTGGCACTAATGACTTAACACGCTATTTTAACTCATAAACAGAATGGAACGTTCTACATTGCTTATTAACTAACTCACATCATTTGTCTCTAATGCTAATTGTATTTAAGCAATTTACACCTAATGAAAATTACGTTTCACAAGCATTCAATTAAGAAGACAGTTGTAAAGTGTCCGAAGTAGAAAAGCAATACAACTGGGAGCAATTTATAAATTGGGTTTAATAAGAACTCTTTACTCACTTTTGAAAGTATAACATTCACAAATATATCATATAAACACTGAGAGTTTATATTTTATAATTGATTATTTATAATTAAAGCAGTGGATCTTAGAGTAGTTGATATTGAGCCGTTCTGAAAATTCATTTAATGTAATTGTTATGTGCATAGAAAAGCAGTTCATTATTTGGTATCTATGCAAAGATCGATCTTTGAACCCTCTTAAAATTATCTTAGAGTTTTACCCCTGGAGACTGATAAGAACTTACTATACTATCAGTGGTGGTGTACTTTAGAAAGTAAAATTACAAAAAACACAATACACCATTAATTTGTATCATTATATGGTTGCGTCAAAGGGAGAGGATACGATTAGAATATTCTGAAATCCTATTCATAGGTGCACCATTTCATAAAACTTCACCTATTCAGATTCATAAAATTATACTCTACATAGGACATACTGTGCTTTTACCTTTTATTGAATAAGGTGTAATTAGCCGTCAAGTAGATCAGTGTTCTGTACCGCGATTTATTTGCGAGAATGAAGCCACATTTTGTAGGAAGATTAAACAAGACGGGGGACAAAGGACTCCGCGAAAAAACAAATTAGTTTCAGAAGTTACCACTAGGGGAATATTTGGAACTGTGTAATAGAAAATAGAGTGTTAACAAATGCAAATTAATACGGAATAAAATTACCTTTTATTATGCACATTTTCTGATTTCATTCAAGTGCAATATGGCAACACTTTTAAAAAAGCGTAAAATCTACATAAACACCGATAAAGTCTCGTGATCTGCAATATCACGTACGCTGAGCAGAAGAAGAAGTTCTTTATTCAAATTTCATGTTACATCCATTCGCACAGTGCCAGATGTTAATTTCCATATTGATTTATATTTGTTAACACTCTATTTTCTATTACACAACGCCAAATATTCCCCTAGAGGTGACTTTTGGAACTCTTTTGTTTTTCGCGGAATCCTTCGTCCCCCGTCTTGTTTAATCTTCCTATAAAATGTGGCGTCATTCTCGCAAATACATCCCGCTACAGAACACTGTGAGCACTGTCAGTTTAATTTTGGCCACCCGGTATTTGAATATATCAAATACCCAAACATTAATTATTTTTAAGGATTGTCAAAATGAATTTTTTCATATTTTCAAGCCCAGAATCTAACTAAAAGTAACTATTTTTAAGTAAAAATATTATGAATAGCTTTAACTGCTAAATCATAAAATTTATCTGATTACTTAAATATATTTTGACAAACTGACATAATTGTCTGAAATGAAAATACATGAAATTCATTTTAATAAAAAGAGGAAAAGCTCACCTTCTCAATGACACCTTTGAGCACTTTTTTTTTCAATTACTTAAAATTATTCTTTAAGTATTTCTAGTGTATTATATGTGCATGAATATTTATATTTGATATTATTAGTTGAAATTTCGAAATTATATAGCATTAATATCATTAAAATAATTTTTCATGTTTAAAGAACCTTATTTCAAAAGTATCTAACAGCATCACGGGACATATTTGAGCTATCAAGTACCTAAGCATTAAATATTTTCAAGGGTTGTAAAAATCAATTCTTTCGTTTTTCCAAGCCCAGAATCGCTAACTAAAAATAACTCCCAAGAAACAGTATTTCTTAATGTAAGTGTAAGTGAAGTATCAATTTCACTCAATGTTTTTATTTTAATGGTCTTCATTTTGCTTAGCTCTTTTAAGCTTCGTTCAATAGGTTGTGTCAGGATTATGTCCAAAGACTTTTCTAACATCTATGTTTATTTTTCATCTTGTTAAAAACAGTTTTTTTTTTTAAAGTATAAACAAATAAATTATCCCTTGAATGTATTTTTAACCTTTCGTCCTTATTTGAAAACACTTTTGTAAAATTTTTACGTTCTCTTTGAACGATGTTTACTTTTTTGCCCAAAGTGACAGAAAGTGTAGTAATCACGAAAAATTTTAGTGTTCTAACTTCAACGGATGAACTCATAAAAACCAGGACTGAAATTAATTTTGACAGATTTAGTGCTATGTTTGTATGTACGTACAAAGAAACTTTAATTTTGAAATGTTAAATATCCATTTTGTAAAAAATACTAGTTTAACGACGACGTTTTAACCCTTTGAAGGTCACCAACATAAATTCTTTGGGATTTAATGAAATTAGTTTATAAATGTTATCTATGAACCTTATGAATGTAAAATATATGAAAATTTTTCTTAACATTTCTTAGAGAGGTATACCTTTAGGAGGGCTTGGGGGGTAGTTAAACTGATAAACCCCTCCTCTTGTAGAGAGTGAATATAATACTTTTTAAAATTTTAATTATATTGTAAGAACAATAAATAAGTATCCTTAAAATAGTACAATAAATAAAAAGTTTAACAAATAGTACAATAAATAAATAGCTTAACAAATAGTATAATAAATAAATAGCTTAACAGATTGTATAATAAACAAATAACTTAAAAATAGTATAATAAATAAATAGCTTAATAGATTGTATAATAAATAAATAACTAAAAAATAGTATAATAAATAAATAGCTTAACAAACAGTATAATAAATAAATAGTTTAATAAACAGCATAATAAATAAATAGCTTCATAAACAGTATAATAAATAAACAGCTAAACAAATAGTATAATAAATAAATAGCTTAACAAATAGTTTAATAAATAAATAACTTAACAAATAGTTTAATAAATAAATAACTTAACAATTTATAAGTGTTGTTCGGTAGATAATTTTGGTAGATAACGTTTTAACCCTTTGAAGGTCACCAACATAAATTCTTTGTAATTTAATGAAATTAGTTTATAAATGTTATCTATGAACCTTATGAATGTAAAATATATGAAAATTTTTCTTAACATTTCTTAGAGAGGTATACCTTTAGGAGGGCTTGTGGGTAGTTAAACTGATAAACCCCTCCTCTTGTAGAGAGTGAATATAATACTTTTTAAAATTTTAATTATATTGTAAGAACAATAAATAAGTATCCTTAAAATAGTACAATAAATAAAAAGTTTAACAAATAGTACAATAAATAAATAGCTTAACAAATAGTATAATAAATAAATAGCTTAACAGATTGTATAATAAACAAATAACTTAAAAATAGTATAATAAATAAATAGCTTAATAGATTGTATAATAAATAAATAACTAAAAAATAGTATAATAAATAAATAGCTTAACAAACAGTATAATAAATAAATAGTTTAATAAACAGCATAATAAATAAATAGCTTCATAAACAGTATAATAAATAAACAGCTAAACAAATAGTATAATAAATAAATAGCTTAACAAATAGTTTAATAAATAAATAACTTAACAAATAGTTTAATAAATAAATAACTTAACAATTTATAAGTGTTGTTTGGTAGATAATTTTATTTGAAATTATAAGTCAGAAAAATCCAATTAATGACTTTCCAGGTACGGAAAGTTTAATAGCATATATTTCAAAAGAAAAAAATATAAATTAAATGTAGTGCTGTCATATATTAAGGTTTAAATTGTCAAAACATAAAAAATTGAAAAAATCATTATGTCTACAAAAAGTAAAGAAAAAATTAAGATATTTAAATGTGGTCTCATTGCGAAACCACTGTCCGCTAAAGGGTTAAGTCGTACAACTAGGTTTGACTAGTTTATTTCACATGAGTCAAAAACGATTATCCATTAGAAAGTCAAATTTTTTTATTTTAATTTTTATAATGTTTAGTTATGCATCTCTCTTTTTGGTTCAAATCTAAACACTATATAACGAAAAATTTCAATATAACGTGTATTACCTTTGGAATTTTGTGTTTAAGACCATTATAACATCTAGTTGTGCACATCTAGTTTTGATTGCAATTCTCACTCTATGTAATGAAAACTCTCACTATAACGTCCATAACCACTACGGATCTGCAACGACTTAGCCTAAAATCATTGACGTATTTATATGCATTTGTAATAATGCTTTTCGGACAGTTAAAACAATGCTTTTAAAGTCCATTTTTAGAAAACAAAACTAAAATCTTCCAACTGTGGAGGATAAATTTGGATTTTTACTGTTTAATACTGTCTGATACGGAGTAAAGGAAGCATTGTAATTAAAAAAAAATTCGTTTAAGAACGAAACATCTATATAACAAAATATCTCAATGTAACAAAAATTAACTCTTCGGGTGTCCACCAGATGGCATTACTTGAGCTCTACTCACACACGGTTACCTTGAGAAACGAAACACACTTTATATGTTGAAGTGAATGTGCAAATGTTCCTTCTCATGAGGCATCCTACAAAATATAAAGAAAGATATATGATAAAATAGACATAAAAAGAAATCATGTGGTGTCCCCATCAGTTTTTTCTTTTTAATGATTTAGAAAGCTATTCTATCAACCCCCCCAATTTTCAAAAATCCGTTATTACTTTTAGTATTTTTTTTTATTTAGATCGACATTTTATGAATTTTTAAGTCTCACACATTAGTTTACTTTTCTAGCAGTCTCATCAGCATAAATACTATAACTACTAGCAGAGGCTGATTTAACGGCGACTATAACGGACCCCGTGTTTTAGGGGCTTTCAAAACTCATACTTAATACATTTTTCTATTGTTGTTATAATTACAGGTTTTTAAACAAACTGTAAAGCCTGATGATATAATTATATTGGCTTATTTTGATTAACTACCTACGCTCAATACAATCATTGGATAAAAATTCTTGGTTTCTGTTTTAACAATCACGGCAATAATATCAACTGTCCAAAATATCGCCTCTCAACATTAAAAAAAAATTATATTTGCCTGTCTAACATAACAGAATATTTTTTTTTCACAAAACAAAATGAACATACTGCGAAGACCCCCTTTGTTCTGAACACGAAAGACCGAAATTAGCTGATCTGAATTCCTCCTGGTTCGATCCGGATACAACAGCGCTGCGACGCAGTGTCTGGGATGTTAACAGTTCGATTGAATAGGCTTCACGCCCCTGATCGGTTGCTTTAATGATCCCGGAGGATTGTCTGGAGAAGTCTGGAATCGGGACAGCTAGGGAATGAGAATTCAACTAAAAAACTAGCTGTAATCTTAGCTGGAGTTCTCAGGTAAGTGGAATCGTAACTGACCAAAAAACGGTTGACAGGACCGTAACCGACCCCCAGGTATAAAAAGACAGGCGTCTGGAACCTGGTATTCCACTTGGCCTGTGATTGGTTGGTAAGTACATTGGCATCGATTTCTCAAATTGGTGAAATATCTTGGCGATGCAAATGAGGAAATTATTGCTTATGCTTGGAGCTTTCTTTATATTGCTTATGCTTGGAGCTTTTATGTTTTCCTTATGCTTGGAGGGCTAATGAGACCGGGATCTACAGCTTAAATCCGATTCCGAACGGCTACAAATATCCATTCCACTGTGGGATTCGAACCCATGAACTCCGGTACTCCGGCTTATCCATTGATTTAGATCAACTTATCTATTTATTTCTCTTTATTTCTCCATTATTTATTCCTTTATTTAGAATAATTTGGAACGTACAAAGAGTGGAAATTGAAAGCTCTAATTGGAAATATTGCAGCTCTGTGTCTTATAAAAAAATATATTTATAACAAAGCATGTAAAAGTTTCTCATTTCGGGAAAACTATAATTAATTTAATGTGTAACTTAACTTTAATTAAATATCAATAAGCCTTTAATTAAATATATACCGCCTCCGCCACTCCCTTTGAAAAAAAATTCTATGTACGATCCTGTCCCTTTCTGATTGTTGAAATTATATGCAAATTTACGGGAAGCGTAGCCAAGATATTTCGCTAATTTTAGAAATCGCTGCTAATGTACTTACCAGCCAATCACAGTCCGAGTGGAATACCAGGTTCTAGGCGCCTGTATAAAAAACCTAGAATTTTTCGACTGCAATGGCAAACACCCTGCCAGCTACAAAGGATTCGGAAATTTCCTAAAATAAACAAAAATCAACTCACCAACCCCCCCAAACCCAATTCTTTTGTAACTTCTCACTCTACGTTAACTGCCCCAAATGGCTCTAAATCGTATGCCTTAGCTACTAGAAATGATAAGTCAAATTCTTCTGCTCCAAACCCTTCAGTAAATTGTGAAACTACTAATGAAATAATTAATATTAATAATCCTTCTATTTTAAGTGAACTTGCAAGCCTAACTAAAATAATCTTAGAAATCAAAAGTCTTCTTGGGTTCGAAAATATCTCGACCCTAATCAGCTCCCTTAAAAACCTATACAACCAACTCAAGACTACTGCCGACTCGAAAGAGCGTCTATCACTTCTGTTGAACTTTAGTTCAACTTTTCTTTCTACTTAAACTTCCCTCTCCCTATATTAGTTTTTCACCACTGTTCTGGTTTTTCTGTTGTGCAATAGTTTTGCAGTGTTTGAGGGCTCGGCCCAGGCAACACCGTTCGCCTGTCCATCCTGTGGACTCATGGCTTCGTGGAGGTTTCCGCGACTTTTGACTGGAGCCAGCTTTTTACTGATTACGTTGGGGAGATTCGTAAAGTCCGCTCACATAAGGAACGGCAGGAACTGGGCAGGAACACAGGGAAAGGCCTCCCCATTTTGTGAGATTATTTAATCTTTTTTCCGACTGTGATCGTCGTGGTAATTCTATGCAAGCAACAATCCTCTACATTTCGACTTGTTTTGGGAGAATTAGAATCCCTTTGTACATAACCAGTATTTACTCCAGAAAAAATAAAAGTGATTTCCAATTCTATTATAACTGTGATTCTTCTTCGCCACTTCTTCACTCAAGAACATTGAAGTCTTCACAATACTTACAGCCATTTAGAAAATTCATGCATCATATTCAGCCATTTTCGCAGTGCACGCCGATAAATCTGCTAAGCAATACTTTTACTTACCGCTTGATTTACAGATATTGATATCCCGAACTGAAAACTAAATTTTTATCTAAATAAAATATTATTTGTATTACTCAGATATAGTGTATTAAGAGAATTTTTGGAACGGATTCAGTAGTTTCAAAGATTACCCCTACATACAAATTTAACCTTTTTTTAATATTATTATAGACCAAACTTCACTTTTGTAAGGTCGCGTCCATCTCTGTCGGAGGTCGGGCGAACTTTCATTCTTTTGAACAATTGAAAACGGCAGTATTGTACCTGTAATGGTCCTTTTTGACGTACGGACGATTAAAGTGTCAAGTGTGCCGTTTTTGTCAACGTATCGACAGAGAAAAGAAACTGTGCTTTGTGTGACCGGTTCGGCTGGGCTCCAAAGGGCGTTTCGGCTACTCCAAGGACAAAGGTCAACTAGGGGGGGGTGTCGATCTCCCCTAAAACCGAGGTTTCCTGTTTGGAAAAGAAGAAACGGGAGGAGACTCCCGGCTGAACTTTGAGATGAGCAGGTTGTCTAGAGTGATATCCTCACTGGACAATAGATTGCATATACATTGAGTTGATTTGTTTTATTTAAAACACTTCTCTTTTTTTTTGTTAAATAAATGAACAGTTGTTAAGTTTCAATAATCTACGGCTGATTATTTCTCCTCCATACCTGCTTCTTTTACGAGACCCATGCGAAATCATATCCAAATGACTAGGGTATGACTTACAATCGGAAGTAGAAACAATCGCAAACCGCTCGGCGAGTTTACAACTTTATAGTAGCGTATTTATATATGATAGGAAATCGATATATCACAAAAGTTTTGCTTTTTATAAATATAATGAATTTTATAAATGTTTAAAATCACAGCTTATCATTTATGAAGCCAGGCTATGGAATTTAAAGTTGCTGAAAGTTAATAATTTTTGCTCTCAAGTATTCATAACTTAGATTTATGATATTTCTCAATACATTTTCACCACATTCGATCTGAGAATATACTGGGTTAAGAGAACATAGCACCTTCTAAGACTTCTTATAACAGTCTTTTTTCTCCGATTCACCATAAAATAAATAATTCTGTTCTTTTAATAGCAACTTTTTACGAGTTCTTTAATAACGCTCTAGAGCGTTATTAAAAAAGTTTATTAAAAAAAAAGTTATGAATTTTTGTTATTTAAGTAGTATATTTTTTAACAACTTAATGTACACCAAATGAAAAGAATGAAATTATTCGCAAGATAAGTTTCGAAAAATATTGAAGTACTGTAGAAACAAAATTTTTGTTTAAAATTAAAGTAAAATATTTGTTTTAGTTTCTAACCAAAATTGTAACTATATCTGACAATTTAAAATTAAAAAAAATTAAAAGCTGTTAAGAATATAAAAATAAAAAATAGCCTTTATCATGGCATAAAGTAAAATATTTAACTCGTATCAATATAATTGAGGTTCACAGAATTTAAAAAAAAATAATAAGCTTCTATTTCACCTAAAATATTAGTTTCTTATTTACTAATTTCAAAAGTTATTTTGCGGTAAATAGATTTCAATTTTTTTTTCACTTGGTGTGTGCATATTATGTTTTTTTAACGCTAGATTTACGGACCGAGCCAATTTGACTAATTACAAATTTGATCACTATATATATATATATATATATATATATATATATATATATATATATAATATATATATATATATATATATATATATATATATATATATATATATAACTTTTAATATCACTTTTCAAAAACATACGTTGGTTTTTTAGCTAAGTAAAAAAATAGATATAAACTTTCATTCCTCTTCCCCACAGACCCCTTCATTTCGCATTATCAAATGTGGTACACCTATTTTCACGGTTGTGAGCCAATTTGACTCATAGAATGTATATGAAAATAAATAAATATAGTAATAAATATAGTATAAAGTAAATATAAAATATAAAGTATATAAATATAGTATGATGTAAATATAGAGAAGAAGTTGAGAACACTTCCATTCCAATAACAGAAATTCATGCTACTGACGCACGGAAGAATTGTCAAGTTCAACAATCATGCAAAAGAAACAGATGTAGAAACCATTGTGCTAAATGTAATAGAAATATTTGCGGAAAATGTGTTTCAAAAACAAATTTTATATGTAAAAAAAAAATGTTTTCCATGAATTTCATTTAAATTAATTTGGAACTATTTTCTTTGCAAAAAACTTCAATTTTCTTGTATAAGTCAAATTTGCTCATTTCAGTAAAAATAGGTATATGATCAACATGCGTAAATCTAATGTTAAATGTATTGTTTCATATAACAAAACTAAATAAATTTTTATAAAATTAAATCTTTAGGAAAAATCTTATCTTAAACAAAGCAGAATATTTTGTTATTGAATTAAACTTTTCTGACGTCTTTTCAGCTCTAACTATATCCCTTTAAAAAAGGATAAAATGAATAATTGCAGTCTATAGGAGTTCGTAAAACTGAATTATTAATACTAGAACTTTTCAGTAACTTTCATAATATTAGTTCACACGAAAGAACTTTGAAAATTAACATTTCCGACGTTTCCAAGAATATGATTAATTGACCTTAATATAAACAGACAACAACGAAATGTTCGTCTTATTTACGCCACTGAAACTCAACCAATTAATATTCAGGACGAGATACTACTAAACTGTCTAAGCGAAGGACATTTCCTCGAGTCTGTTTGCATGCAATTAAAATAGAAAAATAAACATTATGCAAGTTCGAACACCTGAATAAAATTAAAAATCCGATTCCTATCTTTCACCTGTCTGATGTCTAAGTGGAGTCTGCTAACTAATGGAGAACGTACATAGAGGAACTAACTTTTGTTTATTTCCTTTCTTTTAACTTTTGCAACCCATTCTCAACATCTGGTGTTATAAAACAGGAACGTATCACCTCGGGCGAAATGAGTTTCCTGCCAGGAACATCTCGTAATTGCCTTAGACATTCGATATATCTTGATTTTAGAAAGGGATATTGTTAAATAAAGGATTGATTTGTATAATGTTAGAACACAGAAGTTGTATCAAGAGTATTGACTGCCCAAAACATTTAATCGGAAGCTTATAATCATATTCATTCGATGTAAACACCTGTTTTGCTTCAACGTATCTAAGTGTATAGGCATTTAAGAAACAAAATCAAATTACTGAATCATTTCGGCAGATGTACATTGGCAGTAATGATGAAGTTTTCAAAAGAGTTATATCTCCTAAAATTATTGGATACAAGCAGTAGTTTTCAAAAAACAGAGTGAATCTGATTACAGGAGGAAATTCAAAATGAAAGATATTTGCAGTAGTATAAACAAAGTAAATTTATGAAAGTGTTTTAAGATTATGAAAAGTTGAAGTTTAGTATTTAGATAAGTTTGTTAATATTCCTCCAGAAGCAATGAGGGCATGTATACGAGAGTATTAGGTATGGATGTTATTAAATTTAGTTATTAAATTATGCTAATAAGAAATTATTATATATAACTATCTGAAATACCTGGAGTTACCCGGGATAGCTAGTATTTTAGCTATCAGAAATCTCGAATAATAAAAACTGTGTATATTTTTAATTTAGTGAATTTTTTAACTATAAGTACTAAACTAAATAATGAAAGATGCATTTCCAATACTAACACCACTGAACGGTGGCCCAATGGTAGAGCACTGCTCTTTCATACTGGAGTTCGCAGGTTCAAATCCCGTTGCTGGCATGGATGGTCGTAGCCGTTAGGAATCAGCTTTAAGCAGTAGGTCACGTTGGTCCTCGTGTAGCTTGCTCTCAAATGTACTGATGGTTCGTCGAGTGTTGCATGGATGGTCGTAGCCGTTAGGAATCAGCTTTAAGCAGTAGGTCACGTTGGTCCTCGTGTAGCAAAAACTATAAACCATAGCTCTCCAAATCAAATATAATATAAATCTCAAGGAACTAAGTTATTACTTAAATTTAATATACAATAGCTTGTTAAATAAACATTATTATTTTAAAAAGGTCTTTCACATTTCATTGCAAAAGTCAAGAATTTCTATCCGTGTTTATCACGGTAATTTTTGATCAACAGAAGATCTATCGGCGTAACATTGCTTCTTTGCTCTAAATATTTTAGGCCAGTTTTCAGTACTTGTAGTATACGCGTATGTAGTTAAAATATCTAGTATATTAGCTTAAATTAGTTTGTAACGCTAATTCCTTTTTTAGGAAATCGAATAAGTTTAATTTACCTCAATATTTACATAATTTTTCGATAGAGCATGCTTTAATACATATAAAACTTTTACGAAAATACTGATTTCCAGATTTAATAAAGCTATGTACATTATATAACTAATATATATATTATATATATATATATATATATATATATATATATATATATATATATATATATATATATATATATATATATATATATATATATATATATATATATATATATATATATATATATATATATATATATATATATATATATATATATATATATATATATATATATATATATATATATATATATATATATATATATATATATATATATATATATATATATATATATATATATATATATATGTATATATATGTATATATATACATATATATATATATATATATATATATATATATATATATATATATATATATATATATATATATATATATGTATATATGTATATATATATATATGTGTGTATATATATATATATATATATATATATGTATATATGTATATATATATATATATATATATATATATATATATATATATATATATATATATATATATATATATATATATATATATTATATATACACACAGGGCCAGGGCTACTAGGTGTGCAGTGCGGGCATGCTAGCAGACGACCCATTTCTAGGGCGGCCATTAAATATATCTTAGGTATACACATTAATAGGGGGCGGCCAAGTACTACCTCGTACGCAGGCGAATATCAGTTCAGAACTGACCTTGAATATGTATAAGAGAAACTTCGCTTAATCGGAACTCGGATAATTGAGGTTCTACTGCATTTAGATTAAAATAAATTATTTTATAAATGTTAGTGAATAGTACAATATTTTACGAATGTCTTGTAAAATTTCTTGCATAAAAAACATTACTTTTAATGCAAAGTTTGAGTGTTCACAATATTTTACGTATGCCTGTCCAGAAAGTCAACAAACAAAATATCTGACTTGGCAAAGGAAGAAAGCTGTTTTGATTGGTAGAGTGCCAAGATATTTTTCTCCCGGAATATTAGGAAATAATGGCGACGGGAGAACTTACGGAAAAATTGAATATTTAACTGAAAACTGAATTTTTTTTTTGTAAAATCTATAGTTTTAAAGACATTTTTCTTTAAACTTTGAGTGATGCCTTTTATTTCATATATACGTTCGAAGAAAAATTGTCGTTCGGATAAAAATTCCCGAAATTATTAAGTGTTTAAGTCAGATTAAGTCTTAAAAAAAAGAGTTGTACAAAAATTATGGAAATATATATGTTTTGTTTTAATGGCACAGTTTGAGAGATAAAATTCTGGACTTTTCAATGATACAAGAATATACCGAATAGAAAAATTGCGATATTGTAACGAAAAATTTAAAAGTGTGCTTTGTAAAAATGCTTAAAAATTAATTTTTCAAAAAATAAATAAATAAATAAATAAATGAATGAATAAATAAAAAATAAAATAAATAAAATAAAATAAAAATCCTTAGAAATTTGGAAAAATCGTTATTCTTTTTTTCAAAAACATTATATTTTGCGATGGATAAATAATCGGTCTATACGATTCAGTATTTGTGTTTAGTCAAAGTCCTTCTAGAATGAACAGAAGGAAATTTTAAAATGTCTGAAAATCTCGGTAAACATCGTCGATCATACTGTTATGCCACGCGACGACAGAAAGTGCACTTTAAAGAGGAAGAAATTAACGCTCTAAAAGTTTTAATTACTATCTCCGCTAATTAAAGTCCCAGAAAATTTTATCGAGATCCGAGCAAAAGTTTAGATGAAATTCCTAAACATACAAATACTTAGACACTCTTATTTATATATAAAGATTTAATGTTTACTAATAAAGTTCCATAGTCTATATAGTTTGCAAAATAGGAAATATTAATATTGTGCTTTTTTTAAAGCATAATTTTGCTTTCTGTAGATTAGTAAAAACTTTCCCAACTCATTTCTTAAAGGATAGTGGAATGAGAAAGTTAATGTTTAGGTGAACTACCAATAAATGAAAAGTATATTTATCGATCCTGCAGATTTATTGCTTGATTAGGCCATCCTCTGACATTTGTATTCGGAATACATTTAGTGAAACTATTCCCTATATAATAATAGCCTAAGTTATCTGGCCGTCTGTATTCGCATTTATGAAGCGGTTGGACCTGAAATGGATAGAGGCATCCACTTTGGATTCTTGATGAGTTAGGGTTAGCAACGTTCGAAATCCATCCCTTCCCCCCTTTTCGAGAGCTAAATTCCATTATTTAAAGCACTATTTTCCCTGGTTAAGAGAAGGCGATTAAATTTATCAATTTATCACATAATAAATAGGTAAAAATAACATTTTTTTCTAGCATTATGACGTCATTCCTTTAACCATCTCATTTAATCATTTTTTATTTTAAATTATTTAAATATCGTCTGCATTATTTTCATACTTTTTATCACTGAACTTTGCTATGACGTAAATAAATTTCTTTTATATTTGGCTTAAATAATAGATTAGGTACATATGTGATAATTTTAAATTTAATCTTCGATTATTTTTGTTGCAATGAAAATTTTATCACAGGTTTTAACAACAAATTCTATCAACCTTCAGGGTGTAGTGGAAATGATAGTTTCATTCTTTATTTCCATTAATTACTGTGGCAAAAAAAAAAAAAAAAAAAAAAAAAAAAAAAAAAAAAAAATTGCGAAGAACTTAACGATAATTTCGACATAGCTAAGAAAACTTAGAATTATCTTTTTAGATGAATTCAACGTGATTCTAAACTGCATTCACAGTATCGCGAGAATTTAGAGGAGTATGAAGATAAACAATTTATTGAGCGTGTACCAGATAATTCTCATCCAAAACACAAACCATTTTCTTTACCTGCCTCATAGGGTACTTTACAATTCTGGAAAATTAAAAATTTTACTGATCCCGTTAAATGACGGGCTATATGCTGGTTGTAGTATAATTGAGTATGAGAAATTATCGTATGATTTTGATAATTTATTGTACAATACTTTTATGAAAAGATATATTAAGTTCGGAAGATAATTCTTTTATGCCTGAAGACTCGAAATGGAAAACAAAATTAGCTAGAATACGGTTGGTCTTCAAGGCTATTGGTAAGTTTGAAAATTAAGCATACATTTGTGCAGTCGATGCTTTAACTGCTTCGTAATGCGTATACCTCGTATGCCTCGTATAAGTTATCGTAATTATATAACAAGCAGGAAATTAGTAAAAAATGTACTGCAGGAAGGCCTATATATATGCCCAAGGCAGTTAAAGCATGGATTGCGCCGGGCGTTTATATACGCCTGAGGAAATTAAGGGGTTAAAAATTACTGTAAATATTTTTACAGGTGACATCCTGATGTGAAAGTATTAGAAAATGAGAACACTTCTGATGATGAAAACTTCTTGGAATCAAAATCAAATAAATCTTTTCAAATGTTTCAGGTTGCAAATTTTTTATTAGCAACAAAAAACCATGGAATTTGTTTTGCATTGTCAAGATAATTAGAACCTACTTATTAATATTATCATTTTTACATGGCGTAGGTAAGTTCACTCTTTGTGTATTTATTTTGAATTACAAGGTTAACAGCAGGAGTAATGCTAAAAATAATTTATCTCTGACAAAATAGATAAAATATATCAAAAGAAAAATGCTATAGTTTCTTCTGTTATACAGAATGAGAAACTGGTTTGGCTGTCAGTAAGCCAATTAATATTATATTGTTAATTATACAGTTCTATAGTGAAACACTTTTATGTGGTTAAACAGAAAATAGAGAATCTAAAAGAGAAATCTGACTTGTGATAGGAAGGTTGTATGCAGTTTTTATTTTGAGGAAAGACCAAGCTATTTTAGAAAACAATTTAACACATTAAGGGAAGAATGGACGTTACAGAGCTTTTTTTAGGAGTGGATTATTAATTTAGAGCTATAAAACTTTGTACGCATGCACATTTAAATCCAAATGGCATTTACAAAAACTTTAAAGATTATAATTTTTTAAAAACTGAAAAACTAAAAATATTTTGTTCATTTTTAAAAATATTTCTTGCATGTTAAATTACAGTTTTTCTTCTATTTTTTTCTTTATAGCAGTATTTACTAGTGAATAACGCACACCATGCTTTTTGGTTAGAAAAAATAGCGGAAATATATATCCCATGTGTCACGGCCATATAAAATATGACATACAAACTAATTTCCAAATCGTAAAACAATTTATACACGGATTCAATGAATCAAGCTTTAAACATCTTTAACGATGAAATCATTTTAAAGATGATATCCTTTTTAAGGAAGTCTTTTACGCGTTGGTATCGGTCGTCTTAGGTGGTTGGGGAGAAAGGGGCTGATGACTATGATCATGGAGGCTGATAATGAAGACACATCGTAAATTAATTTATATTTGATTGACTGTTATATTGTCTTTATTCATGTTTCTTAATTATAATATAATGAAAATGCTTCAGCTAAAGACTTGTAAAATCTTCAATATATCAGCACTTTTTTTTTATACTTCAAAAAATAAAAAGCTCTATTTTTCTTTAGACTGAGATTTTAATATATCCTTCAATAACGTTCTAATTTTAAAAAAAATCAATTTAGTCATCTCAAGTAGTATACATTTTAAAATAAAAAATATATTTATCAAATGGATAAAAAATTCTTTGAGCTTCATTTATCCACAAGCTAGCTACAAGAGTACAACACTCTGGATATTAGAGACTAAATTTTTATATCAAATTGAATTAAGATATCTGCTTTATTCTGTAAATTAAAACTTTAAAAGTATCATATAATAATATATAAATATATAAAGTATAACATAAAACAAATATTTAAGGTATAATACATATTTAAAGTATCATATAAAATAAAAAAAAACTATTTAGAAATTGAAAATCAAAAAAGTTAGACTTTATCAGGTTATATAATAAAATATATCGCTCGTATTATTATATTTGAGATTACCAGAATAATTGAGATAATTAGTTTCTATGTCATATAAAATTTAGTTTCTAATTTACAAATTACAAAAGTTATTTTGCGCGTAAGAGGCTTTTTAATATTTTCACTGGTGTATCTATTTTATGCTTAAAAATGTATTGCTTCATGTAATAAAACTAAATAATTTTAAAGTTAAAATTTTAAAGAGAAGAACTTTTATGTTTTAATTAATCAAAAACAGGTATTTTTAATGAAGAGTTTTCAATTAGAAAGGTACTACATCTCCTTAATGCCCTGTTAAGGATCTTATCTGTTAGGCCATTAGTAGCAATTAGTGATAAAAACCGTTTAACCCAAAAGAGAACATTTAACACATTGTATGCGGGACACGTACTAGTACGTTTTCTGACGATTGATACTTGAGCGCGGGTCACGTACTAGTACGGGTTAGTGTAACATCATGGTTTGTTTGTGGGTACAAAAATAACGGTATATACAGGAAAACGAAGCCGAATGTTCTTGTCTACTACATAGATTCTGGAAAAATTGAGACAAATAAAAACTAGTTTTTACATCAGTCGATGCGGAACCACAGAACAGGAAGGTTGATTAAAAAAATCAATTTAGATTTAAAATTAACTTTTTATTTATCCTTGCGAAAATGATATTATATATATATATATATATATATTGCATATATATTTGTTTATTTGTCTATTTATATATTTGTTTATATATTTCAATATAAAATACGAAAAGTTGGTTAAAAATTAAATAATTTTCGATCTATTGAGATTTAACTGAATAACTAAATTTACGAGCAAAACGCCCGCTAGCGGTACAATTCCGCTGCGAAATGTACCAGCACACAATGTGTTATAATATTTAGAGATCTGTTTTCATCAAAAATATATATCGGCGAATTTTAATTTATCACACCGCTACTATCAAATCTTAATGCTAAGCAAGATTTATTTTCGTTTTATACCCGAGATTTAATAAGTATTTTGTATGCAGTTAGCACTGACAAAGGGCGTATTGGGAGATTAAAATTGCACAGTATATACGCCTCTAGTTCAATGCTGAGGGGTGTGGCAGTTCAGACAGCTTTTACTTCTGTACTGCTATCTCCTCATTAGAAGGAATTCTTTAGGTTCAGTGTCCCTTTTTGACGCCCCAAGCCGGTTTCTTAATGGCTCGCCCTTTCAGTCTCTTAACCTTAAACGCCCCGTAAGGGGGGAGTAAGGAGGAAAGAAAATATTCTTCAAGTCTTATTCTATTTTTACTTTCTTTTGACAAGAGAATTTTATACGGCATGCCATAATTATTCTCTGTTTTTCAAACCAGGAAATTATTTTTCGTAATTATCTAACCGGTACGTATTATCGCAAGCAACCTAAGCAATCGAATTCTCTTAATCTTTTTTAATATGCATGGAGAAAATGCGTAAAGCCAAGGGGTATTAAAACACTTTTATATATTACCAAGAACTGTATGCATGGTTACGAGATGAGTTTTAATATTTTTTTTTCATTCAAACGTTCAGCCTGTTTGAAATGGGACTACTTAGGTGCAAGGCCGACTTTACCAGTTTGCTTCTCCAGACAAAAATGTAAAATGCTGCCTCCTCCTCCATGATAAAATTTTTTATTAAATGAGATAAACAGTTGACAAATACAAATTGAATTTTGAAAAATCCTCGATTTATCACACATATTGGCAAAGAAAGGAAGATTCTTAAAGAAATAGCCAGATTTGGTGCAAAATTTAGAGCTGAATTTAGTTTTAAAATTCCAATTGGGCTTTCCTTCTTTGCCTAATAGTTTGGTTTGGTTTGGTTTGGAGTGCTACGGTCTACTTTTTGCAACACGAGGGCTAATGAGACCGGGACCTACAGCTTAAAGCCGATTCCGAACGGCTACAAACATCCATGCCACTGGGGGATTCGAACCCACGAACTCCGGTTCCGAAGGCCAGCACTCTAACTAATCGGCCATCGGTCGGCCTTTGCCTAATAAGGCCAAATCTGATACTTTTTCATCAAATAGGTCAAGAACGTTTATAACCCTTACTTCAACGGTCAACATTACTTCTAAATCTTTAGATTTTTTAATTAATACATTTTTAGGGGTAACTTTTAAATCAAATGTGTTCTTTAAAAACTGAAAATAATTGATGTGGTTATTTATTATATCAAATCTACATTACAAGTCATTAATCGGCACATCTACTGTAATAAATAACTAAATAAATAAATAAAATACTTGCATTTGTTGACATTTCAATTAAATTAGAAAAAATAATATAAAATAATTATGCTCCAGACTTGCAATCTATAAAAAATTATAGTTTGTGAAATATTTTTTAAATGTATTTCTTGATAATAAAGTATTTAAGCAATTCGAACCAAAAAGTCACTCCTAAAATTTGTGTCCTGATCAGGAGTCCGGTTTGTACCCTAACTTAAGATGGACTATCTAGTCATTTGTCATCAAATTTTGTCGAATCATGAATTCTTAGAAGTTTGCAATCCATAAAGAATTATACTTTGTGAAATATTTTTTTAAAAAATTATTTCCTGATAATAAAGTATTTAAACAATTCGAACCAAAAAGTCACCCCTAAAATTTATGCCCTGATTAGGAGTCCGGTTTGTGCTCTAGCTTAGGTGGGACTATCTGGTCAGTTGTCTTTAAATTTTGTCGAATCATGGAATTCTTAGAAGTTTGGAGTATGAGAGATGTTGTGATAAAATGTAAAATCTAAATAATCTTCAAGATTTAGAAAAATAAATATTTAATAGAGATTAAACCAAACAAAAAAAGCGATGTTCTCTAGTACACTAGATATAACGGGAAATCCCGGCAGAGAGGAAAACAGAAGTAGTAGTAAAAGTTGTAGTAGTTACAAATGTGGCGTTGACAAATAGACTTCGCTACAGAAGTATGAGGGGTTTTCTTTTCTTTTCCTTTTTTGAGGGGGGAGTGGTGGAACCTTATTTCATCATTCGAAAAATATCTTAAAATAATACATTTAAACCTATTTTTATATATACAGCCTTTTTGTATGCTATTTCTTCTGCGCTATTTTTTGCAAAATTCTTTTTGTGCAGTATATATAAAAAATCTTTCAAATCCATATTATGAACAAAAATTAATTAAAAAATGTAATATTAACGAAAACAACAGATGGCTGTCAGAATAACATGTAAATTAAGCAGAATCCAACAGATGTGCACCGGATATTATATCATCAGCTTACCGCAAATTTTATTACTTGTACGTATTGCATCATCGAGTCACATCTCTAAACACTCAAGCCTGTTTTGGAGCGGGAAATAAGTACTGCATTATGGAAATCGCATAAAAACATTTTTTATGCTATATATTATATATACTTGCTTGGAAAAACAATCTCCAGCTACATCGTGAGGCTTTATTTTACTTATTATGTGTGAGGAGCATTATTAATGAGGTCCCTACTTAACGTATAAATTTTTTTAATGTGTTGCAAATCATATATTTGTTAGGTATTCAGGATTTTTTTATGCGATTTCTTTTATACCATCCCTATCCCCGCACAGAAACGGGTTTGAGTGTATTTAAAGTAGATTAATATGTTATAGGTACTTTATGTAAATAAAATTAATGAAATGTATTTTTACTAAAAATTTGAACATAAAATTAGTGTAATTTACTTATTAATAGCATTAACTCCACATATCTCCTACCCTAGCATAATATTTAGTAACTAAGGTGAGCGTTTTTTTTTTTTTTTTTTTTTTTTTTTTTTTTTTTTTTACAAGCTTTTAAAGTCTAGCTTTATTGACGTTACTTTTAGTCGGATTTCATTTTCTGTATTTAATCTGTTTCTATGTTTTGTTTTGTTGCCCCGTAGGTTAAGAAAGATTTTTTGCTTAAACACATTGTTCTGAATGGCATTAGCCCTTTGACATACAAGTAAAATGGAATGGAATGTGTCCGAAAAATATATATTTAGTTCTGGATCATCTGAACAATTTTGCACAGGTTGAGAAAGAGAACGTTTTATTTTGAAATTTGCATTGCATGTAACATTTAATGAGGTTCATATGTGATGCTAATGTACAATATTTAAGTAACAGCTTAAAATTATGATTTAATATAATGCTGTACGACCTTTGTCGAAAACAGCTATTGACGTCTTGGAGATGTCAAAGTCTACTTTGGCACATGAGATGACTGACGCCTCCTAGACGTCTTTGCATATCTAAGGGTTAAGATGTTTATATTAGGATCACCCAGGAATTAAGTTTATCGACAAAAGACGCCACTGATAAGGTACAAAATACTATGGCACTAGCCAGGTAGATTGTGTGTATGGCAATCGTATGCCACAGATTAAATTTCCTATTTTTCACATTACCGTAGTAGATTTTGCAAAGGTGTCCATTCTCATTTCTCTTCACATCTATAGTTTTTGAATGCACAGAAGATAAAGTCGAGTTTAGTGTATGGAATGAATGCGTTGAGCAAGCAGATGTTCTGTTTTTGGTGTCGAAATTTTTCGGAGGGTTGGCAAAATATCTAGTGCTGAGGACTATCATCTGCCATCGATGAAAGGCTTCCACCTTACAGTTCTGATCTTGCTCCCTGCGACTTTCATCTGCTTTAGCACATGAAAAAATTCCTGTTTGGTCATCTCAGACGAAAACTCACAGACAATTATAACTTGCTGGCTTTATTCCCAGGTCGGAGACTTCTATAACACTTGACTGCAAAACCATATCAAATAGTATGACAACTGTTATTATTTCGGTAGTTTCTATAGTCAGAAGTAGCTGAAATATGTTTGTACCTTTTCAATAAATCATACCAGGTCATATTGTTTTGTTTCTTTTTGCGGGTTCTTAAAACGTATTTTCTGGAACAATCTAGCTGCAGAAACTGCTAGGATTCTACACATAAAAATATAGTAGCTGCTATTATTGCACCCATTAATGTTTGCACCATTTCTGTCAAATATAAAGTGTATCTATAAAAGTCTGGCACATTATGATATTTAATAATTCATAAAATAATGAAGAAATATTTCAATTAATAACAAGTAGGGATATGCTGAAAGAAAGGAGTAGACCTAAATTTTAACCCAAACTTAGAGGTTTAATTATATCAATGTTAGTAGTGTTTGAAAAATCGAAAAAAAAATTTCAAAGTACCGTGTTTCTGTCTTCTACTGTTATCATTAAAAAAATGTTAGAAGGTAAAAATGAAGAGCATTTCCTTTTCATATAGAAAATTTTCCACAAATCCGTTTGGGATATACTGAAACTGCCAAAATGTTTTCAAATATTCCGAGGTTATCTATCTTAAAATTTATGTAATGACTTGTAATAATAAGTGGCCGTAAAAATTATTAAGAATTTAGCTAAGAGATCAGGTTTAAAATGTTTTATAATCACCTTTCGAAATATAGAAAGGAGATCCAACCGAAAAGAGACTTGTTAGATATGTGCATTTGAAGCTGACACTTATACTAATAAATCTCTATTGGGTACAAATGGACCCGAAAAAAATTAAATATTAGCTCAATTATAGCATTCAATAATAATTATGACTACAGGAAATTTCTAACGATTATTTCACACAATAATAAAATACAGTCGATAGAAAAAGTTCAACACACATCCCCTATATAATAATAGCCTAAGTTTTATCTGTCCGTCTGTCCGCGAATTTTTGAAGCAGTTGTACCTGAAATGGATACAGGCATCCATATTGGATTTTTCATGAGTTAGGGTTAGCAAAATTGAAAGAGAGTTCGAAATCCACCCATCCCTCTTTTTCGAGCATTTAATGCTATTATTTCAAGCCTTATCCTTCCTCTTATTCTATACGAAATTTATTCTTGATAGGATGGCAAAGGTGGAGAGTAATATTTAAATTTCTGGACTGTTTCTACTTGGACCTTTATATACTCTACTTAGTTGGATCACAACGTTCAAGCGTTGTACGTTTGGTGGAAGGTCCACCCACTTGATCGTCGTACTTCTCGGGTTGATGGTTCTATCCCCGACGCAGCCATTTTTTTTAATGTCTAATAAATTTAATATTTTCTTCTTTTTCTTTTAAATTCTTATTCCGAAACTTGTTTTATCATTTTTAAATATATTTTTACTATTTTTTAATTTTTTAAAATTTTTATTATTTTTATTTTATTAAATTCTCGTATTGTTGTATGGATACCCCTGGCCACATAAACATTTCATATTTTGTATTCTTAAACTTTCTTCTCTTATTGTAATAATTGCCTAAGTTATTTGTCCGTCTGTCCTCGAATTTATCAAGCGGTTGGACCTGGAATGGATAGAGCATCCATATTGGATTTTTGATGAGTTAAGGTTTGCAAAATTCAAAGCGAGTAAAGTTTATCTTTTCCTAAACTATGAATTCGATTCTGAAGTAAACTGGATATTACATAAATAATTTTCTTTTTTATTTGACTTAAATAATAGATTAAGTACATATGGGATAATTTTAATCGATTATTTTTGTTGAAAGGTAATTCTCAGCCAAAAAAAAACCCATTTTTTTTTTACCTGCCTCATAGGGTTCTTTACAATTCTGGAAAATTAAAAATTTTACTGATCCCGTCATATGACGGGCTATATGCTAGTCCCCTATATAATAATAGCCTAAGTTATCTGTCCGTCTGTCCTCGAATTTATGAAGCGGTTGAACCTGGAATGGATAGAGGCATCCATATTGGATTCTTGATGAGTTAAGGTTAGCAAAATTCAAAGCGAGTAAAGTTTATCTTCTCCTAAACTATAGATCCGATTCTAAAATAAATTGGTATAAATATGCTTCATATCACAGCAAAAAATACTGTCGTTTTTAAAACGTTCGAAATCCACCCCTTCCCCCTTTTCGAGCATTTAATGCCATTATTTCAAGCTCTATATTCCCCGGTTAAGAGGGCGATTAAATTTATCAATTTACACATAATAAATAGGTAAAAATAAGATTTGTTCTAGCATTATGACGTCATTCCTTTAACGTAAATAATTTTCTTTTATATTTGGCTTAAATAATAGATCAGGTACATATGTGATAATTTTAAATCTAATGATCGATTATTTATTGTTGAAATGAAAATTTTATCACCGGTATTAACAACAAATTCCATGTACCTCCAGGGTATAGTGGAAATGATAGTTTCATTCCTTTACTTTCATTAATTACTGTGGCAAAAAAATTGGGAAGAACTTAACGATAATTTCGACGTAGCTAAGAAAACTTTTATCTTTCTAAATGAATTCAACGTGATTCTAAACTGCATTCACAGTATCGGGAGACTTTAAAGGAGTATGAAGATAAATAAATTATTGAGCGTGTACCAGATAATTCTCAGCTAAAAAACAAACCATTTATTTACCTGCCTCATAGGGTACTTTACAATTCTGGAAAATTAAAACTTTTATTGATCACGGCATATGACGGGCTATATGCTAGTACTAAATAAAATCTGTTGAAACCTGTGGTTTCACCTTTATTTTTAATGACTTCAGGTAATCGCGTGTTCAAGATCAAGACTAGGTTTTGAAACAGAACAAGATTGACTCGGAATCAGTTATCTCCAATTAATTATATCCGTTCTGCAGTTGCAAAAAAGTATCTCCTATTTTGGTATCGGTAAGGCATTGCCTTTAGATTGTGGAGTCAGCGGGTTCGAATTCCGTTGATAGCATAGTCATTTGTAGCAGCTAGGAATCGGTTTTAAGCAGTAGATTACGGCTTCATTAGCCTTCTCTCCACACACAAATAATCCATATTATTTGTATGAAATTTCTTTCTAGTCATTTCTAAGTTATTGGCTAGAATCCAGTCTTTTATGTGATTTGTCTGGTTGGTTGGATTGGTAATGAACGGTTTACTATTTTGCTACACGAGGGTTAATGGGTTTGGCTTAGTTTGGAGTACTACGGTCTTCTTTTTGTAGCAAGAGGGCTAAAGAGACCGGAACCTACTGCTTAACCCTCTAAGCGGTTCGCACGTACAATTCCGCTAAACCGATTATGTCTTCAAAGCGGTTGCCACGTACAATTTTCGACCTTCAAAACGTTCCGAAAATGGAAGTAATGTACATTTCTGCCAGTGTTTTCCCCTATGGAGTTTTGAGGTTGGAGGGTCATATCGATTGTTTAGGAACTGCACACCTACTCTCTGAGGCACAAAGACGCTGGTAGCTTTTCATGGCTTTGTAAATCTCTATTTCGAAGTATTTCGTTTGCGGTAACAGATGTATCTTTAATTGCACCACTTAAATAGCTTGGATGACTTTCGTAAAAAAGATAGAAATCATTTTCTTAAAGACTATTTTTATTTGTACTTTTAGAACCCATTATTTCTTATGGGATGATCTTCGAGACTTGACGAGCTTTATGTGTATTAAAAATTAACAATCTATAATGTCTATTTATATATCTATTTATAACCAGAAGTAAAGGGACAGTAACGAGGGTGGGTTTCCCGTATTCCAATCTATTCGACAAAGGATGAAGTAAAATATCATAGAACACTTTGGTCACTGATACAATGAAATTTTAGCGTATTTTTGGAGACTTTTTATCTCGATGTGTACCACTCGGAGGGTTAAAGCCGATTCCGAAAGGCTACGAACATCCATGCCACACTGGGATTCGAACCCACGAACACCGGTACCGACCGTCAGCCGAGGGTTGATGGGACCGTAGCCTACTGCTTAACCCTTTAGCGGACAGTGGTTTCGCAGCGAAACTTCCTGTTAAACATTTTTTCTCTAATTTTTGGAGAAATATAAATTTATTTTTGGTTTTATTATATTTTTGATATTTAAACCGTACAATAAATGGCATTACTACATTTAGTTTATTTTTCTTTTAAAATATATGTATTTATACTTGTTGTACTTGGAAAGTTAAGAATGCAATTGTTTTTCACTTATGACTCCAAGCATAAGTATCTATTGAAACAATACTTATAAACTGTTAAACTATTTATTTATTTTACTATTTTAAGAACACTTATTTATTGAAACAATACTTATAAACTGTTAAACTATTTATTTATTTTAATATTTTAAGAACACTTATTTATTGTTCTTCCAACATAATTAAAATTTTAAAAAGTATTATGTTCACACTGTACAAGGAGATGAGTTTGTCAGTTAACCCCCCTCAATTTCTCCTATGGTATCCTCTAAGGCAAACCCCCCTAAGGATTTCAAAGAAAAACTTTAGTACATTTTACATTTATAAGGTTCATAGATATTAAATAAACTAATTAAACTTCAAAGAACTCATGTAAGTGACCTTTAAAGGGTTAAAGCTGACTCCGAATGGTTTCGAACATTGGTATCAACTGTGGGATTCGAAACCATAAACACCATTACCGAAGTACCTTAACCCCCAGACTTCGTTTACGATTTTTGTTTACGAGAATGTAAGTTCATTGTTAAATCCATCTCTTTCCTGCTAAATGTTTCCCCTGTGTCAAAATATAGTTAATAATAAAGTATTTTGTAGGTCACAAATTCATTTTTCCATGGAAAATTATAGCACAAGCCAAGCAGCTGAAAAATAAACAATCTCACTATAAATGTGTCTCTCATTCGGAACTTTAACATTTTTTTTTTCTCTCTTCAAGTGATTCCAGTAAAATTATTAACCATCTGGACAAACTAGGTTCCTCTCTTTTTTCACCAGGAAAAAATCATCTGCAGCTTTTGTCAAACAAATCATTACTTCTCGTGCTAACTCTAAACGTTGGGTTTATGTGCGATTAACATCCAAGATTTTTGCAGTTTTAAAAGGATACTGATAATTACCAAACCAATTAGCAATATTACAAATGGTGTTTCTAAATGTTTAAAATTATTTGACTTATATATATGTGCGTGTGTAAATATATATATATATATATATATATATATATATATATATATATATATATATATATATATATATATATATATATATATATATATATATATATATATATATATATATAGATATAGATATACATATATACATATATATGACACGATCCGGGTGGTTAAGACATGGAAGACACATTTGATTTCATATATAAAAACTTCTCTCTTGTAATCCTTCTGTCCATGACTATTCCATTTAGATATACTTTGTTCTCATATTTTGCCACGACAAGTGCAAAGGATGTTATCAGCCCGAGTTCCCAACCAGAACTGTCTTTTTTGGCGTTGCTACCTAAGAAAATTTCTATGTCTACTTCCGCGTCAGCTTCTTTACTCTGTATAGTTCCGCTCGAGGATGTGTCTTTCTCCTATTACGTTATCGTTAATGAGTTCTAACTATTTTTAATTATAACTTGCTTAATTCTTAACCCCCATTTTTAAACCTGACATATATATGTATATATATATATATATATATATATATATATATATATATATATATATATATATATATATATATATATATATATGTGCGTGTGTGTGTATGTATGTCAAGTCGCAGCATTAGCAGAACACAACTCCAAGATTTTTACAAACTGTGCGTGGCAACGGCGAAGAAGCTCGAGCGACAGCCGTTAGAGACAGACAGAATGATGTACAACAACGCGTTGGCTTAAAACTAAAATCGAAAACGATGATGTTAAGTGCTTATGATGTTAAATTTCATGATGACTGTATCTAATCGCTTAATTGTTTTTGTGCTTTGAAATTAAATGTTCCTGTTTTGTGAAACGTTCGGGATGTTGTTTTATCATATATATATATATATATATATATATATATATATATATATATATATATATATATATATATATATATATATATATATATATATATATATATATATATATACATATATATATATGTATGCATATATATATACATATATATACATATATATATATATGTATATATATATATATATATATATATATATATATATATATATATATATATATATATATATATATATATATATATATATATATATATATATATATGCATATATATATATATGCATATATATATATATATATATATATATATATATATATTTATACATATATATACATATATATACACACACATATATATATGCATATATATATATATATATATATATATATATATATATATATATATATTGTGTGTGTGTGTGTGTGTGTGTGTGTGTGTGTTTCTATATATTTATATATTTTTTTTCACACACTTATTCCTACACCAGTGGTTTGAATAATTATTCTACTCGGACATTTTTCAAACTGATGAGCTAATTCAAAACTTTCCTTTTCTCTTTGATATAACGAGGCTCTTCCATTCCTCCGAGGCTTTCTTTTCTTAATAACTGTCTTTTAGTTTTAGAAAATGTTTTGCACACTTTTAGACGTTCCTTTTTAACTTCCGAATAGTCGAGCCATTCATATCTAATGAAATTTAAAATGTGAGAGCAACCTCACTAAACATATAATATGAAAAATTCTAATAATCAATATTACTTTTTTGTTGAATTAAAGTGTATGTGGTAGATCTGTTGGACTGGGAAATGAAATAACGCCCAAACTTGTGCTTCAAAATTACAAGGAGCTCAGTGGGCAAAAACGTCGAACTAGATACGGAGGGTTGGGAATTTGAGGCTCAAGCTCACCTAAGATCCACCGTGTTTATTAATAGCAGATGGTACACCTAAGATAAGTTCGTGATCTCAATGTCCTCCAAGTTCAAACGATTGACTTGGTCTTCTTGTACACTGCTTCAAAATTACAAGGAGCTCAGTGGGCAAAAACGTCGAACTAGATACGGAGGGTTGGGAATTTGAGGCTCAAGCTCACCTAAGATCCACCGTGTTTATTAATAGCAGATGGTACACCTAAGATAAGTTCGGGATCTCAATATCCTCCAAGTTCAAACGATTGACTTGGTCTTCTTGTACACTGCTTCAAAATTACAAGGAGATCAGTCGGCAAAGACATCGAACTAAATACGGAGGGTTAGGAATTGGAGGCTCAAGCTCACCTAAGATCCACCGTGTTTATTAATAGCAGCTGGTACACCAAAGATAGGTTCGTGGTCTAAATGTCCTCCAAGTTTAAACGATTGATCTGGGAGTCTTCTTGTATAGTGATTCAAAATTATAAGGAGCTCAGTCTGCAAAGACGTCGATCTAAAACCGGAGGGTTTGGGATTCGAGACTCAAGCTGACCAAAGAAGCACCGTGTTCATTAATAGCAGGTAGTACACCAAAGATAGATTCGTGGTCACAATGTCCTCCAAGTTCAAACGATACCTCTGGAGATGGCAGGCCAAGCCTGGGGGTCTTCTGCTTGGTCTCTGCTTCTAAATTATAAGGACCCATCAAGGTTAACCTTATTCGTGTCCACGGCATTCCTTTAGGTACACGTGCTCCTAGCCTCAGCCGTTTTAGGCATAAATGTATCTGTCTGTATTGCAAGCTGTATTTTTTTTAAAAAAAGAAGTGGAGTTCAATGTTATGAAATAAAAAATTTAATTAATGTTTTCATACTGTTTTTAATCCACATCCTGAGAAATTTTTTATAGAAATTTCTGTCGTGGTAGAGAGTGGGAGGGGCATATTGCATTTTTGACCCAGATGGCAAAACTTCCTGCTCTTCCCTTTTTTCGTTTTCTATATCTTCACGACTATTAAATCAGATATCAAGTAATTAAGTAATTATCAGGATATTTTTATCAGATCTTGATGAAGCTTCATATCATTATCTTTACTTATTAGCAAATTGGGAATTGTAATAATATTTAAGGCAAGGGACTATCAAAACTAGTTTATTCCTTTCGAAATCAATGTGCTTGAAAATTTAATAGGTTACTAATATATTTATGCAGCAAAAATACTTTTTCAAGACGAAATATTAATAATAAAAACTTATTAACATTTTACCTTTATTTTCTAATAAGGTCTTGACGAAATAACATTTAACATTTTATTATCTTTATTTATTAGCAAAATAGGGATTGCACTTATATTTAAGGCTACAATGGACTATTAAGACTGATTTAGTAATTTTTAAATCAAATACTTGAAAATTTAATATGTTAGTAATTTATGTAACAAAAAAAAAAACTTTTTCAATGTAAAATATTAATAATAAAAGTATATTAATATTTTAATTTTATTTTCTAATAAGCTTGACGAATTAACAGTTCATATTTGATTATCATTATTCGTTAGTAAAATAGGGATTGCACTTATATTTAAGGTAACAGTGGACTATCAAAACTAATTTATTGCTTTTCTAATCAGTTCGCTTGAAAATATAATATGTTAAAATATTAGATATGCAACCAGACGGGTGCATATGTTTTTTTTCATACTCTCCCCCCCCCTCACACACACACACGTAAATTCGTTTCACAAATGACAGATATTTATTATTCGAAAAATATCAGTTTTTACTAACTTTTATTTTATACTCTACAATGTAAATAGTCGAAAAATTTCGATGAAATATGACATAAACGTGTCTAAAGTGCTTCAAATATTCAGAAAATCCTAAACTTTTGTTTTGAATACGTTTAAAGTAGTCATTAGTAATAATTAAATTGTCTTTTTTGGCAATATTTATATTCATTACACGTTAATAGATATTAAAACACCCTTTCACCTTGTCTATTTTAGTTATGTTTCACATTTGAATGAGATAGAAATACGAGATTTCCATTCAAATTTCGCCATTGTTATTTTAAAGAGAATTTGACGAAAACATACTATTCCTCAGAGTCGTAATATTTATTCCCTAAAGGGAGAAAATGTCTCCCTTGAAAGTGAGATACATGAGCGCCATCTTTTAGTCAATTTAGAGATTAAAAATATAAAATTGTGATAGAACTCATATTAACAGAATATTACAGGAAAATATACTGTTGGTCTTAATCACATTTCTCCTCAAAAGGAAGAAAATTTCTTCCTTGAACATAAGATATACGTGAGCGCCATCTTTTGGCCAATTTAGATATTAAAAAATATAACAGACTAAATGTGCGAAGCTCGAATCACGAGGACATGACATCATTCCATAAAAACTGTTGCCAATAAATATATTACTTTTGACATAAAAAATATTGTCTTACTTAAGTTTTCAAGGTGTTTCATGGATCGTTCTCATGATGAATAGAACATAATCGGCGAATAATAAATACATAATTATTTAATTAATAAACGAATATATGTAATAGAATCGAGTAAGATAATATCTCTTAACGTTGTAAAATTATTTAGTTTTTCTGCTATGCAATAATACGCATATGTGGACACTATTCAATATTTTTTAAGTTAGGCTCTGTTTTCTCCTCTTTTTTTAAAGAATAACTGCTTGATTTGCTAGGTTTATTCTCTCTTGAAAGGTTTGATATAAAAGGATAAGGTCTATTATTTTGCTTCAGAAGGGCTAATGAAACCTGGATATACTTCCTACAGACGATACTTACATTGACGACAACAAGCATTGATGTAAACAGTGAAATTCGACCACTACAGGAACGCTCGATGCCTGGACAAATCAGACCGCCTATCCAGGGCGGCATTTCGACTTGAATTTTTTTAAATACTTTACTACAAAAAACTATATAAAAATATTTTACACATTATAATTCTGTATTGCTTGGTATAAGACTGAAACATAACCATAATATTAGATTTCATTGAAATACCAGCCAATGTGTTGCGAATGGCAGCGCAATCATGATGGCATCAATCAAATTCAGCACAAGCTGACCTCAAATGTTAATATTCTTCTTTTCTGTAGATCTTGAAACCCTTTGTCTTTCTACTGCGTTGCGTTTAATGTGCTTCATTAAATGTTCGTTATGTATCACATTCTATGTTTTATTCAATATACTTAATTATGTTACTATTGTGAACTTTCAATCTCCTGTAACATACTAAATGTATTTATTTGTACCATGGTTAACATAAATCTTTTTGTCAGTGGCAACAGTAGTTGTAGCTAGTATGCTATGTCTCATAAGCATGGATGTTGCATGATGCTCAACTAATATTCCCTTTTTTCAATATCCATTAAATTGTTTTTCTATTTTCCATAATTACTGTATTTAATTATGTGGTCTCATTTATCAGTCTCTGCTAAGTCAAAATATTAATAAATTAATTTGCAAGAATACGACTGAATAAAATATAAAATGGGAGTCATAACCAAAATTTAATGATGCACATTAAACATAAAGTAGGAAAGACAAAAAATTTTCAAGGTCTACAGAAAAGCAATGAATATCAACACCTGATGTCAGTTTGGCTGAACCTGATTAGTACGGGAGGTGCTGCCATTCTCAATATCATGCAAGTAAAATGTGTCACGTATGAGTACGTAATTTTAAGAAAGATTGTACCATATAGAATTTTTTTGTAATAAGTATACACCGAATCATAGGTAGATGAGCTTGTTTTCAGATGATTTTCACTGCCCTATTATAATAGGAAAAATGATTATTCTTTTGTATTATCTGTGCTGATACTGCATGAAGGGTGGTAAGTATATACAAAAATGAGTATTGTATTTAGGCAATTCATGGTAATAAGAATAAATAATCAGTAATGGGAAATGTTGATGACTAAAGTGCTTATATTATGTTTATACACTGTTTTCAAAAATGTCCGAATCCTGTTGGAATATTTTATAGTAATTTGTGTCGTGAGGGGAGAGGGTATCATTCCATATTTGTTGGTGTTGTTACTCATTTCCCTGGTGTGGAAAGCCTATACCAATTCCAATATCCCCGTAGCAATATGAAACTATTCCATGGCTAAAGGTAATATTCAGCTTTTTCTGTGAGTGAGGAACCGTGAGGGTTGAAGACTGACTTAACCTCAAGAATGTGTTCTCGTAATTTAGAAGCAGGGACCAAGCAGGTGATCCCCAGGCTTGTCTTGCCGCCTCCAAAGGTATCGTTTCAGGAGTTAGAGGATTTTGTGACCATGAACATAGTTTACGTACTCCAGCCGCCATTAATGAACATTGGCTGGCTTGAGCCTCGATTCCGCTACCGGATACAAGATTGCTGCCTTTACCGACTCAGTTATCGCAGATCAATTCTACATTTTTGTTCAGGGATATTAATTTAAAGTAGTTATAAGATTTCTTCTATTACAAAGGTAATAATTAACACAACTTCGACAATATCACACAAACCCGAGAGAAATACACCACAGTAAATAAAATGGAAATAATTCAGTGTTTCTTGGGCTGCCCGGTACCGTTTAATCCAAGGACCGGGGGTTGGAAATCATTGTACGAGATCACAGCGATAAACAGATTGGTAGACTTCCTATATGTAATACCTCTTATCTCTGTAACAATTTTTTGTTGTGTGTCTCCGAATTATTAATTCCATTCCACTCCCCTCTTTTTATCTAAATGACATCAGTGACTTAGTGAACCATGGTCTGGTATTAGTACAACTAGTGAACAAAATTTGACCTATTCTCAAATTCTATATCGAGACATTTATATCGGTGGGTTCTACAAAAAATTCTGAATGTGAAAATATTGAATTCAATTGATCATTTGGAAGAGGTACTGCCAAACTCTTGGTTGCATAGTAGATAATATATATGAGACCAAATTTTAATCAGGAGTTTGACGCGTTTGTCTAATTTTTGCAATGAATTTTTTTAAAAGTATGAAAATTTTTGCTTACTTTCAAATAATGTGCCTTTTAATTTGTAACAGTTTTTGGCATGATGGATTGTTGGCCTAGTTTATTTCTTTCGTCAAAACTAGTATTTTCTTAACTTTCTCTTTTATTACATTTTACTATGGGTGTAATATTTTTTTGTTTATAAGTACACCTATGTTACGATAAAAATATGTAATAAATCGAAGTGGCATAAATTTAATTTCAATTAATTTAAATAGGAAAACTGCTTTTACAATCGAGTATATCAATTTACCAGATCGGTTTACACAAACATTTAAATTTTATATCGAAGCATTAATATCTGTGGGTTTTACAAAGAACTGTAGATGTTGGGACATCGCTACACCCCATTGACTTCACAAAGAGATTTTGTTAAAGCTCAGGCTAAGGCGACTTTCTATCCTGGTTTTTAACACTAAACTACAAAGGGTTTTCGCTTCGACATTCCGTGAGATGTCCGAGGTGATTAGAAGGTCGAATGCAACGCCGAAATGTCAGACTGTCAGGCGCCAACGGAAGGACCAATCGGAGGCTAGCATGACTGCTACGCGGGAAGAAAAAGCCAATAGGAAGAGGCAAAAGGTGACTTCAGGCGGCGCGAGTTTTCGCAGAGAGATTCCCTACGAAAGAGGAAAAGGCGAACTAAAGCGACGACTTGTAGTGGTTGGTTTTTTGGAGAGCCTTTCTCCATTTTTATGTGGGACTCAAGGAGTCCAGTTGTACCCTTGTACAACGGTATATCTGTCGGCACCTGACCACAGATTTGTTTTTAGGTTCGCCTCGAACCTGGGACTTTTAGATCCGTACTAGCTCACCTGAACCCTGTGATTTCCATTCGGAAAATTTGTAAATAGCTTCTATTTAGTGAAGAATAAAAGTTGTTATTGCTATAAGCTGTTCGTCGTGTCACAACCACTTCGACACCCACACGATACCCGAGGATCCAGTGATGTTACAATGTATAAAAAAATTTGAACTTAATTGACCACTTAGAAGAGGTACTGTAAAACTCTTGATTGCATAATACATATCTATCTATCGTACTGAATTTTAATCTGGAGGATGACACGTTTGTCGAATGCAAAAAAATGTTATTTCAAATGATGTGCTTGCCTTTCAATTTGTAATAGGTTTTCGCAGGATTTAAATGCATATTATTTAATAAACTCCATAAAAACTTGCACCTTATATGTAACATACTTACGTATGTGAAAATGTTTGGGAGGAAACATGTCAGAAATTTTGCTTTCCAAGGGCTTCATGTCTAATATCCGCTACTACAGGGTACGAGTGGTAGGCAAATAAGCAGGACGCTACCTTTCGGTACACAAATTCTATGGGAGCTGACTTTAGGAGGAATTTTAAAGGTCTTAGGAGGACTTTAAAGGTCGGAAATCAGCAAGTTTATCACGTTGGGAACATGTGTGTCTTCTCTTCAAAGAGATAATAAACATCATAGAGATTCTAATACATTAATGATGCTTTAGAATACAGTTTCTCAAAGCATGTTCCACGGAACCCCAGGTTCCGCAACGACCTTTTAAGGGTTCCATAAGAAACTTTTTAACCATTTCTTATATACGAAAAACCTTCTTGTTTTTCTTTGGAGGAGTAGGAAAAGTTTAATGAATTGACAATGGCCTATTCAATAACATCACTTTATTAAACAGTGTTAGAATTCTGGTGTCATATGAAAGGAAAATATCCATTATTATCAGAAAAATGTGTGCTGTTACCATTTGCAACGACCTAAATTTTCGTAACTGGCTTATCGAAATCTAAACACCGGAATATGGTGGGTGCAAAGAACGGTATGAGAATAACATTTTCTTCAATACAACCAAACTTAAAAGAACTTAGTGATAATAAAAAACAAAACCATTTATACCATTAATACTTTTCATCAACGCATCATTTTACTTGTATCATTTCACTAAAAAAATTTCTTACTTCTGCTTCACCTTTTGTATGTATTATCTACTGCTTTATATTGCTTTATTATGTTTATATCTAATCAGTGATAAATAATAGGCCTTTAGTTTCTCCTAATGCTGTTCCGTGAGATAAAAAGTTTGAGAACCACTATTTTTGAGGATGTCTCCACTTTCCGAATAGTTGGTTTAGAATCTTTCAAAACCAAACTAGGTATCGAAGTGTCGACGTTCTTAATAAAGTTTTTGGTCACTACAGTCAAGTAGGTTAAGAACTGGCTGTCAAGTTGATATGATCCGGTTAATGAGTTTCCTCGATCTTCTTCTCCCCTCTCCTATTACCTTGACCAGAGTTATCCAAGAAACAGCAGTCATTGTAGAGAAATCAGAGATAACTAGAGGGGGTTAACTGCTCTTTCTGCGTGTGGATTGTGTTTAAATGTATATGTCAGGTTTGAAAAATTAATAATTAAATTAATAATTTACGGGGGTTTAAAGGCAGAAAACGCTGCGCACTCTTTATTGCAGGCGCACGAATCATTAATAACTTCATATAAAAACGTTTGACTCGCAACTACTCTTTAGCTTTTTGTGTTATGAACTCACGAATCCACCCTTCTATCTCATATTTATTCTTTTAGTTGTTTATTTTTCCGCTCGTTGCAACTTTTATGCTTACTGTTGAAATTCTCTGGATTGAAGGGCTTGGCTCATAGAGTCCAGTTGCTGCCTTTAATTGAAAGAAAGCTTTTTCAGATTGAGTTGCTGATGAACCCACGATAAGTGTCTGTCCTTTGTTAGCGTATGGACGCTACCCACTGATGGCAATGTGTAATGGTTGAATACTTATTTGTCAGTTAGTCATGAATAAAGATTATATGAAGAACTATTCGGTTCTCTGACTAAATAGTTGACTGCCGCAAGGAATATCATATATAATATTAATAATCGTTAACCCATTAATGCCTAGTGTCCCTTTTTAGAGACAGCTAAAAATAGTTTGTAGAATTTATAAGGTTTCTTCTTGAAACAAGCCTTTTACAAGCAAAGTAGATGGCAATCCTGCAAATAATCTACCAAATTTCCAAGTATCTGCTATTATTTATAATTTTGTCATTTAGATTGACATTTTATGATTTTTCGAGCCTCACTCATTAATTTACTTTTCCAGCAGTTACATCAGCTGTAATCATGACGGATAAATTTATCTATTATAAAGCTTCACTTTACAGTACTGTTTTTATACGGGATACCAAATGGATATCTTATTACGAAATTTTTCTCATTTTATTAATGACATTCCATGGCGTATAAAATGGCAGCTGATAACTAATGAAACAAAGCATAATGTTCAAACTTGTTTAAATTCAATAACTTTGTATAGTCCATAATAGCTTAGATTTAACGGGCATTACGAGATATTCGAGTAGAAGATGTACTCAGGACCTTGCAGTAATTTTCTCATTACGATGAGAATCATCGAATTGCTGCCCCTTACATGTTTTGATTGTTCTGCTGATGCGGACCTCTTATGGTGTCTAATCACTGTATCATAGCATGGGATCCTATGTGTACTATGGGCTGCGATGCTACAGATTGAATTCCACTGGAGTCATAAATGAAGATTTTCGGGATTGACTTCAAGCAGTTATCCACATCTAGTTCCCTTTATGTAGAAAAAAAGACCGTAACGTTTCAAAGTAAACCGAATTCCTATTACCACAGTCTTCTGCGAGGATATGAATTTCAAATAGTTTCCCAGACTTACCGACAAGAATACCATTCAAAGTTTCAACACACACACAAATATAAGTGGGAGTCGTATGCGGCTCATAAGCCGCGGTATGGACACTTTTACTATACTTTATGACGATATGACGCAACGAAATTTTTGCCATTACCTTTGTTTAAAAATCCTGTTTCCTACAGAGTATAGAAAAAAAATCAATGGATGTAAGCGGGGAGGCATGCGTCCGCTAAGGCACGCAGCACCGAACAGAAATTCACAGAAAGTGTTCATCTACACGTTAAAATTAAACATGATGTTTAACAACAGAGGAAAAGATGCGTGCGTAAGTGCACGGGCGTAATTTGGGAATGGCAAGGCTGGTCAAATCTCTCCCCCCCCCCCGAAACTTTTAAAGGAGTGACAATTTAACTGTTTTGCCCCTCCAATTTTTCGAGGTTTTATTCATATTTTAAATTTTTGATTCGACTTTTGCCCCCTCAGTTGTAACAGCTAAGTTATGTGTATGTATTTTTACACACACACACACACACACACACATATATATATATATATATATATATATATATATATATACATATATATATATATATATATATATATATATATATATATATATATATATATATATATATATATATATATATATATATATATATATCAGGTCTATAAATGGGGTAGTTGGGGATTACGTGAGTTATAAACGATTTTAAAAAGGGAACTCTTTTATAATAATAAAATAACCTTTTGGAGTAATCCGGTCAAGCGGAAAGATATTTGAAGACTTTGATGACTAAGCGAACGGATATGAGTTAGTTAGCGCATGAACATGGAGCTGTCAACACACTCTAAGCGAGTCTTTGACGAATAACTGAAAATGGCAAGTTTTTCTTAAATGAAACGATGATTTAATAAACCTATTATTATCAAGAAAGACTGTTTTCCATTCTCCTTAACATTGGATCATATATATATATATATATATATACACACCAAACATATATGGATGTGCCTGTCTTATAACAGTAGTTTTTTAAATGCAGGAAGGTAAATCTTTATGGGATAGTTTGGCTTGGTTCGGAACACTACAGTCACTTTATTTTTCTACGTGAGGGATAATTGGACTTACAATTGAGGAAAGATAACGAAAATCGTTTTTAATAAATATCAGATTTCTGGGTGTGTGTGTGCTAGAGCAAAATTTTCCCTACACTGCTATTGATATAATGCATAAATTTATTGATACCTTAATCCTGAAATAAAGATAACCAGAAGAAATTTTAATTTCACCTTACTAACGTCAGACTTTTAACGATGGGTAATAGGCTCGGATTATTAATTTCTTAATCAAACTCTATACGTAATTGGAAATGCATTAAAATGCGATTAATATGATAAACATGCAGATAATACAATTAATAACAATAAATTTCATCGTGATAATTAGTGCCTTCATTAATCTATTTCCAATTATTTAATTATAAATCAGGTTATTCGAGTAAATTCATTATGTTTAAAAGGCAGTAAAGATATTAATAAAAGACTTATAGAGTGTTGCTGCTTATTACAGGAAAAGATAATCATTTAATTAGAAGTTTTTTTTTTTTTTTTTTTTTGTTTTTTTTTTTACAGGCAACATGATTATTAGTATATGTATTACACATTACATATTGGATTTTCATTTTTTATCGACGCGTTTTTAAAATTTCGATGATTATTTTTCCAGCATTCTTTGCACCCGTTGTTACACAAATGACGACTGAAAAATGCATTAGGTTTGGAACTATTTTCAAGAACCTTGGAAATGTTCACTGAATTTCAAGGATTTGTTCACCGAAGTTAGTTTAATTTAATTTGCAGTTAACCCTTTGAATGCATGAACGTTTACTCAAGTCGATAACTAAACGCTCCTTCTCCTTTAGGTTTGGTTTTGGAGAGCTACGGTCTATTTTTCAACACGAGGGCTAATGAGACCGGGACCTACTGCTTAAAGCCGATTAAGAACGGGTACGAACACATCCATGCATAGTGGGATTCGAACCCACGAAATCCGGTTCCGACCTTCTCCTTTAACAAAAAAAAAAAAAAAAAAAAAAAAAAAAAAAAAAAAAAAAAAAAATATGTCGTGTATTGAGACATAATGGCTAAAGAAAATTTTGCTCTGAAAAAAATATGAAATTGGAATACTGGTGGTAATTTTAACACAATCCAGTACTTTTTGCGTTGGAAAAGGAAGCTAAACATTTTCTTGTTCTAGGACAAAAAATAAATCAAACTTAAAAAGTATGTAAAATTTATTGTGCTTATTTATAAAAAAAAAAAAAATTATAATTTTGTATGGTATGTAAGCCACAGCCGCTATTTGATATTATAAAATACTTACAAATCGTATATTAATCATACCCAGGATTAGCTATGATTTTAGAATGTGGTAAATAAACCACATTCTCAGTTAAATCGTCACATATACACACGTGTGTATATGTATGTATGTATGTATGTATATATATATATAGTGTGTGTGTGTGTGTGTGTCAGGTCTAAAAAAGGGGTAGTTGGAAATTGCGTGAATTATAAACGATTTTAAAAAGGGAACTCTTTTATAATAATAAAATAAATGAAAAAGAACCACGCTTGTGTAACCTTTTGGAGTAATCCGGTCAAGCGGAAAGATATTTGAAGCATTTGATGATTAAACGAACCGATATGAGTTAGTTAGCGCGTGGACATGGAGCTGTCAACACCTTTCCACGTTTAGCTCCGCCACGAACAAACGAAAATGGCGCAAGTTGTGCTTTTAAATGAAACGATGATTTAATAAACATATTGTTATCAAGAAAGGCTGCTTTCCCATTCGCTTTAACACTGGACCATGTCATATATATTATATTATACACTACACTATGGTAATTACCATTTTTCTTTCATACAATCGTTACAGAGCCTAAATAGTTAAAAGTCTGATCTAGCCGTGTACTTCTGGTTTGAAATTTAAGTCACACATGTCCTATTGTTTTTAAAGGCGCTATTCATATACGGATTATAATCTGAAAATAAATCTCTGTTTATTAATAGGATGTGGGCATATCTGATGAAAGAATATTATAAATGAAATACACCGTTGATACTTAACTCAATTTCTACGTCACAGCATCATGCTACCTGAAGTAAAAGGCACACGTGTCTAGTAGTTGTTCAAGCAAAGGAACATTGGAGAAGATTTGTACGCAAATAGGGGATTTATGGATTGAGTTTTTCAATAAAAGCAGAAAAAGTTACTGTTGTACACTTTCCAAAAGTTTCCCCATTTAGTTAATACATAAAATTTTTTTTGTGAAATTTTAGTTCCTGTCCCTTCATGGAAAGACATGTCACATTTGACAGTGCATTAGTCACAAAACTCATCTAATAAAAAAAAAAGTTAATTGCAAAAATTTCTCTACTGCTGCTTTCAGAAGCAAAACTGAAAATTCAAATTAGCATATTCATTTGTATGAAATCAGCAAACATGACTGCGATTTTGAAAGTAATTCCTGATTCACAAGGTAAAATTGAAGAACAATACATTATCAGACCAGTCAAAATTCAATCATGTCAGGGTGTATGTCGATTCGGAGACATATTATCCTAATACTTTACAACAAAAAATCAAAGAACTCAAAATACATCTTGAAGGAGTTTTCTATTCAAATGTTAATAATTTGTTACAGTTTAAAGGGAAAATGCTTTTAATTATGCAAATCAAAGTACCTCGAGAGCCTTCACACTTAATTCACACAAAAACAAGAAATACTCATTTTTGTATTGAAGAAGTTTTAAGAATAAAATATACCATTTATATAAGAATTACAATCAAAATTTCTATCATGTCTTAAATTGTTTTTTGTTGTTTCTACTGCTATTTCAAATGACAGGAAATTAAAGACATTACAAACATTAAGCATAGTTTATGAAATCTTTGTAATGGTCCTCATAAATGGAAAATAATCCCTGGAAAAGTATAGAATGAACCTTACCTCATCATTAGAAACTTTTTCCCCCTCTCCTGATTGCTTCTAATGAGAATTCTACTAGATAATTAAAAATAATTACAGATGTATATTAATTTATAATTTGTTTCCTATTTCTGATGCAAACATTCAAGTTGAAAAGAATCTCAATTTACAAATTATGAAAGCCCTTTTTACGTATTTTCTCTGTTTTATAAATAACTACTTTGCAATTTTGAGTTAGTAATCCACATTTCTATCTTACTTTTTATATTCTGTGAAACATAACCTCTCCAAGGGCAAAAACTTTTTAGCTACATTTATTTAATCACAAAGAATTATTTCAAACTATTATTGATCTAATAATATTTTATATAATTGAAAAATCCATATAAGCTGTTTTTTTAAAGATTTGTGCTCATATAACAAAATACTTTCTTCATCAAATTCAATAATTGCCTCAGAGATTAAATTCTCTACAATATTCAACAAAACTAATTCTGAGAATAAATGGTATGGGGACTAGTTTGATATTAGATATTGCTACTTAATTTATCAAATACTGCCTTAAATTAAAATAGAACTGTTTCAACAACATGTGTTCATTTTAACAAAGTTCTACACTGATAGGGATAATCATGTGAGTTTGAAATATTGAGCTAATGTTAGTGTTTATGTCCACAAATTATATTAGCTTGCAGTGTAAAATAATGATATACACAAAAAACCACACAAAATCAAAATGTTTCATCTTTTAATAATATATATGTCTCTGTCCTCTGTTTGTGTGAACAGCATACCCAGAAAAAAATTGTCTAGTTTTCTTTACTAATTTCTTGTTTCCATCTTCTGTACAGATGCAAGTCCCTGTGATGTGTTGATCAATTATGGGACAATGTGAAGTTTTGGTAAGGCATTACAGTACAGAAATGCCACTAACTTGTTGCCTCTTCTGTACAAGGGTAAAGATAACACAAAAGTACAAACCACTAAGATCATGAAAATGTCATTAAGCACAGTATTTACCCTTTTCTTGGGGTATCAAGGAACACTGAGAGAATACACACTAATTTTTTAAAGAACAAATAAACAATATGCTAGAATGTTGTAAAAAGGGCTAAGAATAAAAATGTCATTGCTATGCAAAATAAGAGTGCAAAATAATGTGGTTTAAGTGAGCAGCAATGTGTAGACTATTCAAACACTAGTAATTCTTGAAACTGTAAATAATTTAGGAAACATTTAAAATTTTATGAGTTATAAGTTTTTAAACTGAAAATTTAAAAATGCAATAAATGTTCACAGTTAAATGACCACTGATAACAATATAAAATCTACATGTAATTTCATCACTTCAGTAAAAAAATTATTTTTTTTTCTAGTTGCCATATTCACGACATGTATCAAAACTGTACAATGCATCTGTTCTTTGGAAGCTGTTTATGACAATCTTTACATGCATTTTAACATATGTATTATTTTGATTAGAATTGCTGTGAACGTTTAAAAATTTTACATGGAAAAATCATTTAATAAAAAAGTTTTCATTATCAAGACTAAGGTTTTGTGGAGAAAATAATGAAAAAGTATAAAATATTTGTAATATTACTTAACTATTTCCAATTCTAAAATTCAAAAGGAAATTTAGCTTAAGATTATTAAATATTTTTTTCTGGAAATAAAAAAAAGCTTTACAGAGTGCATGAATATTGATCCACATATGGACAATGACTAAGTTACATATAACTGACAAGCTACATTTGAAATAAAAATCATGAATAGTAAAGTGAAGAATGAGATGATAGAACATTTAAAATCACATTTTCTTTTTTTTTTAAACAAAAGCAAAAATAAAAAATTCAAGGTTAATTCTACGAGTAAAACTAAACTGCAGTAAGAAATTGTGCTTATACATAAATTACACAAACACAATACAAAAGTTTATATGGATTCATTTGTGCTATATAAAATACAGATTTTAAAGAAATTTTAAACCTAAACAATAATTAACAGTCACCAAATGTCCTAAACTGAATTGAAAATGTGTCAGATTTACCTAAAAATTATGAACTTAAGTACTATCATACCAATTCATAAAAAATGTTTGAGAAAATAATGAGCAGACCATTTTCTACTTAAGATGGGAAACTGCATGAGAAAAGAAGAAATGTGCAGAGACTAGGCTAGCATTTTGGTGAAACTGTACATATAATAGTCACCCAAAACAATAATTTGGGCCAGACTTGTCCTAAGAAATGGCAAATATCACATTCAAGAGAAAATGAAGAGACTTATTAAAGGGTTAGCTCTTGGCATATCATGAATAAAATCTCTCGAAAATATTAAAATTTTCAAGCTCAAATTTTTCAAATATGGTAAAAAAACTTCTTTATACAGGAAAAAACATCAAGAAACATAACATTGCAGAGCAAGATAATAGGTCAAAGCAGCCAACTTGCATACATCTACAATTCTAAGCACTCTTGTAATTTGGCACACACAAAGTGAATTGTGCACTTGGGTACTGATGAACAATAGAATACAAATGATAATTACTTTTGTTTTCTCATCTGAATGTACATTTGAGCTTATTTTCATATAATATATATACGGGAAAATCAATCTCCTCTTCCAAGATGACATAGTCCATATTTTAAAGTGTAATACAATGTCTGTGCATTGAACTATTACAAGATTAGTCTACAAAAGTTTTGTGCCATGAAAAAGGCATCAAAATACACTAAATGCTGACCACTTTGACCAACAGTACGAGTTACATAAATGGTGATGCTAAAAAACTATTAAGACACAAAACTGTGTGAAGATGACAAAGAAATAACATACATATCAATTTATGTTTTAAAATTAGGACCAATCTTCTTTACAAAGAACACGTAAGGCAGTTAGTTGTGTTACTAAATATCAATTTTTACATTCAAAGGTTTTACAGCCTTTGATATATCTTTATGCACTTATATAATTTTATATATCAAGTCTTCTAAAGATATTTTTTAATATTAGAAACTAGAATATAGGTATTGAAATGGACAGGCTCTAATGGGTAAAATATATTGCACATTATTCTGGTGTCTCAGTTTTAAATGCTCACACAAGTTGATGTAGGTGATTTTGGTCAAATTAGAGTAAACATTTCAGACCCAGTTTTAGTGTTATTGTGTTTAGAATACATTGAATTTTGCATAAGCACCCCTAAGTTACAACAAATATAGCATTTTATTACACAGCAGATAACTTACAATAATAGCAATTACAATAAGAAAAATTTGAGACACAGAAATACAATGATTATTTGTTAACACAAAGAAAGCACAGAAACACTTCTTACACCAAAAGAAAAGACAATCTACAAAATAATCTGTATACCCAAAGTATTCAATAACAAATCAAAATGAAAATTACTACTAATCAGAATTAAAGGAAAAAGACTACCACAACTAAATTATACTAAACACACCAATCTGACATGCCAAGCTCTGTACAAGGGACGGTTATGAACATTGACACTCTGCAAAATATTAAGCCTTGGATCTTTCTTTTATGTGTTTATGTCCATTTTATACAGTATTTTATTACAAAGTACACCTGAAGTCAGAAATTAATTCCTTGTGTTTCCAGTGAATAAAAATTGTCGTTGCTGAGCCAGAAGACCACAAGGGTCAGGGGTGACATGACAGATGGTAGTAGGACAGGGAAACGGATGCACGCTACAGGAGCAGGAAAAGACATGGCATGGCACGTATAAGTCACCAAGTAGGCAGTCTAGTTAAAAGAGATAAAACAGATTGTTAAACATATAAACAAAATGAGCTACATATGTAGCTGTCCCTTGTCTTTTCTTCCTTATATTAAGTATCCATTATAACAATCACACTACAAAGATATCAGAGGCAGTTTCACTGAGAAAATTAATTACACTTTTTTAGTAACATTTTAGAAAAGCAACATGTAAGTAGAAGTACTGAGCACAAACAATATCTACATAGCTAGTTATTCACATATTGTTAATTTTAAAAGTCACATAATAAACACAGATGTTAATTCTAAATATTGAAATAAACAATGAACAAAGGACAAGGGTCAGCACATATTTTTAATAATTGAGAGCAAGAAACACAAGGAAAATATTCTTTCATTCACTTAAAAGCATGTAAAATATAGAAACAAGCTTACAGGATGCTGTCACAACCTGTAATGAAAAATTTTACTAGCCACAAATAAAAAACCTTTTTTTAAATATTGAAGAAAAAAGGCTTCACATAAAAGAATATATTTTTAAATTTCTGAAAACAATTCATCATCTCCACTTTTAGAGAAATTTTCTAATAGAACTGTATTATAAGAAGACTTTTTTTTTTTCAAATATTATAGATACAATTTTATATGTAAAAAATAAGAGGATAAATCAAGTTTACTAAAATTGATCTTGATAATGAAAACAACCACCACAAAAGCAGTGAATGCTTTAATTTTTTTTCATTTTCATATAATAAAATGGAAAAACTTGTTAAGCATCTGAAATATATGTTATGGTGTGAAAAATTAAGAGCACAGCATAAAACAAAATTTTATAGAAAGCAAATAATTTTGCCAGTCTACCATTAAAAAAAATGTTAGAGATTTTCCTTAAAATCAATTAGCAATTTATATAAAAAGGTAATAAATAGTTCCATCCAAATCATGGAGGTATAAATAATTTCATGATTAATATATACAAAGTCTTACTTAATAGTAAATTAGAATTTAAAAATTAATATAGCTCATTCCCACTTTTAGATAATCTTTTTACTTTTAGCAGGTATATCACAATTGAAATGGAAAGAAAATATATGTATACGTTTAAACTGCAGTATTGAAATTTACTAACTTTTAAATTAACTCCCTTCTTATCTATCCATCTTTAAATGCTACAGGTCTATAACTTATTCAAATTTTGTATAAGAATTCAAGCAAAGTTCTTATGAAGTGTAATGAGATTGAGAAGGCTCGCCTTTCCAATGAATATTATTTTTAGTATACATTCAGTACTGTCTGTAATTTACCTTATTAGAACTATATTAGTGATACTATACACTTTTACACTCAAAGTTTAATGTAACACACCATACTATACATGAATTTTCAGCACATACCCAGAGGTAAACAAATCTAGTTTGAGTTTATGTAAATTCTTAAATTGTACAATAAAATGCTTCCTGATATAAAGGTTTGTTGCATGGCTATTTTGTTTGAAAATTTTGACATAAGTTTGAAACAATATACAACAGAAAATGAATGTTCATTTTTATTTAAAATATTGGATACATAAATAAGTAGAGACAATTCTGAACTAAGTATTTACACATATACAACTATGGATATTATAAGGCTATTTAAGTATGATTTTTTACCAAAAGATAGAAAAAGAAAGCTCTATACCTAAACCAAAATTTCCTAAACATTAAAAAGAAAAATCTGCAGAACTTTAAACAACCCTAAAATATATGCATTGTATCTTACATAAAAAAGCATTTTTGCTAAAGTGAAAAGAGTAGGAAAGTTAAGTTTATATCAGCAGTAACTGAAAATATGAAATTTAACAACATGGCACCAATTAAAATAGAACACTTAAATAAGAAAATATTTCTTAATTTTTTTGAAAGTCACTAATTTTCACAACACATACAATAAGCAATAATTATGAAATAAATTACTTATATTCAACAATAAATTTTACGCATTTCTTAAGTGATTCAGCTTATTAAGGTTATTAATAATTTAAATTTTATTCCTAATGTTATTAATAATTTAAAGAATATCATATATATAAGTGAGAATAAGATTATAAAAATGAAACTTCAATAAATAAAAATGTTATGATTCTGCAAGACAAAACAATAGTTTTTATTACGCTCTCATACTTTCACACAGAGAGAAAAAACCACACTCTACCTTTATCCTAAAATTTGTGCCAAAATTTATTTCTGGTGTAGATATGTTATAAACCAAACATACAGTCATTCAATCATTCCTAATCAAAACCTCTAGAGCATAAATTATAAACAAATATTTGAGAGATATATACATGATTCAAAAGTAAATTTACCCACTGTTAATATGTTCAATTAAATTTATAGCATATATAGGAGTGTCTACCTTTAAATTGAGTACCACAACAAAAGGATTACTTGATTAAAATAGGAATTTCTTGAAGTTCTGAAATTACTAATTAAAATAATAAACATTGAACATGTTATATTTGTGTTAATAGAAAATTTAATAATAATGATTTTCCATTTTTCATAAACTATGCAAATACATTAATTAGATACACTTAGAATCCTTTTATCCCAAAAATCATTCTTCTTACAATCTAGAACTATAAAGTAATATGTAACATATGATCTATAAAACAAAGTATTTGATTAAACAGAAAACCAACAAATTTTATCAACATAATTCATAAAAGGTGAAACTTAATATACAGAAATTTTTAGGTAGAAGAACAGTTACAAACATGTTTATGCTAAATGGTGACATGTGAAGATTAAATATATTTACAAAATAATAAAAACATAGAAGACAAGTGAAACTTCACACTCTCTGAAAATGAGTTTAAAATAATCATATGTAAGGGTATTATTACCTGTTACATGAATCCAAGCCACTAATTCGTTAGCAGAGCCCCAAAAAGTAATAATAAATACACTTACCTTAACATAAAATGAGTCCCAGAATAACAAATAGAAATAAGCAATGGCTTATGTATTCCAAGTAGCAAATTTAATTACAAATCTACTTGTAGGAAACGACTTTAAAACACAATTTAGTACTAACATGAATTAAATTACAAAGGAGAACATCATATAACCTTAATTCACTTACAAATCTGAGTAGAAAAGAAAGTGTTGAAGAATTATGAAACAGTGAAATATGAATCATCTATTAATCAACAAATAGGAATATATTTACACAGATAACTTCTGAAAAATATACTTATTTATAATTAATGTGGATGAAATCAAGGTAAGTGATACAAACCATCAGGTGTACATATAAAAATGTGTCCCAAATTAGTATGGCTTGTTGGCATCTTTCGAGCGTTTTAGCTGCACTTTCAGACGTTTCATACCGATCTGGAATCCATTCATAGCTTGAATTGCTGTCTGTGCACTACTTGGATTATCATAGCTAACAAACCCTAAAGTGAAAATTCATGTATTTTAAATAGAGATGATGCATTTCATGTTAAAATATCTGATCAGTTTCAAACAAAAGATTAAAAAAAAAAAAAAAAAAGAACTACCAAAATGTACATACCAAAACACTTGCTAAGATTGGTCTGTTTATCAATGAAAACTTTGGCTGAAATAACATTGCCAAATGGCATAAAAGTTTGTGCTAAATCAGCATCATTAAATTCTTGTGGTAAGTGGTATATAAACAAATTAGCGCCTTCTGGACCTAAAAAATATAAATAAAAGTGAAACAATATCCTTTAATTATCTGTATATATTCTAATTATACGTAAACTAGTATGCTAAAAAAACATAAATAGTAACCTTCTATCTGTTTCCCGGCAGGACTTGGTGACTGAAGACCTATCTGGGCAAATGGGAGAGCTAAAAGAGAAAAGAAGTATAAAACTAAAACAATGCAACTTTTAAATTAACATCAATGGCAATGCAACAAAAGCTACTAATAAAAGTTTCTATAAACTCTACTACTACAACAAATAATTTGCTTATGAAAAAAAAAACCTTTCATATTTAAAATTGGCAAAAATATTTCTTAATCTATACATGAAATTTACAACTTTTTTTCAAATAAAATTAAATATGTAGTACATAGTTGTAAAAAAATCTAATATTTACATACAAGAGTTAAAAACTAATTTAATAATACCAGGAAAAAATAAATTGAAATTGAAAAAGCATTCATATGCTAATATGCATTTACAAAATTGTAGAAAAAAAATCTTGCACTTAATACTGACAATGAATATTAGCTTACACACTATTATGGGAATACAATACTAAAACTTATAAATTTGTGCGAAGATTTAAGAAAAATGTGTGTGATAACTAAATAAATTCAATTACATTAGGAAGAAATTGCAATAATTATAGAATTTATTATAAAAAAGGTCAAAACTGCAAAAGCTAATAAAAGAGGTATTTATACGAATGTCTACAAAAAAGTAAATACAACTAACCGGAGTATGGCTGTATACTTGAATATGCTTGAGTTAAAGCATCTAAAGAAGCTCCATTTGCAGAGAGAGCAGTCTTGCTTCCAATGCTAAGTATTAAAATAATTGTTTTTTATTCATTTCAAAAGGCTAAATTTTGCAACTTATAAAAGATGGTAAAAGAACAATAAAATCCATTCACAACCAATACAAATATGCTGATAATTTTTAATAGAAGAAAAAGAAAATATAGCAAAAAATTTGTAAAAAGGAAAGAAGGAAAAACAAAATACTTCTATCAATAACAAGCTGCACAGATAAGTTTCACAACAGCAAAAAGCTGCTTCATTCTGGGTATACAAGAAAACAGTTTTTTTTTTTTTTTAAATTAAGAACATAACTAAATTGATAATTTTATATATTAAAAAAATTAACTGTTTAAAATAAATATTTAGAATACACTGAAAACTTTTTTTATATGTAGCATATTTTACACAACTAATGATAGGTATTAATTAATGATTTTATATGATAAATTATGTTTTAGCTATAAGTGTACACAAATCTTTGCATAAATGGAAGTAAATTTTAAAATCAGATTATACAAAATAAAGAAATCAAATACAAAAGTCTATGGAATAAAATAGAAGTCTCAAAATAGTGACTATTTCTTAAAAAATTCTGTCCTAAAATTAAACTAAAAACATACAGTAAAAATAAAGATCTAGTTTTTAGATGTAAGACAGAGTTATTTAGAACAGTACATTTAAATTTGATTTTGGATATTAAGAGTACAAAGGAAAAGCTTTTTCTGAAAGAAATCCCCCCCCTCCAACAGATTATTAAAAAAATATGACCAAATAATTAAAAATATTGTGTATACTAAAAACTAAAATTATACTCCCAAGTACTACATCCGAAACTTGGGGGCCATGGCCTAAGGTGCTAATCTATGTTTTTAAAACTATGAGCTTTGCAGTGAGAAGTGTATGTCCCAGTTAGATGGTCAACCCTATATATAACCAATGTTTAGTTTCCAAGCATGCAATTGGTCCTCAATTTGTCTACCTACTGTAAGCTGAATCAACCTTGCTCAGCCTGAGGATATATTATATATTCACTGATCCTTTTATTTGAAATGCAGAAAAGAAAGAATAATAACTTAAATTTATTAACAGCTTACCAAGAGAATTACTTCTGTTTAAAAGGCAATTAACTGATTTATCATATCAAGACATTGAAAGAAAAAAATCAACTTATAAGACATACTTTTCAGAAACTGATTTTACAATTCTGAGAAAAGAGAAATTATGAGAATAACACTTACCAAGAGATTTAGTAATCAGCAAACACTTTAAAAATATTACAGATATTGAAATAAATTTAATCTTCTAACCATGGATGAGTTATTATATTTCCAATACATTATCATAATCTAGATTGATACTTTTCGCTTGCAGATGAATAATAAAAATTATATTAAAAGATGGAATTACAGGTGTCTTAAAAATTAAAAAGAATTTAAAGGAAAGTTGTAAAAATAATAGTGTTGCTTATTAAATTTAACAAAACATAGAATGCAAATTTAAAGTTACCTACAATAAAAGGCACTGATACTTATAATATATATTTAAAGAAAAAATTCAAAAGCATTAAGAGAAACTTTAAATTAGCACATTTTATGTTATTTACCTGTTAACTCCAGATAAATTCCCTATTGAAGAATTCGATAATCCTAATGCCATGCTAGTAACTGGACTTAGAGAACTAATTCCGCTCAATGATGAGCTTGTACTGGAATTGTTTCCTGATAAAAATTACAATAAATAAGTATAGAATCATATGTAAACATTTATTCTCTATAAAATTATATTTAAAGGCTTTATTTTATTTTTTAGCATTTCTTCTTAAAATATGAATGATGCAAGAATTTATTACTATAAAAGAATGTAAAATGAACAAGGAATGTAAATGAATCCCTATTAACTTTCATAACTCTATGTAACTTTTTATTCAATAACTCTTTCTAACTATAAAACAAAAATTCCTGGTCATAGGCAAATCTTTCAATATAATTTGAAAGTCAAACAGTTTGAAAAAACAAAATTATTTTTTATTGCAAAGTCATTAAATGAAATCCATGTACTTCGTATAAAAAATTATGGAACAAAAGTTCAAACCTACAAACTAAACAAATTTTCTAGCTTTGTGGCAAAAAATTTAAAATTTCTTTATTAGTTCAAAGTATATTGCATTACATATAAATGTATAATATAAATACGTAAATAAAATTTTACATTAAAAGTACTTAGAGATTTATTAACATTCTTGCTTAAATTGCTGATAAAATTACTATTATATAGTTTAAAGAATTTTGATAATAATCTGTAAAAATAAATTTAATTTCTTAAGTGACTAGGAATATTTAAAACAACTTTATATAATATAAAGTATATTTATTACAGCTACATACAGTAAAGAATATTACAGCTTTTTGACAACAGAAAAAGTTTACAAACCAGCAGTAGATAAACTAAGACCAGATGAATTTGTTGAATTCCCTGCAGCAGCTAATGCAGCTAAATTCTGCATGACAACTGGATTTATACCTAGAATTTTAAATATGTTAATTTAATATAATCATTAAATGAGTATGTATTTTTTTTTAACTAAATACATATTAAAGGTAAAAATTACATGCATGCACAGTAGGATATTAGAAAAGTATAAAGTGACTGAAGTAGATTTTATGTTATGTTTAATTATAATATCACATTCATTACATTTCCAATATTTTTAGACCTGCATTACTACAGAAAAATATTTACATCTCTGATATATGATAAATATTAAATTATAAAATTTCTGTTTTATTTGGATTTTATTAGTACAAAGCCAACAAAGGACAATTTTGACATTTCTAATTATTAATGTTTCTTCATTTAAAGAAGTTTACTAGTCTCATGTTGAGGAAAATTGGGAAAATTCCTAATTTCATGACACTTGTCACAAGCGTAGATGTGTTTAATAAAGCTCAAAAAATAAATAATTCTACTACTCCTATGGTTAATGAGTGACCAACATTTCTACTGAAACTCTTCAGTATAAAGAATTTATTTCTATATTTAAAAAGAAAAACAATAAATTCACTCATAGATTGTTCACAGATATCATTGAAATTGAAGTAATTTAAGAGCCCAATACAAACTTTTGCTATAAATACTATAAATTACTAGATTAAATAAAAGCTTCTATTAGATTATACATCTATAGCATAAATAGAATGCAGATTTTGGTTTCAAATTTAGCATCATCATAATCAGGCTGCATTAGTTTATGAGACTTCTCAAAAAAATGAAATATTCTTTTGGCACAAATATCTGGATTACAATGTAATCAAAAATAGAAAAGTGGAAAAAAAAAGTTTTTTTTGACACATATGCTAAATGTTTCATATTGATTATATAACTTTTCCCCTGCAAATATTATGCTTTAAAAATTAGCAAGGAAAAAGAGTTCTTAAAGAAGTTTTTAATTTTTTAACAGGTGTAATATAAAGCTGAAATTCAAGTAAAATTTGTATGCAGAATAAGATTCATTTCAATGAACAACAAATATTTTAGATGATACAAAACACACATTTAGATAAATTATGTGGGATATAAAATAAAAGCTAAACTCTTAGATCTAGAATAAATAAAAATTCTAAAGGATCATTTAAGGAAGGTATAAACATACCAGAAGTATTGGCTAAACCTGCTAAAGCAGCTATACTCTGTAAATTAGCAGAATTAAGTTCTATAAAAAGGGGAAACAAAGCAATTAGAAACTCTGGTCAGTTTAAAACTGCAAATAAAGAAAAACATTTAAAGCTATAAGGAATTTAAAAGTAATGTAAAGACTTATACCTGAAGCACTATTGCTGGTACTAGACAAACCAATGTTAGGACTCACTCCTTGGCCAGTAAGGCTTTGAAGATTTAATGAATTCAGACCTAGATTTTCAAAAGAGTAAAGCAAATTTTAAAAACATTACATGCATAAAAGCAGAAGATGAAAAAAATATTTTTTAACTTTGATGATTTTTAAAATTATTCCATATTATTTAGACTATTAGTTTAGGTGAGCAAAGACAGTTTAAAAAATAATCAGAAATAATAAACAGGCTTGGTTAAAATGACATAAAATTAGTGATAATTACTTTTGGAAGTAATAAACAGTATTCTATAAAATAAAACAATTAGAAACAATGATTTAACACAAATCTGTGTTTCTGATCCAATCATTCTTCCAGGAATATATTTTTTAAAATACAGGCATGCACAATATATATTTTCATACAACTCACATTTTCCATGGAGAGAACTGTTTACTATGGGCTTAATATTCCAGGTCTCATGAGTTCACAGATTAAAAAAAAAATATGCTAAGATTAAAGAATAAATAGCTATCCCATTATGGTAGCAAGGAATAACTTTATGACTATTCCAAATTTTTTTTGGAATGATCAAAAGGAAAAAATTATCATTCACTATACAAATTGAATTTTAAAAAGAGAGCTTCTAAAGATTATTTATAAACTTATGAGTCTGAAAATTAATTGCTTAATGCCTGACCTAACTTTCTAAACATTTTATAACTTAAAGAAATTAAAAGCCTAAATACATTTTGAATATTATTAAGATTTCAACATATACTTCATATATAAAAAATATATAAAGTATGTGTTGATATATAAATAAAGGTAAAAAAATATTTAAATTATTTAGAATAAATATAAAATATTAATATGTGAAAATGCTCTAATAACAACACTGTAAAGTTCAGTTTAAACTCACAATTGTCGTATTTAGATATGGAATTGTTTCAAAACTAACATTACATGGTTTTGTTCTTAATATGATAGATATGTCCAATATAAATTTCATAATATTTGCCTGTATTCAAAACGTTATTCCTAAAGTGAAGAAAATTTTAGTTTAAATACAATTTCAATAATATCACAATTCATTGACAAAATAGTATACTCTTTTATAAACTTTTCTTTTAACTATGCATTTTAAACTCTAAATTTTTAAAGAGAGTTTAGAGGGAAAGATGACATCTATTATCAAGGTTACAAAAATACACAATTCAGGTCAAAAAGACTTAAAATGAAAAGCGCAAAAAGTTTTGAAATACTTATTCTTATGTTTTGTAAATAGCAAAAATTTTCAAAAAGCGCTCAAATCCTCGTTACTTATATTACTATTAATGTGAAAATAGAGAATTGAGAACTGTTTTCAATTAAAAGAGAAAACAAGCATGAAATGAGTAATGACTCAAAATTACAGAAAAATGGAAGAAAGGATAGTTTTCCAGACCATTAGTAAAATATCTCAAAAGAGTTTTAATTGTAATAAAAAGTAGGAAAACTTAATGAATTTAAAAGCTACTGATTATTTTGCTAAAAATATGCCTTTAAACATTTATCCATAAATGATAAAATTTAAGATTTTCTCAGTTTAAGTTTTGTATTAATGAGTTACATATAAAATAACATAGATATACATTTTACTTTACACCAAAAACATTTACTTACTTCATACAGTCCAGAATAAAATCACCAAAAGATGAAATTTGAACCAGAGTAAAAATTCATGCAAAATAAAAATAGTAATGCTATCCAATCCTTGAACATTACCAAGTACATAAACACAAATTACTTAAAATTCTCACCTTTTTAGATGGCACACATGATGGCAATATTTTTAAATCTACTTTAAAATAATGGTCTGAAACTACTATATGTGGTTAACACATAGATGTACTTTAGCTTTAATATGCTGATATTATTCCAAAGTAGATTTCTATCTAACTAGAGGGTTTTCCTCTTATTGGCCTTAGTTTTATTTGTCTATATAGACTGTTGATTCATTAAAATCAATCAATCAATAAAAAAACTGATTAAATATAAGAAAACAGTAAATTCTTCCTTTTACATATGATAGCAGTTTATGCAGACACCAAAATATTTACTTTTCAAATTTTTATCTACAAGTAACAAGAAGTGACAAAGATTTATAGTGAAATTCATGCAAAATAAAATTCAAAAACTAACAAAATATAGTTGAATACTTGAGAAAATATTTAGTCAGGCTTTAAAATATGCCAAAATATAAAGAACAAATTATTTTTTTAGATTTAATAGTTTTAGAATAGGGGTTATACATGAAATTATCATTGATATTATGAAGTATATTTGAAAAATTTCCTTTAAGACTGGGAAGTTGAAAGGTTTGGTTTGGGGCACTAGTCATTTTTATTAGATGAGGGCTAATGAGACCAGAACCAACTGCTTAAAGCTACATCTGAACAAACTATGAACATCCTACACTGTGATTTGAACCCATGAATTCTGATGCTGAAACCCCAAAAGAAAACTATTACCATAAAACACAAGATCTTAAATAAGTAATAGGTATTATAATTTTTTACATAACAGTTGGGTCATACATATTTTTAATGCAGAAATTTTAAAATATTTCTTTAATTCCAGTATTTTGGTTAGTTACAACAACTGATAATGAATTTTTCTAAGAATTTATCTTAGGAATTAAGATACACAAGAAAATCAACACTGATAGCCAGCAAATTTGAAAATGTAACAGCTATTTAGCATAAATTTTACATTTATGCATTGCCTCTTATTATTTATTTAAATTATTGAATAGAGAATTTTTGTATACTTTACACATTAAAAATAATGAATTTAAACTAAAAAATATTTTAGGCATGCCTTTAAAAGCTTGTAAAGTAAATAACATAAATTCAGGATGAATATGTGATTAACAATGATATAAATTACCGGGAAGGAAAATTTACTAAGATGTAAGCCCAAAGATAAGTAGCTAAATATTTTATTTTATAAAGGATCAGTTTAATATAGGTTTTATAAGCCAATTATTTGAAAGAGTGAGGATGAGATAAGCAACAAGAAGATTATAAAGATTTTTTTACTAATGTATTGATATATCATAACATCTCTAAAAATATTTTAAAAAATCGAGGTCTTTCATGTACAGTTTCAGACCACTATCTTACATTTTATTATACAGATTTGGTAACATTTAAGAAAATGCTAGTGCTAATGGGGAAGTCGGGAAATGTCAGCATTTCTTATCAGATGCATAGATGTACATTAAAATTAGTAACACACATTAATATAAAAATATAACAGCTAAATATTTAATCCAAATATACATTTTAAAATTCATTATTCATGAAAAAATTTAACATTATGGTATAGATTAGAATATATTTGAAACCATCAACAGTTAAACAAAATAGTAATAAAGGGGAAGACAGTAAAATATTTAAAAATTGATCTAGTAAAGACATTTTATATAGATTTTTTTTAAAGGATGGAAAAACTACAGGAAAGGCTTAAAGCAAAAGAGCAAAAATAAGCTGGAGAAATCTCAACAGTACTGAATAATGTTTTACAAGTAAAAGATTAAATAAGAAGTAAACAGAGAATTAACTACTTTTGATTTTAAATTTAGTCAGTTCCACAAATTTACTAACTTCTAAGTGTATGTAAAGTCCTATAATTTCTATATTCATATTAATAGAAAATTTTAAAATTACAATATAAATTTTTGCTACTAAGTCTAATATTAAAAAGATGTATATATTAGATATTATAAGCCATAAAATTCATATGTAAGTGGCTTTTCTGTATTTTAAATTGGACTCATGAAATAATTTACTTGAATGCAAATCCAGCAGGATAGCTTCATGCTCAATCTGCCAAACGATGGTTGAATGGTTAGGGCATTGATCTTTAATACTAGAGTTCATTGATTTGTATCCCAATGTGGCATGGATGTTCATAGCAATTGGGAATCAGATTTAAGCAGTATGTCCTGGTCTCAATAGCCCTTGTTGCAAAAAGTAGAATGTAAGACTCCAAACCAAACCCCTCATGCTCAATCTTTTAATTTTCTCATTTTCTGCCTCTTTCTCTTTAGAAGAAAAACCCTCAATGCTACTAATCATTAATTTAGAAAAAACCCACTAAAAAAATTAATATATATATATAATAAAGCTTTTCTCTACATTATTAGAAGAAACCTATTATAGGATTTAAGATGATTTATAAAATTCTTTGAAATTTGCTTCTTCCGAGACTAGGATTTCAGGCAAATATTTTTTAAGTTCTTTAAAATATAGGAAGATTCAAGTTTTTATTTATTTTAGTTTGGCATGCTATTATTCCTATTTTGTAACATTAAAACAAATTACATGGGGACCTACTGCTTAAAGCAAACTCCAAATGACTATGAACATTCATGTCAGTGGTGTGATTCAAACATCCTGTCTTATATCAAAAGACACTCTCCTACTGATTTGGTAATATTTCAGAAGAATTATTTTAAGTTCAACTAATGTCTTTGTAACCACTAATAATTTTTGTAAAGTACTAACTTTAAACAACTTTAGAATGTACATTATAAGGTATAATAAGTAAAGTAAATTTTATATATTCTACTAAGTGTTATGCTATATTAATGCAGCCTAAAAATACCTTATGCACCTTTCCCTTGAAGAAATATAGCAAAATCAATACCTGTGTTGCTGGTATTCACAGATGCTTGGGCAGCCGCAATAGCAGCCAACTGCTGCTGCAAATTTATGGAACTAAGACCTGAAAAAAAAAATTACTTTAATACCCAGATTCCATTATGCAATACAAATTCTTTAGATTTGTTCATAAATAGAAATCAATTAGTAAAGATTAGAAATATAACCTTTAATAAGTTCTAACTACAGTATTGTAATATATAATTGTAAACCCTCTTTTATATATTTTACAGCTCTTTATTAAGCTACTACCAGAAAAGTAGATAAACAAAATGCATGCATAACAATATTAGATTATTATAATGCAAGTAAACTTCTAGTTTAAATAATAAAAATATATATTGAAAGAACATTTATTGCTTTGATAAACATTTTATTTCTTTATAGACAAATTTTACCTCACTTAAATTCCTTTTACTAAAATAAAAGCCAGAATAGGAGATGTAAATTAATGAGATAACCTTACTCTTATTAAAAGCACTTAAATTTATTTGGCTTCTTAAGTGGTAAACTTTGGTTATTTTTATAAACAGGAGTGAAAATATATGAGCAATAGCACACAGTTTAGGACTAAAGTATTTATATTTAAGTAATCTGTAAGTGTGAGAATGTTATTAATAGTAAATGCACAGCTGCTTTTTTATTCATAATATTTCTTGCTTTAGAAATAAATTTACATTTAACCCTTCACTTGCTCAAGTGGGGTTCCAAATGATCCCAGACAATGTAAAAAAGTATATCTAGTTTCAAAACTAGATAACAGATTGGGGTCAGATTATCAGTATTATCTTTATTATGTGTAAAAATATTTACAACAATGAGTTATTAGAGAACAATTAGAAACAAAATTTTAAAGTATTACTGTAAGTGTATTGCCCTAAAGTAGTTAAGCATTAAAAATATTAATTTTAAGAATAACCAATTCTTTAATGAGACATTCTCTAAGTTACTTAATGAAATTTTATTCTTTTTGAATTTCTTCTGTATGAATTCAATTATATTAAAGAATCCATATCAATATAATTTCATATAAAATGAACAAACTTGACACAACTTACCACTAGAAACCTGAGGAAGATTACCAAATGCACCAAAACCTAACTGGGAGGCAGCCTAGAAATATTTCATAACAAGTTTAATAAAACACATTTTTTGATTGGTGAATAACATATAAGAAAGAAAATGAGTTATAGAGCTTTAATCTTAACTACATACTCTTATCAAATTATTGAATAAAGCCCCCCCCCAAAAAAAAAAACAAAGAAAGTTCATAATTTAATATTTAAAACAAATCAATAAACTGAAATATCTTTCAGAAAATGAGCTTATTTGATTAATGAAGTTGCCACTTTTGAACAAATGAACACCTTGCTTATTTTTTAAGGGTATTACTGGCAAAGCAGATGTCAAAAGGAGTTATGATAAATCTGTCTAATCTTCATTTTCTCATGAGAACACATTTATTATAGTTTTTAGAAGAAAAACCCTCCAAAAGTTATGATGAAAGATGACCATTAATTAAAATATTAAGGATAAATTTAGGAACCTGTTTATGAAAGTTATAATATATAAATATGATAACATTTTTAAAAGAAAACAGTAACATTCTTTAAACTTTTAGTTTGGTATTTTAAAATATATGATAAATTAGACAATATTTTGTATACTAGAACTCTCAAATGTATTTTAAAGCATGAAGTCAAACTAAGATTTGCATTGACTAAAGACTACTTAAAATTTTAAGATATTATTTTGAACAAAATCATTTGCCGTGAACAACAAAATAATACATTAAAAATTCCATTGATTAATTTTAAGATTGAATTTAATTTTAAAAGTTATTCAAAAGCATTTAGAAAAACCACTTAAAATTTGGTTGTTAATGAAATAGATTAATGTAACATAGATATATTAAAGTGTTTTATAACAAATATATATGAGAGAATAGGCTTGAATGTTATTCTTTTCTGCTTAACATCAAATCTTACACAATTATGAGACTATTCAAAAACCAGCACCAAAATCAATAAAAACCAATTGCTACAGGAATTAAAGTAATGAACACACAAAAATCTAAATCTTCAAAGGGAGTATTTAAAATTAAATCTTTGAAGAATATATAATATTTTTCCTGCTGCATTAGTATCACAGAAAATTTTATAACTCATAATTTTAAACTTGTTTCAATAGTGATAATACACATATGATGTAACAAGTTAAATAAAAAGATTTAATATATAATTATAAGAATAGATTTCTGTCAACAAAATGACCTTACAGAACAAGTTATGCATGCAAATAAATTTAAGCAATAAAAGCATATTTACTTCGTTTACCGTTAAATACTGCGGGTTAACAGCTGCAAGATTTGCTAGGTTTGCCATGTTCATTAGATTTGCCATCAACTGATAGTGGCGTTTTTGATCTTTGTCTTTTTGGGTGTCAGCAAACTTAACGACCAGTGGGTTGTTGCAACCCTGAAATAAAAGAAATAAAACATTTGATTATATTAAAGAAAGTAACAAAAGCAAAACACACCTGATAAAATAGTTTTACACAGTAGATATATACTAATTAGGATTGTTAAATGAAAGGCATCATATCCATGAATTAGTAATCAACAAATGTTTACTTATGCATTAAAAAAACAAAAAAAAATTACATTTTTAATTAGCTGATACATTTTTCTGAAAGTAGATACTTTAACAAATTTTTGCAAAAAATGTAATTTAACAAGTAGAAAAGAATAATGGAACGCAAACGTGAAAAACTTGCTGCTTCAAATTAGCGATAGACACTAATTAAAATAGTTGAATGAAGTAAATTACACCCGTCACATTACACCCGTGAATAGGTATTAAAAAAACCCGTGAATTAAAAAAAAGTACCAAAGTATACAGCCGCATTTAAAGAAAATACATTTTAAATTAACCAGTATTTTATTTCTGAAAGTACGTCCTTTAACAAACTTGTCTAAAACCTAATTTGATAAGTTAAAAAATTCCTAAATAATTAAATTTAGTATATTTCTAATAGCTACAAATAAACAACTCAAATGGATAAACACGTAACTAAAATAAACATTTTGATAATCTACATACCAAACAACTAGATGAATGTAAAAACTAAAATCTGTACAAAATGTGCAGTAGCACATATTTTTATAGACTTCGTATGTTGACATCGTATCTAAAAACAAATCATATTGTACGCCCAGAACCTTATTGGCCAATGAAATGCTGCCATCTGAAACAGTGCCATGCGAAATTCCTTCCATTATATTGGAGGACGAGGAGGAGGAGGGGGAAAGAAAATTAAAAATGAATCACATTTTCACAACATTTAGATAAGTATGTAACATAGAGTTAACAAGCCTATTGGTACGTTAAGACTATGGTACAAGAGTATTAAATGTGAAGCCTTCGTTGATATAAACAATAATCGGAATTTGAACAAATTTTACAATTTTTTAAAGTTTTGTAGAATAATGGCGATAGGGGTATCAAAATCTAAATTTTTATAAGTCTTCTGTTCCCTATTATTCAGTGTATATATCCTTTACTATTCATGTAAAGTTATAATGAGGGATACCCTCCCCTTTTCGTCGCAAAAAGGGACAAAAACCAGCGTTCAACCTTTAATTACTATAATTTATCCTTTTACTCACCCTCCCCACCCATACAATAGAAAAAAAAAAGAAAGGGAGGGAGAGAGAAAAAGCGTAAGAAAAAGAAAGAAAAGAAATTTTTTAATTTTCGCACAATTTGAATCGAAATTTTACTATAAATTGTGTTACGGTGTGTCATGATTTTTAGGACGAGTTTCGCTTTTTTACTAAATATAGTAAATGGGAAACTTATGCAAATTTAGATTTTGTAGTTTTTACAAAATTAAATTTTTTAAAGTTAAAAATATTATAAAATGAATGCTTATATTATCTGAAGCATTTTAGTTGGAAGTATTATATCTACGACCAACCTTTACCGAGAGAAAAAAAAAAACAGCTTTACTATATGTTCTCTGTAAAACACCCATTGAGAAAACATCCACACTGCGTTTGTTTAGTCTGTAGACGTCTTGAAGAATTAAATATATAAGTAGTTTCGTCAACAAATTTTCTAGAAAGAGTTCTTTGAAGTCTTTATTATAGAGATTTCAATTTTCTGAAATCTTAATAATAGATTTATGGTAGGTAATATTATGGTTAAATTACTAGGGTATTGAGAATTGAAAGTTTCTAACCCTCTAATGGTAAGCTTGCTAATAGAAATTACTTGAATTAACAGGTTATTGTCCTTACTAGTAAAATATTACTAACCTACGCAATCCAACAATAAAGAAACCAATTTTGCAAATGCTTAAAAAGGGGGAAATATTCTATTTCCACTACATCTAATGTTGAATGATTGATTAGCTGGTTAGGAGTGCAAGACTATTTTTTTTTTTTTTTTTTTTTTAACACGAACGTTAATTAGACTTATTTCTACCGTTTAAAGAATATTCTAAACAAACAAAAAAAATCCTTAATACTAACACTAGAATTCGAATTCATAGACCGATAGCAAAAGGTAGCACTCTATCTGTTCAACCAGCGTCTGGTCCAAGGCTAGAAGACAGATGTTCACCGGAACAAAGAATATCTTGGGTGTTGCTTTTTAATATCATAGTTCATTGGTTCGAATCCTACTGCTATCATGAATGTTTGTAGCTTTTCGGAATCAACTTCAATTCTTCATTAATGTGGAGGCATCGGTGATGAAGAGTAGGAAACGGCTTAGTATATTGAAATATATCTCAGGACGAGATTGGGGTGCTGACGAAGGAACTTTAAGAGCTACTTATATGGCTATGATCAGTCCCGTTTTGGAATACGGTTTTCCTATATATACTGCTGTATGTCTACGACTAACATCCAGAAATTGTGGAGAGCGCATAACTGGAGTACGTAAAAGCTGCCCAAACAATATTGTGTTGTTTGAGGCGGTCCTTCAGCCTCCGAGTCTCAGATGGAACTCGAGTCTAGTAAAATATTACAACAAACTTTACAGTTATGGTTCCCAAAATCGTACTTCGGATTTATTGCAGCATTGGCATAATAATGAAAGACTTAAGAAACACAGTCTGTTTAGCTACTTTGAGTAAAGCAATTTAATTGACCTTACAGTGGAACAGCTCTTCTTGAAGCAATGCATTGAACCCTCAGTGGGTCTTTCAGGAGAGTCAGTTTCCATACTGATTTACTGTCTAGGGTTTCAAAGAAAAATGACGCTCCGATTTGTCTTCGGAAATTTGCCCATGAAATTGTAAATTACATCCCAGACGGAACTACGCTAATTTATACTAATGGTAGTAAAGATGAGGAATCCCACGCTAGTAGTGGTGTTCTTATCAGAGATCCCAATGGAATTGTCAAAATAAAGAAAAGAAATTCTGATTTTTTAAAAGTGAACTTGTTACTATCGATGAGAGACTGAGTTATGTAATGTCTTCATTAGACCCTAAATGCCACTGGGATTCTGGCTGATAGTAGTAGCGCCATCTAACATTTGTCAAACAAGCGTAACGTTGGTGACAAAACTGGAATTTCAATACTTACTAAATTAAAACAAATCTCGTCCTGTTGTGATGTGCATTTACAGTGGATCCCCTCACATGTAGATATTTGGCGTAATGAGGAGAAGGATGTTTTGGCGAAGAAGGGTGCCTGGCTACTTCTAATTGTCTGACTTTGAGCTGTATTCTGCCAGAAAACATATTGATAAAATGTATTGGCATGTATCTCTTGCACATCCTTGGTACCGTGCCCATTCCCCTGGTGGATACCCGCTATGAACTGCGACAGATGCATCCAGAAGCTCTTTCCCGCTTTCTTAGTGGACATTAAGAGGTCTTGTCTTCCTGGATAGTCAAAAAATCCAACCGATTTGTCCGAAATGTAAACTAGAGCAGGCTTATCCGACATATATTCTTAGATGCCTAGGTTTGTCCTACTACGACTTATCAGATTTTTCTGTGCTAGTCTATGAATTTTTGAGAGTGAATAAACTTGTAGATCTCGTCTAGCAGTAGCTGGACTCGGAGATTAGCAACAACAATAAAAACAGCTTTAATTCTGGGTCTAATTAGCCCTCGTTTTGCAAAAAGATGCCCATAGTATTTCAAACCAAACCAAACTACACAAATATTACAAACAATAAAAGAAAGTTAAAATACACTAAATATATATCAAAATCGTTATGCTCTTGATTGGTCTTTAATAGTTTTTGATATCATTCATTTCAATAACATTTTAAATCTCTCACTTTGGGAATGTTTAAGTTGATCCCCAAATTACTCAATTAAAATAAAACATCAACATAAACATATAAAAATAAAACATATGAAAAATCATTAATGCTGATCACTATGACTAGTGGGTCACAAAGCAGAAATTAATACACTAAAATTCTTTAACCATGTTTAATAATCATTACTCACTCACAAATATAAATTATTGGTAATGCATACACAAATACAGTGAAATCTTGATCTACCTTTCACGTAAAATTCGTTTACCCGCATTCATCGTTCGATTTATTTAGTTCCAAATTTATCCCCATAAATGCAATATTATTTTTCCTGTATTCACCGTTCCTGGATTCTTCATTTTCCTGCTGCTATTGTCGAAACCTTTCGGTCCCGTTGCTTTGTCTTACCTTAAGTACCGTTTTCGTGGAATTTAAAACTGGGAAAATTAATTATTTAGTTATTTGTTTTTTAACATCATGACTGTGACTAATATAGTCATGTTTATATTGATTCACGTTTCGGATTAATTACACCTCTGGGTCAAAGGATCTCACGTTATATGTATCCAAAGAATTTCAGCATAAAAATTTAATGTTTTAGGTAATCATCGGGAGTTTGGCTAGCTTTTGAGCGCGATGGTTTGCTACACGAGAGCTAGTGAGATCGGAAAGTACTGCTTAAAGTCGATTCCGAACGGCTACGAGCATCCATGTTACAGCGGGATTCGAACCCACGAACTCAGGTACCGAAGATCAGCCCCCTAACCATTCGGCCATCGTTCAGCGTGATCATCGTGAGAGGAAACATAATTTTTCTACTCTTCGTTAGTTTGAAAGGCAGTTTACGCATGCCAGTTTGGGTATAAATTACAATTGGTCACAAACCAATGTAATAAAAAAAAAATGAAATACTCACATAAAAATGCAAAAAGTCCTTAATGTTGATCACTGTGAGTATGACTACCATGGCTTCAGGAAATCATCGGGGGTTTGGTTAGGTTTTGAGAGCCATGGTCTACTTTTTTTGCTACGCGAGAGCTAGTTAGACAGAGACTTACTGCTTAAAGCAGACTCCGAACGGCTACTAAAATCAATGCCACTACGGGATTCGATCACACGAACTCAGGTACCGAAGATCAGCGCCTTAACCATTCGCCCATCTTTTGGAGAATCATCGTGAGAGAAAACATAAATGTACTACTCTTCTACTTTAATTTGAACGGCAGTTTAAGCATGCCAGTTTGGATATAAATTATAATTGGTCACAAAACAACGTAATCAAAAAGTAAATAAAATATTCACATATAAATGCAAAAAGTCCTTAATGTTGATCACTTTGTGTATGACTACTATAGCAGGATTGTATCGATTCCCCTTTTGGACCTCGCCTTTGGGTCAAAGGATCCCGCCTTCTTTGTACACAAAGAATTTCCGCATAAAATTTTTAGTATGCTCGAGGTAATCATCGTGAGAGGAAACATGAATGTTCAACACTTCCACGTGAATTTGAAATGCAGTCTAGGCACGTCACAGCTATTTCGAGCGACCTTGCGTGATGACTCAAATGACGGAACCGATATATTGATAAATTGCCCGGGAAGCCATTAACAATAACCTATATTTACTTTTGGAATATGACTCTATCAAAGGTAATGAAAGAGGCGTAAGGGTTCGTAATTTTGCCGGAGATGGAAAGAGTGAATTTAACTCTTCTTTTTGAGAATAGTTTGATGGATTGAATTTTCGCTTCATATATTCGCAGATAGGAGAAAATAATGCCAGATTAAATAATTTTTCTGTAGAGAATTTGAAAGGTGAGAGCTTACTAGAATATATTACGTAATTTAAAACGAGAACAAACAGTTATAATAAAATTAATTTTTCAATTAAATAATCTATAACAAAAAAGCTAGGATTAAATTATTTAAGCTATAATAAAATAAGAACTGCAGAAAATCTTAAATATTTCTCCTTACAACAGTTGGAAATAACTTAGGTAAAACGATAAAAATGTATTTATTAACAAAACTACTACAGAAAAGAATGCACATTCTTCTTCAGAAAAATGATGAATATTTATAATCACTTCGGAATAATAATGAATGATTATTTTATTCTTATTAGATACTATGCGTTGATGCATATCGTAATGCATATACTTTAACCCTGAATTTATCATTTTACCAACATATTTAAAAATATGACATGGTTCTTTTATCTTCATACTTCAATGGAAAATATTAAAATTTGACAAATTTTTCAAAATTTCTAATTCAATGCAAAGAGTTTATGATACTAAAATGAGTTTATAGTTTCAACCAAGACTAAATATATAGAATTATGTTGTCTGAAGGGACAAAATTGGGACTTTAAAGTCACAGGCTGGACTAAGTTTTGTGAAAATGTCGCTAGATTTTCTATAAGTTGGTTGGTTGGAAAGCTACAGTCTACTGTTTTGCTATATAACGGATAGTGAGACAGGGACCTATTGCTTAAAGCCGATTTATAAAACGTTACGCACATCCATGACAGAAATGGGATTAGAACCCACGATCACCGGAAGTGAAAAGCAGCGCTCTACCTATTCGATTACAGCTCTGACCGATTTTCAAAAGGATATTAATTTTATTTTTGCAGTACACAATATTTATTTCATACTATTAGAAACAACATGTGTGGTTGACTGGGAGATATACAGATTTTTGTAAAGCTAGGATTCCAAAAGACCGGAGCCTATTGCTTAATCGGTTTGGACTGGTTTGACGCACAATGGTCAGTATTTTCCAGCCTGAAGATTCTTGCATCAGGACCTACTTCTTAAACTCAATTTCAAACGGCTACGAGCATACATGTCAGCAGCGGGATTTAGACCTTCAGACTTCAGTGTAGAATGGCAGACTCCTGTAGATTCAGCCATCCTCTTGTAAAAAGCAATTGTGAGATTCTACTAAACTAGCATATAGCCCGTCATATGACGGGATCAGTAATTTTTTTAATTTTCCAGAATTGTAAAGAACACTATGAGGCAGGTAAAAAAAAATGGTTTGTTTTTTGGCTGAGAATTATCTGGTCCACGCTCAATAATTTGTTTATCTTCATACTCCTCTAAAGTCTCCCGATACTGTGAATACAGTTTAGAATCCTGTTCAATTCATTTAGAAAGATAACTCAAAATTTTCTTAGCGACGTCGAAATTATCGTTAAGTTCTTCCCCCCCCCGCTTTTTTTTGCCACATTAAATAATGGAAGTAAAGGAATGAAATTATCATTTCCACTACAACCTGGAGGTAGATAGAATTTGTTATTAATACCGGTGATAAAATTTTTATTGCAACAAAAAATAATCGATGATTAAATTTAAAATTATCACATATGTACTTAATCTATTATTTAAGCCAAATATAAAAGAAAATTATTTACGTAATATCTAAGTTCAGTGATAAAAAGTATGAATATATTGTAGACGATATTTAAATAATTTAAAATAAGAAATGATTAAATGAGATGGTTAAAGGAATGACGTCATAATGCTAGAAAAAAAATGTTTTTACTTATTATTTGATAAATTTAATTGTCTGCTCTTAACCGGGGAAAATAGGGCTTGAAATAATGGCATTATAATCTCGAAAAGGGGGGAATGGGTGGATTTCGAACTCGCTTTGAATTTTGCTAATCCTAACTCATCAAGGATCCAATATAGATTTCTCTATCCATTCCAGGTCCAACCACTTCATAAATTCGAGGACAGATAACTTAGGTTACTATTATATAGGGGATAATAATTATTACTTATATTCCAATGTCATATCTAATAAACTTCCGTACAGTGGAGTACATAGACTTCTTTGAACTGGAATGGGGTAGGGGGTTGAAATTTTTGTATGTGACACCTCACCATTTTGTTAAATTATAATATAATACAAGCACGTATTACATTATTACTTGGTAAAAACATAATAAAGTGTTGAAACTTTATTCAAATGTGTTAGTCAAGGCGAAGTCTATTTGTTAAAAATCAAAATTTTGTCAAACTATATTATAAGACCAGCGCTTATTACATTATTATTTGACAACAATTTTCTACATGTTGAAATATAATACAAATACTTAAGTCAAGGTGAAGTCTATATGCTAAAAATCAACAATTTATTGACATATTTCCAGTCTATCGGCTAGTCCCTCATCTTTGTATACACTACTGTTTGCATAAAAAACCCACATTGTGCCTAATAGTGCTAATATTCAATATTCAGACCTAATGTTGAAATCTGATTTATATTTTAGCCTAGCGCTTTAAACTACATTCATTATCATCACTACCATCATCATTCTTCAGTATATTTTGAAGAAATTTCCAGATACTTATTTTATTTATAGAATTTTAAACATATATCATTCAATATTTTTCATGGCGTATTATTCGAGCATATTCTACGTTTAGTACTGTCATTTCTAACGTTCATAGTTCAGTTAGACGTCAAACGATTTCTTGCCGGGAGAGAATTTCAGGCATTTTTATTGTCAGTTAAGAGTGATAACGATAAAATTACGACTCTCGGAGAAACTGGTATAGGGTGATGGTTCAAGGTGAGACAACTTTCCTGACCTAGTCACAGACATATGATGACCTTTCTAAAGACGCAAAGAAATGGTATTTCTACTATGTAAGAGTAAAGTGGAAAATGGCTCACATTTCCCCCTTTCTGCTCAGTTACGGAATATAAAGTGATCTACATTATATTTTCCATTTAACTGTTATGAGAACCTAGGCATCGCAGTTTAAACTTGAAAAATAAATTTCGAAATATAATGGGGACATGAGAATTAAATATAAATATATATATATATATATATATATATATATATATATATATATATATATATATATATATATATATATATATATATATATATATACATACATACATACATATATATATTTTTTAATTTTTATATCTGATGTTAGATAATATTTCATAATACCATCAATAATATTTCATCCATAATATCATGGATAATATTTCATAATATCATCAATAATATTTTATCGATAATATCATCAATAATATTTCATAATATCAAGTCTTTTATAAAGCAATTAATTCGTACCGAATTATATGGAAGCCGTGTTATATGGAACTCAGAATTAATTAAAATGACGAAATGCGTTCTATGGAAACCACGTTTTGAGAAACAGAAATAAGACAAATGAGATTATTTTACCGCTTTATATGAAAACCCCTTCTAAAAATTCAGAATTAATAGAAATTTAATAATTTCGTACCGCATTATATCAAATCTCGGAGGGTTTGGTTTTGGAGTGCTACAGACTACTTTTTGCAACACGAGGGCTAATGAGACCGGGACCTACTGCTTAAAACCGATTCCGAATGACTACGAACATTCATGCCACAGTGGGATTCGAACCCACGAACTCCGGTTCCGAAGGCCAAAATCCTAACCGTTCGGCTAAATCTCGGAGGGTGAGATAGAGAGAGGGAATTGGCAGCATGCTGGAAATGAAGGATAACTGATGAATGTGATATGAATAGGCACATTAGTAACAATAACTTTGTTACTGAGATCTACATCTTAAAGCCAATGCCGAGCGTTGGCCGAATGGTTAGGGTGCTGTCCTTCGGTATCGGTGTTCGTGGGTTCGAATCCCACAGTGGCATGGATGTTCGTAGCCGTAAGGAATCAGCTTTCAGCAGTAGATCCCAGTCTCATTAGCCCTGTTTCAAAAGAGTAGACCGTAACACTAAGCCAAACCTAAAAAAAAATCTTAAAGCCAATGTGGACCAGTTTCGAAAATTCCTGCAAACCGCGGGATTTAAACTTAAGGGCTCCGGTACCGAAAGGCAAAGATCTACTGATTCGTCAGTTGTCCCGCATAGTGTTAACAGCACTGTTGTACAAAAGAAGTGTAAGTAGAGTAAAATAAAAATGCAGCAGTACTACTGAGTGATATTTTTAACTTTACATTTTCTTCCTTTGATACCAGTCTTTATAAGCCGCGGTAGTTCAGTCGGCAAAGGCGTCGATCTCCTACCTGGAAAGTTGTGAGTTCGAGGCTCGAATTAGTAAAAGATCCGTCGGGATCATTAATGGTGGCTGGGGCAAGTAAAATAGGTTCATGGTCACAATATCTTCCAAGTTCAAACGGTGCTGTAGGAGATAGCAAGCCAAGCTTTCGGAGGATGGGGTTTCTGGTTGGTCTCTGCATCTAAAATTCTAGAACCCAGCTGGGGTAATATTACATGCTTCTGTAGCATTCCTTAACACTTGGCATGCGGGTATACTTCATCGCCAACTTACGCGTGCAGCGGGCGTTTTTCGTGAATCGCGCGAACGTTTAGTTATTCAGAAAAATCGCAGTAAATCGAAAACTACTTCGTTTTTATGAACGAAACCTTTTTATTTCACACTTTAATATATACTGTATGATTATTTAAAAAAAAACAATATTTTTACGAAATCACAAAAATAAACGATTTTTAAAATTAAAGTCTGATAATCTGTCAGCGCATATTTCTTCATCACTATCTTTGTCACAACGGCTCATTTTATCAATTTTGTATTCAACAATAAAAAACCAAGCTTCAAATTGACAAAACACGACTTGTACGTTCTGGAGCTAGGAATTCGATTGAAGACGAAATAACGCAACAAAAGATCGAGTAACTCGACAATCATAACTTGTGGAAAGAAAAAATGCAAAGCGTTGCATAACAACGCAAACAACACGCATTTAATGTCACACATACATATAATTATACGTATTTAGTAGATTTGTGGTGGTTAGCGGGTATCCACCACCAATCTACTAAATACGTATTTTTACGTGACTCGCGCTCCAGAGACAGACAGCAAAAAACGTAAAAATACGTTGCCCGCACGCGAAGTGTTAAGCTACACGTGGGGATAAATGAGTAACAGCTTTGCAGCCGTGGTTTGGCATAGAGATATCTGTCTGCATTGCCAGCTATATTGGAAAAAATACGTCTTTTTTCATATGTATATTTTGTAATTATCTGAAGTAGTGAAAATTATTCAGAGTATAACACACTTCAAGAGTTTTTACCTAAACTTTGAAAATAAAATGCAAGTTATACATACGTAAATACAGTAATAATTTTGTCTAGTTGCAATGTAATAAAACAGTTAATTCATTTTAATCCATTGGTATTCAGAGTGGAATAATCTACAATTTGAAAAGTAATTGCAGGACTTTTGTACGTGCGTAAAGTATAACACTTCCATTAAAATTCTATAATTCACCTTTTGTGTTAGAACTTTTATATTTATTCGTCACTAGATGAGTCATTATTTAGTTTGTGTCTGGGAATTACGCAGTTACGAAAGCCACGGAAATTCAATCAATTCACTTAAAAGAATTTCTCTTGAGGATACTTTTATTTAACCTGTCTCGAAAACAACTGATAAAAACACTTTCTTTAATTCGAAAACTGTTTTTTTTCCTTCCTAGAAAGAATCTCATTTTAAACTACTTTTTAAAAACACCGGAAAAATTCTTGCATATCATATTAATAAATCCTCCATTCTAATCAAAATCTTTTTCTAATAAGAGATGTATTTTTATGATAAATTTTGAAAGCATATCCTAACAAAAAATTCAACATCAGAAATAATATTTCTTATTTAAAACTGCCTAAAGCTTCTCCCCAGATGCTGAAAGAAATTTATTTAAGAATGCTCGGAAAACAGCTTTGCTTCTATTTGCGTCGTTTCAATGTTTATGATTTAATTACGAAACTTTATTCTAGTTGATTGCTTCCGCGAAGAAAAATTTAATGAACATTAAAGGATTCAAATATTGAGATCATAATTAAAATAAAGATAAAAATGTTTCTGGTGAGCATATAACAGAAAAATGATCTCATTTTAATCGACAGAGGGACATCTATTTATGTTCTGTTACAGAATGAAAAATAAATATTTCTTTATATATATATATATATATATATATATATATATATATATATATATATATATATATATATATATATATATATATTTGTTATTGAAATTTTTCTATTGATCCAGTGTCTCTACTCTTTCTCTCTAAAGGGATTTTGTTTTTTACAGAACTTGTTTACAAACGGAGTGCCGCGGTACCCTACGTAATGACCTTATATTGTTAAATATTATTTATAATACCGAGGTACTTTCTTCTTATAGAATTCGCTTCTACCAAGCCGCAGATTTTTGGTTGATATTTTATTATGGGAGCAACATAGAGGTGGCTAACATTTCTAACATTCATAACATGCCCTAGTCTTGCCTTGTAATCTCCAGAGGTATCGTTTGGGAACTTGGAGGACATCGCGAACATGAACTTATTTCACATGGCCCAGCTGTTATTAATGAACACGGTGGATCTTTGGCTGGCTCTAGCCTCGAACACGCAACCCTCCAGATACGAGATCGCTGCCTTTATCAGCTAGATTTACTCAGCACATATTGGTAAATTTAATGTAAAAAATTATTTTTTGTTCATATTTTGTAAAATTTCTGTTATTTTCTGCATATGATATAAATCCATGTAGCTGCACAATTCAGTCTTTTCCATAGGTGGAATGCCCCTAACACAACTCAACTCCTCTCCATTTGACTGATCGTAGTACTAATTAGCTGAAATCAATCGACTACAGATCAGAACAGTCCATTGTTTTCAACTGAATGCATAACGATATCATGTAAACCATGATAGTGGTATGCATTCAATAATTATATAAAACTGCATCTTCTTATTCAAATCTAATTTGTAGGGTAGGGGGTATGCAACTGCTTGCAAGTCTTAATGTGCGCTCTTATATTATTGTTAGAGAGCAATGGGAAGTGGAGCTCAGAACAGTCCGTTGTTTTCAACCGAGTGCATAATGCTATCATGGTGCACACGATAGCGTTATGAATTCATCAGTAATTATATAAAACTGCATCTTCTTACTCAGTATCTTCTTATTTTTCCTTAGGGAAGAGGGTGAGCAACTGCTTGCAGGTTTTAATGTGCGCTCTTATATAATTGTTGGAGAGCAATGGGAAGTTAAGTTCGGCACAATTAAATCATTAAAAACATCATTTATTTCTTCGAAGACAGAAGAAAAACAATATATTATCAAGAATACATTTATATACACAATAAACGACCGTTTAAGTCAAACAATAATTTTTGTGCGCCCCTTATAAAACCAAAGTCGAAATAGTTTTAAAAAAGTCAACATAAGATATCACAGAGCCATAGTGGTTTGAAGTGGTCAACTTCTAGAATTGTGATAACCTAGGTCTTGTGATTCCTTAATAAAATACTACAAATCACAGGCATTATTGCTCCAGATATGTTTATTTCGATGCATACACGTAGATACGCAGAAGTATACGTGTTAAAAGTTTCAAAATTGTAAGTTATTCTAAATTTGTCAAACTTCTAAGTTACTTTGTGAAGTTTACCATCCCCTTGAAGTTCAGTTTTCACATTTTTTTAATGTAGCTTCTAGTCAAATCTTTGAGTCTTATCAAGAGAGTGTTTACGACCAATTTTAGGTTTATGATTATAAAATATTCAGATCCCAGGTGATTTAGACATGGCTGCATTATTTCAAAGCAGATATACGGAAAAGTAACAGAATTTCTATGAACTTTTTTCCGAGCGAAATAAATGTGAAAAAAAGCTATTTATTTCGGGTTATGAGAACTGTGTTGCAAGTCGTATGTTAGCATGTATAGAATTTGGGTCTTATTAAGGAAGTGATTACGCCCAATTTTAAGCTTATGATTATAAATTTCTATGGATCGTAAGCATTTCTGACAGTTATATTTATTTCAATGCACACATACGCAGACACTGAGAATAATACTTCTATCAACATTTCATCATAAGAAATAAATAAATAGATTGCGGGTTAGGTTCGAATTAGTTTTGAAGTCATATATTAGCATGATAGATATTCGGGTCTAATAAAGAAAGCGATTACGTCCAATTTTAAGCTTATTCTAAAATACTATAGATACCAGGCTTTTAAAGAGTTACGATTTTTATTTATTTAGATACCCATATACGTACGAGTAAATATGGAAAATAACTATATTTCTATCAAAATTTTATCGGGCGAAATAAATGGGAAACTAAAACTATCAATTTCGAGTTATGATAGAACTGTTTTAGAAGTCATATATTAGCACGTCAGGAAAAGGGAAGTTTCCTTAACAAACACATCGGTAATGCAACGAAATAAGCATAAAGTTTTTGAACATAATAAAACCTTTCCCACTTGCAGTGAAGCTTTGTGCTTTTGACACATATTATATTATCTTTGACGTATCTTATACGTATTACCAGAAAAACATTTTATATCGTAAGCATGAAGAAAAGACACCGAAGAAAAGATTGATTTTTTTATGGCAGAATGACAGCATTACATTTGGCTAAAATTTCTTCTCACAACTCTTTTACGAAAATCTGCATAATTTTTCTGGGATCGTTTCAGTTGAATCTAGTGATTTCTTATTCATTTTACAAAGTGTCATTTTGTCATCCTTTTAGGGTAGCAAAATTTTAAAGAATTTCAAACTTTATGACTAGCGCACAATGGAGTGCCTGTTATATGCTTACATTAACAATGTTACGTTTTACAACTTAAATGTATTTTTCAAGTTTTGTAAGTATATAACAATCTTCTTACGTTAAAACAAATGAAAGTTGACTAATAATAAAATGTTAACATTTATTAATTCCATAGAGTACATTTTTTACTACTTCTTTGTAGATTATTTTTTCAGTTGAAGTCATTTGCATTTAATAAATTTAGGTTATTTGAGGCTAAATTTATTAAATAGAATTGGGTTAAAACCTAAAATAAATAGGTCTATGCTTACCTTCATTTTATGGTTATTCTGTTTAGTTTAATTTTACGTTAATTCAGAAATCCACTAAAATGTGATAGACATGTAATGTAGTGTGACAAAGTATTTGCTTTTCCTAGAGCATTTTCAAATCGAATTCTTTTTCGATTACTTTGTTAAGTTGACTTAGATTAATTAATTCTAACCAATGATGGGTACAGAATAAGTAGTTTAAATGAAAAGTAATATTATATATATATATATGTTATGATATTTTAACCCTAAATGACTAACTTAATTATTGTATTTTAAAATAAATTTTTGGCGATTCAACATCTAAAGTTACAACCTTTGGTGAGATGTCTTTGTTTCCCTTCTGATTGTGATAACCTTGGTGACTTCGTATACACCAAAATTAATTTCTTCTTAGCTCAACTCCTTCACTTAACTTAGTTTCGTCTCTTACGTATCATCATGCGATTAATATAGAGCGATTTCATGTAACGTCATGAACGGCTTTAATGCACTTCCGAATCACTTTCAAGATTATGAAAGCCAATAGGCAACCAGTAAACTGCCCTTCCATTTGAAATTAAAGCCAGAATCGTCATAAGTTGAGATGTGTATTGCTGCGTGAAATCACCCTATTAACGATCTTACTGGGTTACTCAGTACCTCTCTCCACACCATTATAAAACCCCATGTTACACTTGTATATTGCGAAGCGCCCAAGACGGGATGTCTCATTATACTGTAACGTCACAGCTCTAAAATAGGCAACTTGGTAGCGTTATCGCCGAGCAGGGTTCTTCACAGGCCTCATGAGGATGACTCATCGAACACAAGCGAGGTGGAGATGAAAGAAGAATTTATTCTCGTATATACAGATATTTACATGAATTACATCCTCGGCGCGCTCATTCATCCTCGCCCGCTGGACAACAACACACCAGCGTCTTCTACCACACCAAACGACGCTTGGCCCTCGTGACGTCACACGAAATCCCCCACACCCCTATCTCTGTCTTTCCCAGAGGAGAGGTTAGGGAGGTGAAAATGGAGGCACGGGGACCCCCCAGATAGCAAGAATACGTTCGACTGACGACAGAGCGAGCCGTAATACACAAACAAATACAAATAGAAATAAATTTCCAGTAGCGTGATGCTACAATACTGTATTATTTTTATTTCCAATTTTGATCGTTCCTTTTATGGTTTCACCACTGCAACTATTGGTATAATTTCTTTAAATTTTCAGGTCATTTTGGCCACCTTATTTTTAGGAGACCGTTGACGTAATTTGAATTTAAATTCAATTGTATTAAAATATCACTACACATGCACAAACATATAACTAGCATATAGCTCCTCATATAACGGGATCAGAAAAATTTTTAATTTTCCAGAATTGTAAAGTACTTTATGAGACAGGTAAAAAAAATGATTTGTTATTTGGCTGAGAATTTACTTGCAACAAAAAATAATCGATGATTAATTTAAAATTATCACGTATGTACCTAATCTATTATTTAAACCAAATATAAAAGAAAATTATTTACGTAATATCTAATTTCAGTGATAAAACGTATGAAAATAATGCAGACGATATTTAAATAATTTTAAATAGGAAATGATTAAATGAGATGGTTAAAGGAATGACGTCATAATGATAGAAAAAAATGTCATTTTTATCTTTTTATTATGTGATAAACTGATAAATTTAATCGCCGGAACTTAACCGGGGAAAAAAGGCTTGAAATAACGGCATTAAACGCTCGAAAAGGGGGGAAGGGGTGGATTTCGAACGTTTTAAAGATGACAGTATTTTTCGCTGTGATATGAAGTATATTTAAACCAATTTATTTTAGAATTGGATCGATAGTTTTGGAGAAGATAAATTTTACTCGCTTTGAATTTTGCTAACTCTAACTCCTCAAAAATCCAGTATGGATGCCTCTATCCATTCCAGGTCCAACCCCTTCATAAATTCGTGGACAGACGGACAGCTAACTTAGGCTATTATTATATAGGGTATACTTGAGTAACGTCAAGAGCAACAACTAGTAAAATAACAAGTCCAGGATTATTTATATCTGTAATTATTTCAGAAATGCTAAACAGGAAAATTAGACTTATTTAAGAAGGAAAAAATCAGAATGGATCGGATTCTAAAATAAAAAACGCAGTAACAATGAGAAAACTAAAATTTTCCGTTTTACAATTTTCAGACAGTTTTTTCTTTCACTTTTGTTCAAAACCTGCGAATGGTAAAACTATTATCATATTATATGCGGGACCACTCAGAACGAAATATTGGCAAGATACAAGATCTCCGAGTTATGTTGAATACTATATCAGAGAGCGTCCTACGCTAAGTGCATTTTCTTATCCATTTCCAGAAACGTATCCTATAAAAACATACATTCTCTTTTTCACGCAAACAAAATTCTAGATTTTTCTTCATTTCCCATCTTAAGGCACGACAAAATATTTCTTACAGTAAGACATACAAGGCTGTATCCAGAAATGTTTTTTGGGGAGGGGCCAGCTAAGACTATATTATTTATAAAAAATTGGGTAAATGAAACTACTGAAACTGTTATTTACATATGCTAATGATGAATAATATCACAATTGATTCTACTGTATTAATTAATCTAAGATTTAATATAAAATTTATTCATGATACATTCTCTCTCTCTCTCTCTCTCTCTCTCTCTCTATATATATATATATATATATATATATATATATATATCTTTATAGCCCTCTTCTGTCTGTCTATATTTTATATATATAGATATAGGGGTGGTTCTGGGCTATTAGCCACCTGCGTGTAAGGTGGTATTTGCCCGCCCCCCTATTCCTACGTGTAAGATAGCATTTGCAGCCCCTATCAATGCGTATTTCTTGTAGATATCATTTCGTCCACCTTAGAAATTTGGCCGCCTGAGTGCATACATGCACTGCACACCCACTAGGCCCGGCCATGTATATATATGTACACACACACACATATATATAATTTAAAAATTTAATACATTAATCCTAAACTAAAATTACTAACTAATCTATTAAAAAACCACAAAATCCGCAATTTCGTCATCTTTTTAATGGCTTCTCGGCTGTAAACTCTTTTGTCTCCTTCCTGTTGGCGAGATCAACTCGCCAACCTATTTTGCTGATTAAGAGCATTTCTACATTGCTGTTTAAACAAATTCCTTTCTCCCACTGTTGGCGTCCCCAAGGTATAAAAGGCAGTGCGACCATCCTTTGTTGGATTTTTGCTGTGGGCATTGTCAAATAATGTTGCTGCGAAACTTATCCTAAAAAAAATCATATTCTTTTTCTACCACGATACATCCCAGAAGCATGGCAGGCCACGTTATGCTTCATATATATATATATATATATATATATATATATATATATATATAACTAAATTTTTTCTTCAATTTTAATTCTATATCATGATAAAAAGTTCCAAGAGCCCAATTATATCCTTTTCCCAGGGATAAAAATCCTTAACTAGCAATTCTTTCCCTACTTTCCATGTAGTTCACGTGAGATCCGCTTTAAATCCTGATGAAAAATTTATTTATTTATTTATTTATTTTAACCATCAGGTGTTTTCAGGAACCAAAATTGCTGACCTAGATTGCTTTCTCATGAAAATTAACTATTGTCTCTATGTGGAGAAGGTAAACTCCTGTCAGAGCATGAAGATAGCAGTCCGAGTTCCAAGGGTGATGAAAAAAATGAAGTTTTGGAAGAACTTCTGGCTTTGACTAGTTTTAGTTAGAGTGAATTAAAGGACGAATTTATGTTTTAAATGGTAATTTTTTATCGTGGGACAGAGTGTGTGTGTGTCTGTGACAAAACTGCTTGAGCCGGTCCGGAACATGCTACTATAAAAATTTCTATTAACAAAGAATTGTTGATAGATATAAATTTAATTTTGAGGAACTCTTCTATCTCCACTTGCCACAATTATTGGTTGGTTGGTGTCAGAGGGATTGATTGAGAACTTGGAGGATATTGTGATCACGAACCTATTTTAGGTACCCCAGTCACCTTTAACAAACACGGTGGATCTTAGGCCGCCTCGGGCTCCGAACCTGTAACTCTCCAGTTACGAGAGAGTTGCCTTTGCCGACTGAGCTACCGCGGCCCTGCCACAATTATTGGCGATGAAAACGAAATTTTTAAAGGAATAGCAAGATTTGATGCAAAATATCGAGTTGAAGTAAAATTAAATTTAAGCTTCTTTTTTTTTTGCCTAAAAAGGGCGAAACTGTCACTCTTTCTTCTACTAGATAAAACGTTTATATCCCCGCTCCTCCGTCAGTTAACCATATCGTAAATCTATTTTTATCCAATGTAACAGGTAGAATTAATAACTATCCTAGCGCTTACATAGATTAACCCTCCGAGTGGAACACATCGAGGAAAAAAAGTCTCCAAAAAATGCACTAAAGGTTTACTGTGTCAGTGGCCAAAGCGTTCTTTGATTTTTTCCTTCACCCTTTGTCGACTAGAATGAAATACGAGAAACCCACCTTCGTTATTGTCCCTTTACTTCCGGTTATAAATAGATATATAAATAGATATTATAGATTGTTAATTTTAAATACACATAAAGCTCGTCAAGTCTCGATCCCATCTAGAAAGGATTGTTTAAAAGTACAATTGCAAACATGAAATATTTACGTGTCCCAGCCGATAATACAGGCGACTTTGTCTTTACAATCTCGAACTCCAAATCCTATGAGGTGATGCCTTTAGCGGATCGAACTGTCTCGGCTCATTTCTAAATCTATAGAGCATTCAATTAATACATTTTTCGAGGTATCTCTTTAATATGTCAGGTGTACAAAATATTGAAAGTAATTACCGTGGGTGCTCATCAAATCAAATTTGTATTCAAAGGCATAAATCACTTAATCTATTGTAAAAAATAACTTGATTAACTGCTTTGTATTTTAATTAAATTAATAAGAAATAATATAAAATATTTATGTTCCAGGTTTTAAAGCTAAAAATGAATTATGTTTTGTAAAATATTTCTATACAATTTTTTTTCCTTATAAAAAAGTTTTTAAGAAATTCGAACAAAAATTTCACCCCCAAAATTTGCCGCCACGAAGGGGCCAAGAGAAGAAGATCTTTTTAATTATGTCTGGTGTACAAAATTGAAAGTAATTACCGTGGGTGCTCATCAAATCAAATTTGTATTCAAAGGCATAAATCACTTAATCTATTGTAAAAAATAACTTGATTAACTGCTTTGTATTTTAATTAAATTAATAAGAAATAATATAAAATATTTATGTTTTATTTAATTATAAAATAAAATATTTATGTTCCAGGTTTTAAAGCTAAAAATGAATTATGTTTTGTAAAATATTTCTATACAATTTTTTTTCCTTATAAAAAAGTTTTTAAGAAATTCGAACAAAAATTTCACCCCCAAAATTTGCCGCCACGAAGAGGGGCCAAGAGAAGAAGATCTTTTTAATTATGTCTGGTGTACAAAGTATTGAAAGTAATTACCGTGGGTGCGCATCAAATCAAATTTACATTCCAAGACATTAATCCCTTAATCTATTGTAAAAAATAAAATTATTAACAGGTTGGTATTTTAATTAAATTAATAAAAAATAATATAAAATATTTATGGACCGTATATAAAATATTTAAGACCGTAGCATTCCAAACCAAACCAAACCAAACCAAAATATTTATGGTCCAGGTTTCAAAGCTAAAAAAAAAAGCATTATGTTTTGTAAAATATTTCTATACAATTTTTTTCCTAATAAAAAGTTTTTAAAAAATTCGAAAAAAAATTTCACCCCCGAAATTTGCCGCCACGAAGAGGGGCCAAGAGAAGAAGATCTCTTTAATTATGTCTGGTGTACAAAATAGTGAAAGTAATTACCGTGGGTGCGCATCAAATCAAATTTACATTCCAAGACATTAATCACTTAATCTATTGTAAAAAATAAAATTATTAACTGGTTGGTATTTTAATTAAATTAATAAAAAATAATATAAAATATTTATGGTCCAAGTTTCAAAGCTAAAAAAAGCATTATGTTTTGTAAATATTTCTATACAATTTTTTTCCTAATAAAAAGCTTTTAAAAAATTCGAACAAAAATTTCACCCCCGAAATTTGCCGCCACGAAGAGGGGCCAAGAGAAGAAGATCTCTTTAATTATGTCTGGTGTACAAAATATTGAAAGTAATTACCGTGGGTGCGCATCAAATCAAATTTACATTCCAAGACATTAATCTATTGTAAAAAATAAAATGATTAACTGGTCGGTATTTTAATTAAATTAATAAAAGATAATATAAAATATTTATGGTTCAGGTTTTAATGCTAAAAAGAATTATGTTTTGTAAAATATTTCTATACAATTTTTCCCAATAAAAAGTTTTTAAAAAATTCGAACAAAAATTTCACCCCCGAAATTTGCCGCCACGAAGACGGGCCAAGAGAAGAAGATCTCTTTAATTATGTCTGGTGTACAAAATATTGAAAGTAATTACCGTGGGTGCGTATCAAATCAAATTTACATTCCAAGGCATTAATCACTTAATCTATTGTAAAAAATAACGTGATTAACTGGTTGGTATTTTAATTAAATTAATAAAAAATAATATAAAATATTTATGGTCCGTATATATAATATTTAAGACCGTAGCACTCCAAACCAAACCAAAATATTTATGGTCCAGGCTTCAAAGCTAAAAAAAGCATTATGTTTTGTAAAATATTTCTATAAATTTTTTTCTAATAAAATTTTTTTTTAAGAAATTCGAACAAAAATTTCACCCTCAAAATTTGCCGCCACGAAAAGGGGCCCATTTTATCAGGTATTAGGGCCGCCCCTGCACACAAACTCTACACGTTTTGAATTTATAATAAAAGTTTTGAAAGAACCAGAAAGATCAGATAGCAAAATCTGATGTCTAAAGACTGACATTAACATTATCTGATGCAGAATATTATATCAGATAACATTTCAGAGGAGATATTTTTGTTTCATCCATTTCTGACGAGTATCAATAAAAGCGTATATTTCTTTCTTCAGCAAACATAAGTTTTGAAACTTTTCTGTTCAAACTTTCTTATGGCGTCATTTTTTCAGTCAACTTTTTCAGGTATAAAATGACAAAATTCCATGTTTCAGAAAAGAGGATTGCTGCGTGTGTTGGAAGAAGATTGAAATAATATTCAGTGTGTGCTTTTATCTCTTCGCAGTTTCTTCAAAGCAACATTTATATTGAAATCATGCACAAAATGTTAGAATCTGGAAACACGTTTTGTGAATACTGTTCTTTTTTATTTCAGGATTTTTGTGAAATTTGATTTAATGTTTGTACTGGCAATATTTATTTGCTCGTATATTTCTACGACTACGCTGACTATCTTTGTATGCATTTTAGATTCGACAACTGGTTGTTATGTTTTGTAAAATTTAACCTTAAAAAATTACATTCTTAATTTATTTTAATCTATAGATATAAACTAAAAAACAATTAAATTTCCTTTTCGTAGAAATGTTTATCACTCTTTGCTTATCTGATACTCATATGAAGATTCTAAATTAATAAAGTTTATTTCATGTGAGGGATAATAATTTTAAGGTATCACTTTCCACGATATACCTTAGCCTTAGAAATGAGTACTTAAAGATACTTTCGTACTTATCCCTTTCTAAGGTAAATATACCACTAAAGTTATTATTTTTTAATTTTCCATGGTAAGCCATCTTACCATATTTCATTAGAATTTGCCATTTATTAACACATTGTGTGCGGGTACATTTCGCAGCGGAATTGTACCGGAAGAGGGCGTTTTGCGAGTAAATTTAGTTATTCAGTTAAATCTCAATAATTAAATTTAATCTCAAAATTTATTTAATTTTTTAACCAATTTTTCGTATTTTAAATTGAAATATATATACAAATATACAAATAGACAAATAAACATATATATATATATATATATATATATATATATATATATATATATGCATAAATTTTCGCAAGGATAAATAGAAAGTTAACCTTCCCGTTCTGTGGTTCCGCATCGACTGATGTAAAAACTAGTTTTTATTTGTCTAAATTTTTCCAGAATCTATGTAGTAGACAAGAAGATTCGGCTTCGTTTTCCTGTATATACCATTATTTTTGTATCCTCAAACAAACCATGTTGTTACACTAACCCGTACTAGTACGTGATCCGCTCTCAAGTATCAATCGGCAGAAAACGTATTAGCACGTGTCAAGAGCTCAAGTATTAATCGTCAGAAAAATGTACTAGTACGTGTCCCGTATCCAATGTGTTAAGCAATAAATAAAGTTTATTCCATATTAAGGCTAATAATTTTAAGGTATCCCTTTCCACGATATACCTTAACCTTAGAAATGAGTACTTAAAGATACCTTCGTGCTTATCCCTTTCTAAGGTAAATATACCACTAAAGTTACTATTTTGTAATGTCTATGGTAAGCCATTTGACCATATTGCATTAGAATTTGCCATTTATTAATAACTTCAGAAATAACAAAGAAGATTAATAAACATCTGGAATTGACGTGGTTTTAAAAATTAAGGTTAGCTGTAGATGAAGAAGAGAAAACAACTTTAAGAAGGAAAGTTCATCTGCACATCACATTTCGTTTATTTGATTATTTTTCCTTCATTCAATAAAACTCTTTTATAGGCTAGCATATAGCCCGTCATATGACGGGATCAGTAAAATTTTTAATTTTTCATAATTGTAAAGTATCCTATGAGGTAGGTAAAAAATGGCTTGTTTTTTGGCTGTGAATTATTTGGTACACTCTCAATAATTTTTTTATCTTCATACTCCTCTAAAGTCTCCCGATACTGTGAATGCATGTTCTTTTTTGTAAGTATTCAGAATATCTATAAAAATGAAGTTTCTAAGATTATTATTTTTTTAGTTATAATTAAAAATCTACAACATTCCTTTTTATTTGCCTATATGTATATAACAATACACACACACACACATATATATATATATATATATATATATATATATATATATGCATATATATATATATATATGTATATATATATATATATATATATATATATGTATATATATATATATATATATATATATATATATATATATATATATATATATATATATATGTATATATATATATATGTATATATATATATATGTATATATATATATATATATATATATATATATATATATATATATATATATATATATATATATATATATATATATATATATATATATATATATATATATATATATATATATATATATATATATATATATATATATATATATATATATATATATATATATATATATATATATATATATATATATATATATATATATATATATATATATATATATATATATATATATATATATATATATATATATAGAGAGAGAGAGAGAGAGAGAGAGAGAGAGAGAGAGAGAGAGAGAGAGAGAGATATGAAATATTTCATCTTTTAAAACAAATATTTTGATTGAAGATAGACTAAAAGGACTAGGATAAAAAAAAACTGCTACCAGAAATTAAATATATTTAGATGATAATGTAGTTAGTAGTTGATGTAAAATAGTTCAGCTAAAAAGTGTATTTTCTAATAGCTAAATATATTCAGGATCAATCCCTGTTAAATAGCACTTCAGTTTATTTTTTCAGATGAAAAAATGAGTAATTTTAATTTCTTTTGCTTTATTTCCTGTATTAGAATTTTCTTATAGTGGTAGGAAAATTAATCATGATTTTCATTGAAAAGATTTTCTATGTTGGAAATTCAGCTTTATGTTTTCGATTTGCGCTACTAGATGGCACTGGTATACTGTCTGAAATTGACCTACATTCCTAGCACTTTCTGTCAACTCCCTTTTTTTAGGGACGTGTTTCCGCCGATGTTAATAAAATGAACAACAGTACAGAAACTTAAGGAACATATTTCATTATAACGTGAAGACAAATTGACTAATGATGCTGTAACTACATATATATGACATAGGAAATAAAATAGTCAAGATACCTATATACACCACAGCTCTCTTAATAAAATAAAATACCAGGAAGCTTTTTACAAGAATACAAATAAAATGGGAACCAAAGTCAATATGCAGAAATAAAAAAAAGCAAAAACACTATGCAATTCTGTAGAATTTTTAGCTTTAGAAGGGAGATTTTTTTTCTACACGTACAAGCATAAATATGCGTATATTATATATATATATACACACACACACACCCACACATATATATATATATATATATATATATATATATATATATATATATATATATGTATATATATGTATATATATATATATATATATATATATATATATATATATATATATATATGTATATATATGTATATGTATATATATGTATATATATATATGTATATGTATATATATATGTATATGTATATATATATATATATATATATATATATATATATATATATATATGTATATTTATATATATATGTATATATATGTATATATATGTATATATATGTATATATATATATATATGTGTGTATATGTATATATATATATATATATATATATATATATATATATATATATATATATATATATATATATATATATTCTGAAGTTATCCCAACAGTTGTAAACATCATAAAATTTGTCCATGTGGAAACACTTGCGATCTCGGTCATCAGCTGTTTTTTATGCTACCTTCTAATTTTTTCATTCAATGCCTTTTCTCCCTCCAGTACATTAAGGTATATATATTTAAACATTTAAATCTCCCCCTGATCAAAAATCTGACACGGTTCGACACCTCCTGCTTTCCTCGGTACTCCTCTATACACATACAATATTACACTCACGTACTATAGAGAGGGTGGGGAAGAACGAGAATGAACACACACACACACACACACACACACACACACACACACATATATATATATATATATATATATATATATATATATATATATATGAAATAACTTAATATAACGTCCACATAATTTAAAATACTGTAGTCATCATTGTATTATTATTATTATTATTATTATTATTAATTGTAGTAGCCGAGTATATTAATGCCGACTTACAAAACATCTTTTATTTAGAACACTATATAACACACAAATCCCCGTAGGGAGAAAGAACACAAAACAAAATATTTCATGATATACTACATAGCGTTCTCAAAGGAAAAGCGTCAATCTGTTCTAGGCCTTTTTATTAACTACTGTAAGGGGCATGGCTCCAGGAACTATGTCATTCCGGTAACCAATCATTCAACTTTAATTACTTCTAGTTTATTCTATTAGTTAAGTACGTCACAATGCGCGGGATGAATCCAAATGGGGCTGCGATTCTAAATTCAAAGGTGTCAGGAAATGAGCGTTTGCAGGCATATTTAAGAAAAATGTGTTTTAGAATTTTATTATTAAACACACACACACACACACACATATATATATATATATATATATATATTATATCGCCTCTTGATATTGTTCCTTGTATATTAACACCCAGGTTTATTTTTCGTATCCACAGATTCTACTTACGGTTCACTACTTTACTAACTATTAAAGTGGAATTGTAATTATAATTCATTCATTCACTCACTTTCTCTCTCTCTCTATATATAAACTCTCGGTGCTACAGCCCAATTTGGGTGCTATGGCCTAAGGTGCCAATTTTCGATTTCGAGACCAAGGGCAGTATGATGCAAAGCTTATGTCCTGGTTAGGGTCAGCCGTATGTGGGACCCTAAATGGTTAGTTCCCAAGCATGCTTGGTCCTCAGTTTGTCTACCCAGAGTAAAGAAAGACTAAGTCAATCTTGCCCAGCCCGAGTATCGAACCTTGTACTGTAGGTTGGGAGTGCGAAATGCTACCCCCCCCTGGGGATTAGCCAGAAATTATTTTCGGAGGGGGACCAAGAGAGAAAAACATCTTTATTTGTGAATGGTAGTTCAATTGATGAAAGTACTGTATTTCCGGCAAGCGGCCCAGCAAGACTTTTATGGTCTGAGCGTTTTTTTTTTCTAAGAGAATAACTTTCCATGTTAATGAACAGCTAGGCAGATAGCACACACACACACAAACGTGGGGTATTTTCTATCTACAAACTGATGTTTCAAAATTTCGGGGAGGGGGGGAACCAGTCCCCCGAATCCCTCCCCCTGCCTACGGCCTTGCTCCCCCCTTCAAAATGTCACTGGGTTATTTTCTCTCTTTAACACACATTAAATACATATCCTCTATATAATAATAGCCTAAGTTATCCTCGAACTTATGAAGCGGTTGGACCTGGAATGGATAGAGGCATCCACAATAGATTCTTGATGAGTTAGGGTTAGAAAAATTCAAAGCGAGTATTTATCTTCACATAAACTATCGATCCTATTCTAAAAGAAATTGGTATAAATATGCTTCATATCAGAGCGAAAACTACTATCGTCTTTAAAACGTTCGAAATCTACCCCTTCCCCCCTTTTCGAGCGTTTAATGCCATTATACCAAGCCCCATTTTAAGAGTAGGTAATTAAACTTATCAATTTATTGTGTAATAAATTGATAAGTTTAATCACCTTTTGAGACCTGGGATATACGTGTCCTAGTTTTCACAATGACTGAAAGATATGTCCTAGGCTGCAATTTTAACACCTTGACGGGCACTTGTGTCTATAGCCGCCAATGCGAAGTTCATTATGTGGCATGACCGCAATAGCTAGTCATAAACAATGTTATAAACAGGTAATAAGGAAGGAACATCATATTGCATGTCAAATCCTGCACTGTGTCCTGCACCATGCTTTGAAACATGGCACACCGAAAATAATGTGTAATAATTATAAAATTATAAATTTTTTTTGTCATTTATTTATTTTTGTTTGATTATGAACTAACATTTCGTGTAAAACTCCCAAAAATACTTTGTTGCACACGAAAAATTGTTTATTTGAGTCATTAACCCCTTCCCTGTTTTGCCCGTACACCGTACGGGCACAGCTTTCGGGCCTTTACTGATTTGCCCGTACGGCGTACGGGCAATCTGATTTCTATTTCGCTTGCACTGTTTCGGCAGTATTTTTTCCAATTTTAGTAACAAATTATTCGTATAGATGACTATAGTTGTCCAGTAAATGATTGTTGCAGTTTATTGTATTTTCTACTTTGTTTGGTTCAAAAGCACGGGTTTTTTCGCGTTTTGTATCAGAAGACGAACTGTTATCTTTCAGTGTATAGCTTTCTGGTTTTATTTTACTAACCACCTGATAATTTTATTGATGTAAGAGTTGAATAATATATTTTTACTTTTAAATAATGGATAATTCAGAGCGTATGGAGCTAATTTCTTGTGATTCGAACTGTGACTCGGAATCAGTAACTGAATTATCTGTAAATGATAGTAGCGAAAGTTTACTAGATGACCTGGATAGTAGTGACTCTGATAGTAGTACAGATGGAATCAGTCAAGCAATTGTGATAATCTTTTGGATCTGCTTCCTAGATTTGCTTTCACTGGAATTCCAAATATTAACTTGGATATCGATGAGACTAAAGATAAACTTCAGTTCTATGATGTTTTCATAGAAAGAAAAAAAGTTGTAATAAATGCTTAAAAATATTAGAAATGTTAATTTTAATAACATATCTTTACTTAAAAATGTAAAATGAACAAAAAAATGCAATAAAAAAATGTGACATTTTTTTGACCGAATTCTGGAAAAAAAATGAAATTGTCAAAGGGTTAAACCTGTCATTTACGTTTTCAAATTTTTGATGTTATAGACGCCATCGTCCCATTACTTAGTGTCTAGAGTCCGCTGGTGCTATGACGGTTATAGCCGCAACCTAATTAAAGGTACTGAATTAATCAAAATTAAGTTTATTTAAGCAGAAAGAGTAAAACTATACTTCTAATATTCTAAAAATTACAAAAACATATGGTGCTAATTTTCGAACTTCACTTGTTTCTACTGTCCGTCAATGTGTCAAAAACCCTTTAAAAATATTCCAAATCAAAGACATGTTTTATCTAGTACCTACTCATTTCTTTAAAAATGTAGACAAGGTCTAAAATGAAAAAAAGTAGTCATATGGTAAAATTATTTCTAATTTTTACAGAGGATGTTTGTATGAGAGCTGCATTCTTAAATATCACTCTAGATCGGCCACTAATCTACTATTTCCAAAAGAAATTGCTATTTAATTTCATATTTGTAAAACTTAACGATTAACATAAATTATATATTTTTGTTTATATGAATCAAAGAGCAGTAAATACACATTTAAATATAGCATATACATTACGTACTTACTTTTCTTAACAAGTTTGTCTCAGATTCCAAACTTACTTCACACTTCTAACCAGGTATTTATTCAAAGACGTATAAATGCAAATTTTGGAAGACCGTAGATTCAAAGATGTGAAAATTAGATGCTAGAGTAAAAGCGACTAGATTATCTTGGTAACTAAATATATGTTTTGATAATAGCATAGTGTATTTAAATACTTCGTTACTTTTCAACATATGTTTTTTATGTATTACTATTATTAAGTAATTTCAATTCGAAAGTTATTTAAGAAATCTTTTCTTGAATAATTATCAAGAAAGTTTATCAGGTTTAATAATCGAGAAAGCAACTTTCTTTGGTGTCTCGCAAACAAAGTATTTCGTCTTACACTGTTACATTTCCCTGGTAGTACATTTTTTTTATAGAAGAATGTCAAAAACATGCAAATGCAAATTTCGTAAGAACAGTAGATTCAAAGGTGCAAAATTAGATACTATATGGAAAGGGATTAGATTGTATTAACAACTAAATATATGTTTACGATCATCTTAGCAACAAAATATATGTTATTGAAAGGTGTATTTAACACTCTATTACATCATTTTCTATGTATTACAATGAAGCAATTAGAATTTGAATATTCTTCAAGAAATCTTTCTTGAATAATCGACTGAGATTGTAGAAAGAGACTTTCTGCTGTATGTATCAAGGAGAAAATATAACTTTTATAATATAACGTTGATATAACGTTATATTATATATGATATAACGTTGCCTTTCATTTGTTTGTTGGAGCTCTACGGTCTAGATTTTTTTTTGCTACTCGATGGGTAGTGGACAGTATTTAAGACTGAGTTTTTAATTTAATTAACAAATTTTTCTTATATAAATGTATGTGTATATGTGTGTGTTTATTAAATTATTTAGTACAGAGGTTACATTAAAACTCAAGCATCGCCACTGGTTAGAATAATTTTTAATAATGTGTGATTTTTGAAAAATGTAAATGTCCACGCCATCTATTAGTGGAATAAGTATATAAGTGATAGATTGCTGTCTATTCGCACATATCTGAATTATACGTAAGTACGATAGCATTTTCTTTGGGAGATTTTGAAGCAATGGGAATTTGAATATTCTTCACGAAATCTTTTCATGAATAACAGGTCAAGTTTAATAATGTAGTAAGTAACTTTCATAGATGTGACTCCGAAAAAAGTTACTGTAACTTATACTGCTACCTTTTGCTGGTAGAATATTTTTTAATATATAATATAGCTTTTTCTTTAGGAGATTTTGAAGCAATGAGAATTTGAATATTCTTCACGAAATTTTTTCATGAATAACAGGCCGAGTTTAATAATGTAGAAAGTAACTTTCATACATGTGTCTCAAAAAGAAGTTACAATAACTTAAACTGCTACCTTTTACCGGTAGAATATTTTTTTTAATATCTGCATTTTTATAATATAGCATTTTCTTTAGGAGATTTCGAAGCAATGAGAATTTGAATATTCTTCACGAAATCTTTTCATGACTAACAGGCCGAGTTTAATAATGTAGAAAGTAGCTTTCATAGATGTGTCTCCGAAAGAAGTTACTGTAACTTACACTGCTACCCTTTGCCGGTAAAATATTTTTTAATATCTGCATTTTTATAATATAGCATTTTCTTTAGGAGATTTTGAAGCAATGAGAATTTGAATATTCGTCACGAAATCCTTTCTTGAATAACAGGCCAAGTTTAATAATGTAGAAAGTAACTTTCATAGATGTGTCTCCAAAAGAAGTTACTGTAACTTATACTGCTACCTTTTTGCCGGTAGAATATTTTTTAATATCTGCATTTTTATAATATAGCATTTTTTTTAGGAGGTTTGGTTTGGTTTGGAGTGCTAAGGTCTACTTTTTGCAACACGAGGTCTAATGAGACCGGGACCTACAGCTTAAGTCGATTCCGAACGGCTACGAACATCCATGCCACTGTGGGATTCGAACCTACGAACTCCGGTACCGAAGTCCAACACCCTAACCAATCGGCCATCGTTCGGAATTTTTCTTTAGGAGATTTTGAAGCAATGAGAATTTGAATATTCTTCACGAAATTTTTTCATGAATAACAGACCAAGTTTAATAATGTAGAAAGTAACTTTCATAGATGTCTCCGAAAGAAGTTACGGTAACTTATACTGCTACCTTTTGCCGGTAGAATATTTTTTAATATCTGAATGTTTAATAAGAAATTTTGATTAATGTGAATTACTATCTCCTCTTGTTCTAATTCTGTGTTTTTAATTCATTTCTCAGCTAATTTCCTCCCAGGAAATTGCTTCCGAGATTTAAAAAAATTTAATGTTGCCTGCGTAAAATTAATTCTGCTGTTATTAGAAGCTTAGGCAAAAATCCCTATTAGTAATAAAGAGATACAATAGAATGACAGTGTCCCACATTTTGAAACTCAAACTTTAATCATACAATTACTTCATCGCATTTTTCTCAATTACAGTTAATTACTTAAGGATGTCTTTTCTTTCTCCCACCTTTTTAATAATTTGAATCGTAGTAATTAATCATAACTTTTTAATTACGCTTGTATTGTTTAAAGTCGGAGACTAGATAAGATGTCGCCTGACGTATTTATTACCGTTCAGATTGCCATAAAATTTTGATAATTTTATCCTTAACTAAAAAGTTATTAATATCTGGCATCGGTGCTTTTAAAAGATTCGGAAATTTCATTACAAAATTTCTAATGAATTTTCCATAAAATATTTTCTAATTCATAGTTTATGAAGCAATTTAAACGTAAGACTAATAAATCAAATATCTCTAGTTCATTCTAAGCCAAGAGGCGAAATTAATTTTCCGATAATCTTTAGGTTTTCTCAATCTCGCTTTCGATATAAAAGGCACAGAGGATATGGAATATTCCTTTATAGGAAGGAGTCCCAGCAGCATATCGTTTAAAAGCGCAAGATAGTCGCTAGATCATCTTTATCAGCTAGAAAGTAGATTTATGTGTAGGAAAGCTTCAGAGAGTTAATTATAAAAAAGAGAGTATTTATGACTAAGTTTTAAATTGATGTTCTTAAATTAATATTTATCAAATAATTACATTTGTTAATTCCCAGTCGTAAAAATTTTAAGGTTACAAGGCACTTTAAAACTTTGATATTTTAAAACTTGAGTTTAAAACATTCAATATATCCTCTATATAATAATAGCCTAAGTTATCTGTCCGTCTGACCTCGAATTTATGAAGCGGTTGTACCTGGAATGGATAGAGGCATTCATATTGAATGCTTGATGAGTTAGGGTTAGCAACGTTCGAAATCCACCCCTTCTCCACTTTTCTAGCGTTTAATGCCATTATTTCAAGCCCTATTTTATTAGTTAAGAGCAGGCTATTAAATTTATCAATTTGTCACATAATAAATAGGTAAAAATAACGTTTTTTTCTAGAATTTTGACGTCATTTCTACCATTAGTATTATACTATTTGTATATGACTATTGAAGCCCAGTGGCGTTGAAATAGCGCTTCGCGTTCCCACGCCGCAGATCCGAGGTTCAATCCCCGGGCGGGGCAAGGTTGACTCAGCCTTTCATCCCTTCAATGGGTAGAGAAATTGAGGACCAAGCATGCTTGGGAACTAAACACTGGGGTTCCGCGTAAGCCTGACCATCTAACCGGAACATATTCTTCACCCCACGGCCCTTGGTCTAGGAAATGGAGATTGACACCGTAGGCCCTGGCCCCCTAGGGGCTATTGCGCCAAGGAGTTTTAATATGGCTATTCAGATATAGTTTCTTGCCATTTTCAGACACTCTGTAGAGGGCGGTGAGGCATTAATGAAAAGTTGAGAGCGGCTTTCTTAAGGCCCACCTTGAAAAAACTTACGTGATAATTTCGCATCAAACTGTAGCCGAACGATGGCTGAATGGTTAGGGTGCTAGCCTTCGGAACCGGAATTCGTGGGTTTGAATCCCACTATGGCATGGATGTTCGTAGCCGTTCGGAATCGGCTTTAAGCAGTAGGTCCCGGTCTCATTAGCCCTCGTGTTGCAAAAAGTAGACCGTAGCGCTTCAAAACCAACCAACCAACCAACCGCATCAATTTGCAACAAATGTGTATAACAACTGGTGCGAAGGTTAGTTAAAAGTATTAGAGAATGCTCTCACGTTATTTTTATGGATTATAAATAGCATTACCTATCAATTAATGGAGGAAAAAGTGAAATTAAAATATGATAAATATTTCACCTCCCTCCCTTTCATTCACCTCACATACACGCGCGGGCACATGTGTGTGTGTGTGTGAGAGAGAGAGAGAGAGAGGGAGGGAGAATAGAGAAGGAGAGAGAAAAAAGTGTTAGAGATGGAGGGAGATAGAAAGTTAGAAAGAGAGCAAGAGAAAGAGAAATAGAGCTATAGAGAGATAGAGTCATAGATAGAAAGATGGAGAGCGAGAGAGAAAGAGAAAGATAGTGGTGGAGAGATAGTTATAACATTTTGTAACTTTAGAGTTTTTATACTGCTTATAATGTTTTGAAAACTGTTTAATAGTATAGTTATGTAATCGTGAATGGAATATTAAAAATAATGACAATGATTACTTAGGACTGAAGATAACAAAAAAATCTTGTAATTTTTTTGAATACTTTGCTACTTTATAAATTTTAGTAACACTAGAATGATATTTATACTTTGATATCTTACTTTTATTTCTTTTCAAATCAAAATTAAAGCAAAACATATTTCCTTGTGTCAGTTGTTTAAAAACACTTAATATCCCGAAACTTTCATTTCTTTACTGAGACATATTTGCAGCAAAAAGAAAAGTCTCCACAATTTAAAAGATGTCTAAATACTTATCTGTTAGCTTTATAGATCCAGACTAATATAGGTCTTTAGGAAAATTATTTGAACATGCCACACTGGTTTTATCTAAGACTGCAGAGTAAATTAAGTACTAAATGAAGATGAGTCTTAAGGCAAAACCTTCATTAGAGCCCGCTAAATGGCTCGGGACTACTTTTATAGAGACAGTCATCAATCTTTGATTAGATGTGCTTGAACGGACGTTATCACAAAATACAAGATAGATTTTAAACAGTGCGTTGGTACAAACTGTCGTAGATCCATTAAAAATTTACGGCGGGTAAAAATGAATTTATTTCTAAACTTTGAAAATGTCATATTGATCGATTACTCTAATAATGATAGTTACAGAAAATGGATTTTTTATTTATTTGGCTACTCAAAAGGCGCCCCGGGATCATAGATATAGGAAATGCAACAAATAATAGCTTGAGTATATTACTATCGACAAAACTGTATTATTTTAGGAGAAAATATTTGGAAATGTCAGAGGTATATCAATAAAAATCTCTTATATGAAGTAAGCGTTTCAATCTCTTTCAATGTACTAATGGTTACTTTGGGAAATGCGTCAATATATCTGGTAAGAGACGCGTTAAGAACCTTTGAATGTTCTGATTTAAAATAGGGGAAGTTGCTAAATTATCTTTAGAAGTTCAAAATCAATACCAAATTTCTATTTGTGAATATCATGGTTCACATTTTGTTTTATTTAGAAATTTATTCTGAGATCTTTCCGCTAATATTTTTTAAATGTGACTACCTATAATAGAAAAGATAGTACTCAAACTATTGAATGCTTATTGGGAAGAAAACCTATTAGCGAGTTATTGTAACACTGACAATTTGGTTAATGATAGCAGTACTGCCCCTTATATTAATGATCTTAGAAGGCTATTATGTACTGATTTTTCTCTTTTTATTTATTTTGTCAGCTGTTTTTTCTTTTCCCGATTGTTTTATTCTCGTTTTTTGTTTGAGTCTGCGATTTTTCCTAACACAATTTCAAGTTGTAGGCTGGTAACATATTCAAGCGAACTATTTCAATCAGACAATTTCTTTCCTGTTTCCAATACAAATGTTCGTTTAGACATTTGAAGGTCACGAAATGTTTCTTCTGGTCAATTAACAACGAGTCTTTATTTCTTTTACGTTGAATGAGTATCTATGCTGCTACTAACTCACAATTTTATTCTTAATTGTGTCCAGATACGTAAATCTTATTAGAAACAAATAAAATTAATTCGTTTGGGATTTAGAGAAAATAGAAGAAAATTAAATTGAGTCAAGAGACCATTTAATCTGGTTTGAAGCCGAAGTCAATGTACTTTTAATGAACGTTATTTACATTCAGTATAGTAGTAATAGAACGAAAAATGTTAACTTTAAACGATGGCGAACATTACAAAGCATTTTAAGTTAGCTTAAAATTGATAAAAATGTCTATACATAAAATAAAGTATAACCGAATCAGTTACATTAATTCTTTTAAATTAAATATTTAAAAAAAATTTGTTATCCTAAAAATAACCTTTGAGTTTAAATTTTACCTTAATATTTCTTTAAAAATATTTTGAACATATTTGGGTATTATTTTCTCAATGGAATCAATAGATAATTTATGGAGAACCTTTTCATGCCTATACGTTGAATGTTTCAAAAAAACTTCGGAATTTTCTAAATTTAAAATAAATTTTGGTGAGCTAAATGAAGCCTTAACTGAAATGAATTCATAAATTTCATTTCCTGTACATTAGTCATTTTTGGTCAAAGTTTTATAGAAATATATGAAAAACTAAATCATAAAGAACAGCTTAAAAGTTAACAAAAGAGTTTTAAAATTTCGGATTAAAAAATTATCTCATTTTAAAAAATGGTGAAATTAATTTAATTCTACTTTAGTGTATACATGCAAAAAATTTATTAACAATAAGGTTGTAATTAAAAAAAACTCTTTGTAACGTCGATTGTCCTCTGAATAATTCTAAAATGTTATTTCGAAGTATAATCTTAGTATAACAGTAACTTCATAACAGTAGAATGCCGATTCCCTGGACCGCTTAGGACCGAGTCTGATGCAGTTAACGAAAAATCCGAATAATTGGACAACTTTAAGATACTGCTGGATTCCATACAAACTCTTTTTTGACACTTTGGTGTCACCCTTTCGAACAAAAGATTCTTGAACAGAGTCAATGTAAATGTACGTACAAAATACTAGAACTTTTATCATTTTTTTGTTGATTAAGAGATTGAAAGCTTCAAAAAGAGTGGCGGCATCTTTAGAAAATTTGGAATTTTCTGGCAGTTTCGTAATAATGTTTGTTATACCAACTCTTACATTACTTCTAAATTTATCTTTCCTCTATTTGGCTATATTATTTTTGTCGTAAAAATAACTTCTTCCGGGATCATTATGTTCGATTTCGGATTCAGAATATGTGTCACTTTCTATCAATAAATCGTGACTACTGTTAAGTTCACCATGGTTAATTATTTCATCTTACTAAAGGTCCCATAATGAGAGATACATTAGCAAATAACATTCGTACATTTTCCATTTCTTAACTCAGATAACGAGTCAGATAGAATAAAACAATGAATACTGACTATAGAATTTACAACAGCTTAAGAACTTGAGTGGGTATCTCAAACACAACAGTAGCAATTTCCTGGAATCTATAGAATTTGCACAGTTATAACCCTTTAAGCATGTGATCATAGATTCAGCTATAGGAGAGGGTATAGATCGTATACTCATCTATACAAGCTATACACCCACTCCTACTCAAAGAGAAGGAGTAGGATGTAGATAACGAAATGTAACTGTTTGGGTATGAAATACCCTGCGCGCGTTCTCCCAGGTTAATGTATTATAATCCAGCATAACCTTACCTACAGTTCTATTTATATCGACATGCATGAATTAGTCTCTCCACAAAGCTATTACTATATCATGTAGTGAAGGGCAACGATTATAAAATGCATAAACAAAAGTACGGATTAATGACTAGCTGTACCAAGGAGCAATATATATATATATATATATATATATATATATATATATATATATATATATATATATATATATATATATATATATGTGTGTGTGTGTGTGTGTGTGTGTGTGGGTGGGTGTGTGGGTGTGTGTGGGTGTCAGGTCTAAAAAAGGGGTAGTTGGAAATTATGTAAGTTTAAAACGATTTTAAAAAGAGAACTCTTTTATAATAATAAAATAAATGAAAAATACCCACGCTCGCAAAAGCTTTCAGGATAATCCGGTTATGCGGAAGCATTTTTGAGCTATTTGATGAGCTTGCAAACAGATCAGCTTGATTTGGCGCGTAGACATGGAGCGGTCAACACCTTCACGCATAGCTCCGCCACGAACAATGAAAATGGCTCATGTTGCTTTACTTAAGAATGATGAATTAATAAAACTTATTATTATCAAGAAGACTTTTCCATTCGCCTTAACTCTGGATCACGACTTGTCATATATATATATATATATATATATATATATATATATATATATATATATATATATATATGTAATATAGGCGAGACTCATTCAAAATCACAACACAGTTTATTTCTGGTGAGATACATGAAATCCATACAACAGGCAAGCACTTTTACAACATCGTGCACACAGACAATGTGATCCTGCACACACACACTTTTCAAGTAGGGATTTCTCAGGTAAAAAGACTACGAATAATCCCTAAGCACAATTGATCACGTGATAAAAAATACCCATGTTTAAAGAGAACGCGCTAAAGTAGTACAGACAGAGGCTGAATTAAGTCTATAGCGTGTCTGGAGGGAAAAATCAGAATTACCGCGCAAACCCCCAACGTATTTTATGAACAAAAGTTATTAAATTAATATTAAAATATGCAAATAAGGGATTTTAATATTACATGTAAGTATTTTTTTTACCTGGATAATTTATTAAAATAACTAAGAAATACTGCATGGTATATAACAGGATTTGTTATACAGTGTTTTTCAATACTGAAAAAATTCTTATTTATGTGCAGCATTCAGGTGATAGGTTCAACGAAAATTTTAAACTGAATAACTTAAAAATATTATTATAAGATTAATCTTATCTAGAGTTCTATTTATATCATCCTGTATAAATACGTCTCTTATCAAGGCAAGGTCTATATACCTCCAAAGAAGGACAACTATTATAAAACATGTAAACAGAAATGCCGATTAAGGTCCAGCTGCATTGATATTTATTATCCAAGAAAATTTGTTAAAATAACTAAGGAACGCTGAATGACAAATGGCAGGAAATGATAAAGTACGAGCATTTCTGAAAACACACAAGTGCTATTTGTTATTTGTACAGTAAATAAGTCTTTTGGGGGAAAAACCACCTGGGATATGATATTGAATCAAGCGTTATTTGTAGTGCAAATAAGAACAGAGGGTTGTGAAAGAGGAAGATGGGGTTCGGAGTTATCTACCCAATGTTTAATGTGCTGAATATCACGTGGACTGTGGGGGAGTTACGGTTCCAGTCAGTTTAATACTTCGAAGCACAGAGATAGATTTTATCATTATTTCATACCATCTCTGACTAGGAAATTAAAATATAGAATTTGTTTAATAACTGCTTTTTTAATTATTTCACTAAATGTATTTTAGTTTAAAATTTTAAATGTTCTTAATAATAATTATATTCAATAAATAAATTGACCTCAATAATAAATGATTCATGAAAGAAATTTTAATAACTGCTTATATCTCTGTTTAATTCTCGGTATAAAGAAGCCCCAGGTGAAATGTTATGAATGAATTCCTTTATTATAGTCATTTATTTATATATATTTATTCTAATGTTATGAATGTCGTATGTTCTTCCTACACAATGTTCAACGTGTTGCATGTCTTATGGAGTTACGGTTCAAGTCAGTTTATATATAGTTGAAAATATAGGGTTTGTTTTAATATATATGTACTAGTATACAGCCCGTCATATGACGGGATCAGTAAAATTTTTAATTTTCCAGAATTGTAGAGTACCCTATAAGGCAGGTAAAAAAAAATGGTTCTTATTTTGGCTGAGAATGATCTTGCACCAAAAAATAATCGATGATTAAATTTAAAATTATCCCATATATACCTAATCTATTATTTAAGCCGAATATAAAAGAAAATTATTTACGTAATATGTAAGTTCAGGGATAAAACTTATCAAAATAATGCAGACGATATTTAAATAATTTAAATAATTAAAGAAATGATTATATGAGATGGAATGATGTCATAATGCTAGATAAAATGTTATTTTCACCTATTTATCATGTGATAAATTGATAAATTTAATCATCTGCTCTTGATCGGGGAAAACAGGGCTTGAAATAATGGCATTAAATGCTCGAAAAAGGGGGAAGGGGTAGATTTCGAACGTTTTAAAAAGACAGTATTTTTCGCTGTGATATGAAGCATATTTATACCAACTTATTTTAAAATGAATAGGATCGATAGTTTAGCAGAAGATAAAATTTCCTCGCTAACCCTAACTCAACAAGCATCCAATATGGATGCGTCTATCCATTCCAGGTCCAATCGCTTCATAAATTCGAGGACGGACGAACAGAGAACATAGACTATTATTATATAGGGGGATTTAAAATTTCTGTGAAAATGTATTTTAGTTTTAAAATATTCAATATTCTTCCCAATATTTATATTCAATAAAAAAAAAACCGACGGGAATAATCAATGATCAATGAAAGAAATTTCAATAATAACAACCCCTATCTCTATTTAAAAATTACTTAAAGTCTGTTTGAGAAATTATGTGTGTCAAAGTGTTTTATTTCACAAACAAATCAAACATTCAAGAGACTATATTTTGTTTTCCATGGAGTTAGAATAAAATTTAACCCCAAAAACCTTTCATGAAGTTATATAGGTTACTTGTGGGGCCACTAAAAATAATTTTTATTTCAATTTCAGAAAGAAATTGAAAAATTAAAATATATTGACTTAACGCTTCTCATACCTTTCAAATACGTTGGTGCATGGGGAGAGTGTATTTGTTTCGATAAAACATAATATTTTATATTCTTTAAATAAAGTATACAAAATTTTCTGAAATAGTTAACACCTGATTCAACTCTTATAAATCCATAAAATAATATATTGACTTAACGCTTCTCATACCTTTCAAATACGTTGGTGCATGGTGAGAGTGTATTTGTTTCGATAAAACATAATATTTTATATTCTTTAAATAAAGTATACAAAATTTTCTGAAATAGTTAACACCTGATTCAACTCTTATAAATCCATAAAATAATATATTGACTTAACGCTTCTCATACCTTTCAAATACGTTGGTGCATGGTGAGAGTGTATTTGTTTCGATAAAACATAATATTTTATATTCTTTAAATAAAGTATACAAAATTTTCTGAAATAGTTAACACCTGATTCAACTCTTATAAATCCATAAAATAATATATTGACTTAACGCTTCTCATACCTTTCAAATACGTTGGTGCATGGTGAGAGTGTATTTGTTTCGATAAAACATAATATTTTATATTCTTTAAATAAAGTATACAAAATTTTCTGAAATAGTTAACACCTGATACAACTCTTATAAATCCATAAAATAATATATTGACTTAACGCTTCTCATACCTTTCAAATACGTTGGTGCATGGTGAGAGTGTATTTGTTTCGATAAAACATAATATTTTATATTCTTTAAATAAAGTATACAAAATTTTCTGAAATAGTTAACACCTGATTCAACTCTTATAAATCCATAAAATAATATATTGACTTAACGCTTCTCATACCTTTCAAATACGTTGGTGCATGGTGAGAGTGTATTTGTTTCGATAAAACATAATATTTTATATTCTTTAAATAAAGTATACAAAATTTTCTGAAATAGTTAACACCTGATACAACTCTTATAATTCCATAAAATAATACTCGTCTTAATTTATTGTCATGAAAATGTACAACGATGGATACATTAAAAATTGCAAAGATATAGACTATATTACGACAAGCACAATATTTTAATTTAGAATATAGATATTAACCTACAACTTAAATTACAGTGATTTGAAAACTGCATTATATAGAATCATTTATAAATAGAATTTTTTTTATATTAGAAGTTCAAAAACTTAAGAAAATTAGAAAATGTAGAAGTAGAAAGAGGGCGCAACTAATAAGTTTAATTATCTCTATGGTGTCTATTCATTAAATAGATAATATATACACACAGAAGAGAATTTAAGGTTATCTATCAAGTAGATTTTTTTTAAATCTTGCGTATATAGATAAAACATGAACTTAATTTCTTCTATATTAATTGTTCTGTATTTTTAGAGTAATTAATTAAAAGAAACAATTGATAATTTTACAATAGATGAAACGAATTTTCAGTATCTCCCAAATTTGTGTATAATTTTATTATGCATTTAGAAACTTAAATGGAAAAGCAAGCAATTTTCAGCATGCCCCGATTCCTTTAGGAGGTGAAAGACCATAAAATATAAAATATTTTATCCATGATGGGTTAGGGAACTACCTAATTTTAAAGTAAAAAACAGTCATCTTTTAAAATATACAATGATTAAAATGATATACTAGAAAACGTTCAAATCAACGTAACCCTTTCGTGGGCATTAAATATTACTTCCCAATCTCATAATTTTACTAAATGCACATTTTGTAAGCTCAAAAAGCCCTATAGACTTGCTAACATTTTGCACAGCATTAGTTCTTTAGCTAATGAATGGATATTCCTTAAGAAAATGGAAAGGGTATCCTAATAGTTCCCAAGCAAATGAGTATGCGTTTCTGGATGGTTACACTCAGATTGGGAAATCATGCTAAAGTTAATTTCCAGATATAGATGATAAAAGAAAATAGCACAAAGACTCAAAAAAAGAGAACCCGCTGCATGAGTGCAGAATGTGATGTGCCCTTGTAGATTGCAACGGGCTTCTCATCTTTCCATCGCAAATAATCGTCCTATGGCATTCCAGGGGCAGTATAATTACCAAGCCTAGAATTTAAATGTAAACATAAAGTTCGAAAAAAATAAAGTACATTTCTTTAAATTCTATTTATTAATTGATAATAACACAAAAACTGGAAGAAATTCAAAAGAGAAATTAAGCCCACGAAAAGTTAAATTAGTGAACGCGCTTACAGAAATTCGACTGTCATAAAGACTTTTAACTATTATTTTAACATTTAACTTAAAATTCACTCTACAAAATCATTAAATTTTAGAAGGAATCTATGATAATATTAAGTAATTGGCATTATAGTCATCACTAAAACTAGTTAAACTAGTCACTAAAACGAGCATGAAACACGTAAAAATAAAATCTGACATCCACACAGATTTTTCTTGGTTTAAAAAGGACGATTTAAAATCATTCACTTAACGAAGTTTTACAGGGGAAATTAAGTAATTGTCATTATACACATAGATTAATTACGAAAGATATATTTTCATCAGTGTAATTTAATTACGCAATAATGCATGAGAAATATCACCTAATCATTTTTTTGGGTTCCAGAGTCAGAAATGTCTGTGCATTGTCACCATATTAATTCCTATTTTTTTAATTGGTAGAATACATTTTATTGCTGGGGAAGAAATTAGATTCCCAATCCAATTTTTTAAGCAATTGTTTTTACCTATCCCTAAACATATCATACTCCTTTTAGTAAATTAATCCTATTGTACTGTGAAACAAAGTCAAAGATCTTTATGCGTGCAATAATTGCGTTATATAAATAATTGTGAACCCAAAAGGAAAAATTCTCCTGCTGTAAAATCAGTGCAGTAAAAAAATTGTAGATCTCAAAAAAGCTTTAAAATAATATATCATGCAAAATTAATGCATATTTCAGTAAATTAAGAATAAATTTCGTGAATTTTAGTAAAACATTGATTTTTTTCATTGCAAAGTAGACATATTCTTTCTAAACAAAATATTTTGCTGCAAATAACAGAATACATTTTGTATAATGTATTTTACTCTCCGAGAGTAAAATATAACTCATTTTTGAGGAGGAATCAGAGGTATAATCCTAATTTGTGTAACCAATAATTTCTGCTTATCACTAAACAGATCAGTCGCCTTTTAGCAGATCAACGCTAGTGATACTGAAAAAATTATCGAAAATCATTATGCCAACATAATTGCTTTACGTAAGTATATTAATAGGAACAAAATTCTTAATGTCCCTGCTTTCAAATCGGTGCAGCAAAATAAGAAAATTACAGTTCTAAAAAAAGTTTTAAAATAGTAAACCATGCCAGATTAATTCCGTATTTAGCAAATTCTACAGGATGAATTTCGGTGAAACATTAAATTTTTTCATTCCAGTGTCGTTATATTCTCTCTAAACAAAACCTATCACTAAACATATACTCCTTTTGGTAAATTAACCTTATTGTACTGTGAAGTCACAGATTTTTATGCGTGCAATAATTGCGTTATATAAATAATCATGAAGCCAAAAGAAAAATTCTCCTACTGTAAAATCAGAGCAGTAAAAAAATTGTAGATCTCAAAAAGGCTTTAAAATATACCATGCAAGATTAATGCATATTTCAGTAAATTAAGAATAAATTTCCTGAATTATGGTAAAACATTGATTTTTTTTCATTGCAAAGTAGACATATTCTATCTAAACAAAATATTATGCTGAAAATAACAGAATACATTTTGTATAATGTATTTTACACCCCGAGAGTAAAATATAACTCATTTTTGAGGAGGAATCAGAGGTATAATCCTAATTTGTGTAACCAATAATTTCTGCTTATCACTAAACAGATCAGTCGCCTTTTAGCAGATCAAATAAGTGATACTGAAAAAATTATCGAAAATCATTAGGCCAACAATAATTGCTTAACATAAGTATATTAATAGGAACAGAATACTTAATATCCCTGCTTTCAAATCGGTGCAGCAAAAGAAGAAAATTACAGTTCTAAAAAAAGCTTTAAAATAGTAAACCATGTAAGATTAATTCAGCATTTAGCAAATTCTACAGGATGAATTTCGGTGAAACATTAAAGTTTTTCATTCCAGTGTCGTTATATTCTCTCTAAACAAAATTTATCCCTAAACATATCATACTCCTTTTAGTAAATCAACCCTATTGTACTGTGAAACAAAGTCAAAGATCTTTATGGGTGCAATAATTGCGCTATGTAAATAATTGTGAACCCAAAAGGAAAAATTCTCCTGCTGTAAAATCAGTGCAGTAAAAATATTGTAGACCTTAAAAAAAAGCTTTAAAATAGCATACCATGCAAGATTAATGCATATTTCAGTAAATTAAGAATAAATGTCATGAATTTTGGAAAAACACTGATTTTTTTCATTGCAACGTAGATATATTCTTTCTAAACAAAATATTATGCTGAAAATAACAGAATATATTTTGCAGAATGTATTTTCCACCCTAACGGTAAAATATAATTCTTTTTTGAGGAGGAATCAGAGGTATAATCCTAATTTGTGTAACCATTTATTTCTGCTTATCACTAAACAGATCAGTCGCCTTTTAGCAGATCAACGTTAGTGATACTGAAAAAATTATCGAAAATCATTATGCCAACAATAATTACTTTACGTAAGTATATTAATAGGAACAGAATACATAAAGTCCCTGCTTTCAAATCGGTGCAGCAAAAGAAGAAAATTACAGTTCTAAAAAAGTTTTAAAATAGTAAACCATGCAAGATTAATTCCGTATTTAGCAAATTCTACAGGATGAATTTCGGTGAAACATTAAATTTTTTCATTCCAGCGTCGTTATATTCTCTCTAAACAAAACCTTACGATGTAAATAACAGAATGTAGAAAGAAGGGTAAAATCAAACACACGTAGAGTTAAAAATTAATTACAGAGGAAAAAATTGTTCCAAACAATATGCTTGAGACTTTTTTATCAGCTATATTGTGGAATCTAGAAAAATCTCCTTCGCAAACAAAAATAATATTTTGAAATTTGACTTTTTAATTCTAGCAATGATTTTAAATACCAGCAGAGGAGACGAAAAAATCAAATTTTTGTGAAAAAGAGAAACCTGATGGGAAAGCAATAAAAAATTCTAAAACTTCCCAAAACAAACGCCATCATTTTGGGAAAAATAAAGTCAAAGTCCAACTCTTAAAGTAAACAAAGACGTAATGGAAAGAAAATATTTTAAGAGCACGTTAATTATCTTTGAAAGGAATTGAGAACAAAAGAATGTGAAATATTTACTTTAGCAACCTTTGTTGTGCCTCAGTTTTCAATTAATTTCTATGAAACTTCAAATTCATCATTTCTAATCAGATCAAGCGAGTAATTAACATGCACAATGGCTGATGAATTGGAGCATAATTTTTTGGGTTGAAAAGGAGAGGATTTATTCATGAAAATCTTGAAATATATTTAAAAAATAGCAATCGTTTCTTCGACCAAACATTTAAGAAAAAGAGAAGAAATTAATTTAAGAAATTAGATATGGCTTTTCTTTTCTACAGTCAAGTTAATTATTTATGAAAAAAAAGGAAAAGCTAAATAATACAAAGTCTCTGTTACGAATAAATAGTTAATCCAAAAAGTTTCCATTTTCAAAGATAATCAATTTCTAATAATTTTCGGATCAATTATTATAAAATCTTGAGAGAAAAGTGAAATAATTGGGAATTTTTCCATTTCAGGTAACTCAAGTTAAAGATTTCTCAAATACTTTATCCATTAATGCCTAGAATCCATTTTTAGTGACAACTAAAGTATAATTTTATGAATTTTAATTCTTTAATGAACTCGTCCGAAAAGGTTGCTCTTCGTAGGTTCGAATCCCAATGTTAGCATGAATTTTCGGAATTGGCTTTAAGGAGCAGGTAGTAAAACAAATACAATGTAGGCAGTGCAATATAAAGGCAACATTAAATTATTTTTATTAAGATTTATTTTATTCCACTAAGAGAATCTGTCAATTATTAAAAAAATAGAAGATATTTATTGAGATTTGGATAATATAGAACAGCGATGGTGGAAATAGAAAATTCTAAATACAAATCTAAATTCGAAAAAATAAAACTGAATACAAATTTAACCAATTTGTCTTTTAAGTGAGTTGAATTTGTATTTAGTTTTAATTTTAAAGAGAGCGACGGTTTCTTAACAGATAACTAAAAAATCAAAATTAAAATTTTATTTTTATTTATTTTGATTAAACCTACAGTTACCATTAAATATGACATTATAATAAAAGAAAGAGAAAATACAAGTAAACAAGAATGAAATAAATAACACATGTTTCTTTTTGCATTCTTTAATACAAAACTTGTTTCTTATTTTCAGGTAATTCACATATATTTGGATCATTGATTCAAGCTACTCGGCAGTTATTTTTTCGCCATATCTATTTTGTAAAAAGATTTTATAAATATCGTTGAAGATAATTCTTCTTCACAGGAATTAATTAAACATTAATAAAAGGATATTAGCTCAATTTTTCTCTGCTTTAAATATACTTGGAAATGAATTTCAAGCAATACTTTTAGATTTTTACTATTTCTTTATTTTTGTTAGTAATATTTTCAAAAATTTTTCCTTAATTTTGAAGATAAGTAATATAGAATTTTTGGTATATTTTGGGAAATCATTTGAAGTCATCCTGGGATCCTTTGATTGCTTTGCTATAACTCGTATGTGATATAATGATTAAGACTTTGCAATTGTATTCTCAAAATAAATACTTTACTTGAATACTTTGAGTAAAGTATATTTGAACTAGATCTGGTATTAAATATTAACGCATTTCTGTAATTGAATCCATAAATTGCGACATTATATGATATTATATTTATTACAACATCACAACTATGATAATTGTGCTCTAGTAATAAAAGTAGTAACAGATAAGGTTACATTGAAAAAATATCAAAATAATATATATCAGATTCATATTTGAGGTCCTAAATTATTTGTTATCAATAGAGAAGGAATATCGCTTTTAGAATGAAAAAAATAGAGAAGTAATTTTATTATTAAACATACGTACAAAATTTCAATATATATGTCCAAAATAAAAGTCCAACATTAGTATTTTGAGTGGAATACATTTAAAAGTCTTAAACTTCAATGAATAATGTTACATTCGCTCATAAACTACGATAATATGCATGATTATTCCTTTATTACAAAGTACAACTATGCTAACTGTTCTACAGCGATAAAAGTAGTAACTGATAATTTTTCATAAATCAAATTTAAGAGAAATTCATCCTTGAGGACCAAACTGTTTCTTAATAACAGAGATGTTCTTATTGAGGGAAAAAATTCTGGCAGCAATTTGATTAACAAAAATGCATACAAAATCCATGAATTAAGTATATTCATTCTAGAAGCCAATAGGTCCTTGGTTCAGAGAATGAACTAAAAAATTCAAGCAAGAATTTTGCCTATGTTAGATCAAGAAAAATGGAAAGATCACTTTTTTTGTTAATTCCATAAGATATCTTTCATTATAATTAAATCACGTTATCTCTATATTTTTTAAATTCGTATATTAATAAACCCCATCTTTGTTGCCATTACTAATTGTGAACCATCTCATTTTAATGTAAGGTACGAATTATAATTAGAATGACATCAATGTCCATGTTAGATCACGAAAAATGGAAAGATAATTTTTTTTGTGTTAATTCCATAAGATATCTTTCATTATAATTAAATCACATTATCTCTATTTTTTTAAAAATTCACATATTAATAAACCACTTCTTTGTTGCCATTACTAATTGTGAACCATTTATTTTAATGTAAGGTACGAATTATAATTAGAATGACGTCCATGTTAGATCACGAAATATGGAAAGATAATTTTTTTTGTGTTAATTCCGTAAGATATCTTTCATTATAATTAAATCACATTATCTCTATTTTTTAAAAAATTCACATATTAATAAACCCCATCTTTGTTGCCATTACCAATTGTGAACCATCTTATTTTAATGTAAGGTACGAATTACAATTAGAATGACATTTGTAACACTAAAATCTAAAAGGAAGATACATCTACACAAACAAATCACCAAAAACGGAAAGCTATGTAATTTGTTATGGAAACCTTAGCCTAAACTTCCATGAAATATGACCGTTAAAGAGATACGATAGTGCTCTCGACATATAACAATGAATGCAACGATTTGTTTTCCTTCCCTCCCCAACAAAAAGTCATAAATACATTTTCCGGAAAATTTTTAAGGTATTCTGATATCATAAGCTAAGAGAACTTTATTTTATACTCACGGAATTCAAAAAAGAAGGAATCTTTTTATTCATGAGTTATTTAGAATGCAGAATATCAATTTCATGCAAATGAATGTTTCCTTCTTTGCAAACTTCATTGTAAGTTATTAATATTCATCTTTTATGCATATCTTCCCTGACAAATACTCATGAAAATTATACATTGCGAAACACTGAAAGGCAAAGTCATTTATATTTCTGGTAGTCCCTACCTTTCAACAATCGGGCAAGGTTCTGAAAGGAGCAAAAAATAGTTTTAAATATTAATTGCTTTCAGAAGTGGTATATTTACAATAGATTCTGCATTTACTTTATTCACTACCGCATTGGTTTAGAATTTTGTTCGAGTGTTAAAACTTTCAACTGTTCATAATTGATCACGAAGTTGTGTTTGCGAAAGAATTTTTCGATCTAAAATTCTAATAACTGATAATATTTTGCTATATCAAAGAGCTTAAAGTTATTTATTGAAATATTTTCTGTAATTGTTCGCGGCGCTAGTTGGTCTTCGCTTGAAATTAGTATTTGAAGTGAATTTGTATTTCGAAGAACGAGTTTGGCTATTGCTGCAAGTAAAAAGGATAAATGTTAGACACTATTTCATTGATGGATTTCGAAATATCTTACATACAGCGTTGAATTTGAGTTTTTAAGACAGAACAAATAGACTTTAGAACTTTATTCTGTTTCAGTTTCAGTGCTGCATATCTTGAATGATCTTTGGCCGATTACTTTTTGTTTTGGGATGAATGCACATCTGATTGTAAGTATAGTTTAGTGCGAATGACAATTCTTTTGTTAATAAATACTGTGAATATTATATTTGTACAAAGAGTAACTCTAGTTATTGTTCAAGATATGGCGAAAAACGAAACTTACTTGAAAGACTAAACTTACATTATAAAGTGTACAGAAAGTCAGGAAAAGAGTATAAATCGTAAAGTTTGGAATGCACTTTGTTGATACAATAAATATCTGGAGCATTATTTAACCCAATAAGTATTAATTTCGGTCTGCAATAATTTATCATAGAATTGTTATGGGTGAATTTCTAAGATTGGAATCTCTATAATCAACTTTTGCTCTTTAAGAGTTAATTACACTGAAATCCTTTTGCTCATTTACATAAACATCAAAGAAAGAAATTATTATCTGTTTTACTGAAAATGGTATTTTATATTATTTATAAAAATAATTTGCATAGAATGATGCTATTAAGTTAAATACAAGGACCCTCGTTTTAATGGCTTTGATAACAGACGGGCTACAAAAGTATGTCTATTTCGAAATATTAAAGAAAACAAACAGTATATTTAGATGATAATTTCGTACATTTACATTGTTATAAATGGTATTTGAAAAAAATAAATAAAAAGAAACAAACACACATAAAGAGTTTTGATTCTGTACCTCTCTTCCTCAACAAATCTGAAACAGCAATATTTTATTCTTGTACTTCCAATTGTTGTCGATGATTAGCACCTAGATGTTTGACAACTTTCGTAATATATGATCGTGGCCACAATGTCCTCCAAGTTCTCAATCAATACCTCTGGAGGTGGCAGGCTAAGCCACCTCCAGAAATATAAATCTGTCTTCGGTTTGGTCCCTGCTTCAAAATTCCGAGAACCCACTTGAGCATAAGTGGTTCAGTCACCCTTGTGATGCTCATTATAAACGAACGGCTCACCCCTTTGCCTTAAAACGAGTAGCCTCCGGCTCAATCGTGCTTGGTTTCACCAAATGGTGTAAATCAACAACAACAACATATGACAACTTACACTGAAGATAAAAGTTTGAAGAAAAAGATATATAAAGATTTTTATTGTTATTGAAATTATGCAACAGACTAAGAGGAGTACCTAAGAAAAGACATTTACACGATGTTTTGTGTGACCTAAAATCCCCGAGGATAATCTGAAAAAAGGAGACCCGGTCGTGTGGTAAAAGATGGTGTAGATGTCCCATACCGGACTGTAAATGTCAAAGAAGTAGAACTTAAGGTAATATTTGCTTCGCTATGTTCGCAAAAAATTTACGAGTATACATGCATTTTGGCGATAAGGGTCAGAAAAGTTCCTTGCATGTCTGCGCTAACTCTATACAAATGGCCTAACGTAACCCATTTGTACCCCATAGAAATTTATCATTGACTGAAATTGCATTTTATAAATTGAAGTAACTCAAATAAATCCCCTCTTTTAAAAATTATACTTTTTATTTCTTTTGTATTAGCCATCAGAAAATTCGACTGAAAAATTTCACTGAAGTTACATTTTTAATAAATGATTACAAATCAATTTCAAAATAACTGAAAAGATTAAAAAGTATTTACAGTGATGAAACTGTTATTAAAAATTCGATCTTATCAATAATCCATCTTGATAATAATCCCCATTACTGAAACAAATTCAAACCGTTTACTTTTGACAAAAGTGTAAACACATTTTAAATAGCGCCCGATGTTTTCCTAAAAATAAACATATAAAATATAAGAATGTAAAACAATTAAAAAGACATTCTATATCTTAAATGAGAATATTGATGATTATAAAGTTATTATTTTGTCATGTGTTTGATCCTTTTCAATAGAAATGCCCTGCAGTTATTAAAATTATCCATTTGGAGATTATTTCATGATTAGTTTGTAAATTTCGAGTTTTAAGAACAGAAAAGTTTGAAGAAACATTAATTATTTTTGAATTAAATTTACAAGCGACTATTTACACTAACTTTAATTGAAAAATAATTACGACTAAAATTGAGATTCTGAAAAAAAAAGATTAAAGCTAATTAAAGGTCTTAAAATAACAAAGAACTTAATTTAAATGTTCGACATAAACCGAATCATTTAAGTAAAAACTAATAATTAGATAAAGAAAATAATCAAAAAGAACTTTAATACTTAACATTAATTTCAGATCTTTCTGAAATGTGAAGAGTTAATAAATACTTTTTTATTGATATCGGAAAATAAATATATATAACAAAGAGAAAACAGGCAAGAATTAGGATGAAGAGTTTGTCGTTAATTGAACGGAGATAGAGTAGAATTAATATAGACAAACACTTTTACAATTAAATTTCGAAATAGAAATGGAGCTGTGAAGTTAGTAACACATGTTCAAGGAAATATACAATTTACTTGATGTATGCATACGTTCTTCAAAAAGGAGTAACAGAAAGAAAATTTAAAAATTTACAAATAGAAATATGTACTTTAATTATACGCATGAAATCCGGGTTCACTAATGAAGACTCCACTTGTTAAAGCTATCCAAACACTTTCTTCATCTGTACACAAAATTTGCTATGCCTTACTTCAGCTTACTTTTCGCCCTGCGTTTCTACCTCCGATTTGAATTTTTAAAAGACTAGTTCCCTTTCCTTTCAATTCACTTCTCTTCGAGAGTGAACACAGGCTCGCTCTCAATATATGCGTAATTAATGCATTAACCCTTTAATGCCTGGCGTATCATTTTAGATACGGCTAAAAAATAGTTTGTAGAGTTTTTATGTTTTCTTAGAACAAATTTTCCTTTTGAGAGTAGGCAATGGACAATCTTATAAACAATCTACGAAATTTTCAAGTAATTTCTATTATTTATATTTTTTTTTCATTTAGATCTAGATTTTATGATTTTTTGATCAGCGCTCATAAATTTACTTTTTCGGCAGGTACAGACTGAGATCATGATAAATTTCTTTTTCCATTACACTACAGTATTTTGCAGAGATTATTTTACCTGCAATATCAAATAAATCTTTTTTTCAGGAAGTTTTTCCTTTTTTTATAAATGTCACTTTATGTTTAAAACGATAACTGATCACTAACGTGACATGCTCTAGCATTCAAAATTGTTTGATCTTCAAATTTATTTCGTTCTGTACAGTCCATATTAACTTAGATTTAAGATAGGCTCCGAAATGTAATCGGCAGAAATGACTTGGACATTAAAGGGTTAAATAAAATACCAGAGCAAACTTTACATCCTGTTGAAACCATAGCATGAAGGGAAAAAGAAAGAGGGTCCAATTTCAAGAATGAGTGAGTGGTAGTTTTAACGGCGCAAAATCCAAAATAGGACATGCTGCGCCAAACAAATGGTAAAATTAAGCCATAAAACAAGCAATGTAATTTTCGTAATGAAAAGGAAAACAAAATGAGGAAAATACAGGTGACAATGATAAAAGCTATGCAATGTAACATATTGTATAATATATAAAAATTACTATATAAGTGTAAAAAGTATAAAATCGACCAAGTGTAGAATATATACTAGGTCACCATAAAATGGATTATAAAAAATGAGTTCTGTTGAAGTTACAACGGAGTAATCAAGTAGTAGATGTTTTTAATTCCAGCGATTTAAGTGAGCAGCCTTTCACCAGAGAGTTCATCGCCGCATTCTCCAATTCCAAGAGGAAATGACAGCAAATTTTAATATTAAAAGTGTATAAGAAAGAAAAAGCATAATTAAATTAGGGTTTAATTAATCCATTAATGACTAGTGTACCTATTTAAGCACCTCACTTGCGTTACTTTTTTAATTTGTGGAACTTTCCTGTTTTCTCAGAATGAGTTTTTCTTTTCAGCTCAGGTAGAGAACAATCTTATCCAACAATCTACCAGATTTTAGAGTGCTATTATTCATCATTTTATCAATTGGGGGTGACATTTTATGATCTTATAAATTTACCTTCTTGGTATGTACATCGACTGAAATCAAGACAAACAGCTTCATCTATATTAAAACTTCACTTTAATAAACTATGTTTACATATTTGATATCAAACAAATCTCTTATAACGATGTTTTTTTAAACTATAAGTGACATTCTATGATTTATAAAATGATAGGTGATGACTAATGATAACACGTTGTAATATTCAAAGTTGTTTGGATTTCATATTTATTTTACTCTGCAATCCATAACTTAGGTTTTATATATTCATCAATATGTGTTCGGCAAAAATGATTTGAACCTTAATGGGTTAATATAAATAAATTTTACTTATACTTAAAGGACTCTAGAGTAGGATACGTAAGGGAAATGACACACTAAAGTTATATAAATTTTATTAAATGAAGAGTCAATAACAGGTCAGAAATAAAGGGTTTCATTGACTAAAACTGAAAAGTTAGTACACGCAAAAAATTTTTTTTTATATTCTAAATTAACCATAATGTTCGGAAATATTGGGAAACTTGAAAAGGGAGTCATTTAACTAGAAATATGTGCGTGATGTGGAGATTTTCATATTTAATGACTGCAACAAGGTTCCAGTGTCTGTTTACAAAGGTAATCCTTCTTTTATAGGAATAATTACCATCACACTTTGACAATGCATACTCTCAATAAATAGACTGAAAGAATAAACAGAATCGGTATACTAAATAATGAGACAAGCTACAGCTTATAATGGGTTTTTATGTTTAAGTAAAAAGAGGATAGTTTTCCTAGTAGAAATATTGATGACATCCGTGGGATCTATGGATCTTATTAGCATTATGAAGTCAGGATTTTATGATCAACAGGTCATTAACCTAGCCTTTGTCAATATGTCTGGGAGCTATGTTAATCAGCGAAAGGAATATTAAGTACCTACTGCTAGTGTTTAAGTAAAAAGAGATGACCATAGAAAGTATTTAGTACATTTATCAGCAAGGTAATCAATATTTTAAACTAGGAGAATTATCCCTTCTTAATTTAAAATATAAAACCCCCTTATTTAGCTGTAACTTGTCTCATTTATTTATTCCAAATTCTAACAGCACATAAAATTGTTACACATTGGATATGATAATTTAGTTATAAAGTAGCCACAAGGAGCTTTTATTGGTATTAGAGATTGGTTGCTGTGTAAAAACAGTTATGCAGAGAAAAGGTAGTAAAACCTAAAAATGCCCGTAATAACCAATTTTAATGGAATTAGATAACAAGTTGATTATTCCAATGCATAGTTAATACCACATCAAACATCATAATAGTTCGAAAAATAGGTCAATGAACAGTGTTTTCTATTGAAAGCCTAGGGATTCACCTAAAATCCAAAATTAATAATGTAGTATTGCAGAGTTTGAAGATTTGACTAACGATTAATAGAAAATGAGGCTTTTAGATTTAAATTAAAAATCTCTGTGTTTACTTTTCCTGCAAAAAGACAAGGTACCGGTATTGTGACAGTCAGACGGATGCTTTCTTTTAAAGTATGTTGTATTCAATAAATAAAAAAAAACAGTAGAGAGGAATTTTTGATACTTGAAAAAACTATTGGCTAACTATCGTTGCTTCTCCATCCTTATTAAAATAGATATAAACATCTATTTTAATAAGAAAATTCCTATAGAACATTACTTTCAAGAAAACATGACTTATAAACAGGTAGCTGATGGAAAGGTGATGCCAACTCTATGTGAAATATATTTTATAAATTTTACTGTTTTCAAAAATGACTAAGTCAAATAAAAATCATTCAGATTTTTCTCACCGAATCTCAGTATTCTCACCAAAAAATAATTAAGTTATGCTGTTTGATAAAACCTTCTCAACAATCATTTGATAATTCAAGAAAATGGGCAATATAATTATTAGGACAATTGCTGCGATCAAAAATACATTTCGAGTTTCAAGTTAATTACTCAAAGAAAAAAAAATGTTTTCTATTTATATAGTTTGTAAGAGAGTGGGGTAAAAAGTTACTTCATAAAAAGAAATATAATATATGGCGTTGAATGTTTAAACCATAGGAGAGGATTTTTTTAGAAATAGAAAGAATAAAATCAAAATACAGTAAGAAACCCAATTTTTTTTATAAATATACTTCACCAAAAATTTGTAGTTAAATGGAATATGAACAAAGACATCAAATAAAAAAGTGGCTGTTTTAAGTTCAGTCCTTTTATGAAAAACACAGCGTATTTATCTTTCCATATTATAAAAGAAGATATTTAAATAAAAACCTTCTATATGCAAGATAATTTATTCTCTTCTGCTTAAGTGTAAAACCGATTTTGAAGTTCAGAGATCAAATTTCACTTTTAAAAAGAAAGCTATGTTTTAAACTTTGCTAACATGAATTTTTTTTTATCGAATAACAACGTCTCATACTAATTGGCCAATAGACTACATGTTCCCTACTTACCAGATTTGTCTGGGATATATTTCAGTAATAGCCGATGAAATGGAAGTGGAAATAAACAATCATCGATTTCACATTTGTCTGTTTTTGAAAAATCCATTGCTTGAATTAGAAAACTGTTTTTAGAAAATTGAAAGAAGGTGGAATTTGATGCAAGTTCTGTTACGAAAAGTTTTGTAACCGACATACCGGTTTAGAAAAATAATGAACTTGAGGTAATGGATGCTTTTATAAAAGATATGACCTTTATTACATGGAGAACTTTTTTTTAGTTTCTACCTAACGGATGTGATATGTAATATATTTGTGAAATAGAAAAGAAAAATATAGAAGAATATAGAAAAAAAATCTGCTCAAGTAACATTACTGCTGATTTTATCGGTCGTTACTGAAAAAAAGATGAAAATGTCATCAATTTGATATGTTTTATCTCTTTTCATACAAACAAAAGGAAATTTTTTTGAGGAAATTGCCCTTTAGTGAAGAATAGTAGAAATTGTCCAAATGTTTAACACCAGAATTGTTGAAGGGGTATTTTTGACCCCTTAAGGATTTGTTTACTAGATTAACGGTAAAGTACATAAAAAATCGGTTTTGATTTATTTAAATCAATGTGCTTTACCAACGTATTAAATGTTAATTAAGTGGTATACATGAAATGACGGCTAGGTCAAACCTCTCCCTTTAACCCTTTGCAAACTATGTTAAACGAGCTCTATATCTAAACTTATGTCATGGAGAGAGTCAAATAGACTTTTTTATACAATAAATTTAAAAATATTCTTATTTTACTGAATTGGTAGGGGGTAGATGGGACACCGTAAGTCCTATTGCACATCTAAAATGTTTTGAATGTAGTTCATTTTACTACTAAAAGAAGCAAATAGACGTGTTAATCTATGCAAAGCTTATACATAAGGGAAGAAAAATGGACAATTTTATTCAGCTTTATTTTTTATTTCATTATTAGAATTAAGGACATACTAAAATTACTCAATATTACGAATAAAGATTAGTAATCCATAATATTAAGAATATATATTACGAATTAATTAACATTATGATACTAGAACAAAACAAATTTAAGCATAATTGAAAAGAATAATCACGCTTACGTATTGCATCAATTTTTGAACCATACAATTCAAATTAGAATAAAGCAATTTAAAACAGTACATTCATATATATATATATATATATATATATATATATATATGTATATTTCAACAAATATTTAGTACGTTGGGCAATAATATTCCGGGTAAAAATTATATAGAACAATGAAGAATTTTTAGAATCTGTTTAGTAGATCACCTACCTATCTAGATATTTTATTTCGCCTATTTTATATCACCTATCTAGATATTTTATTTAGACAAATGCAACTGTAAATAAAATAAAGAACATATATCTAAAAATAAACTGCAGGATTCAAGAACGGTGAAGTTTTCTTACATTTATAATCTCAATGAAATTTTAAAGAAGAAATTATGAAATCGGATTACAAAATTCAAAGCTGAAAAAATAAGTTTTTATACCCAATTACTTATTTCCATAAATTTCTTATTTTTCAAGACGAATAGTTTATAAAAGTATTTAGTACACAAAATTATATTTCGGGTAAAAATGTAAAGCAATGAAATTTATGTTCCTGCTAATAAAAACCTACTCACATATTTTGCCTATTTATTAGTATGATCAAATTTATCTCATTTGTATTTGAAACTATATTTTCTTGAAAATGCAACTAAATAAGATAAAGAACAATATCTAAAATAAATGCAGGTTTAGATGTGATTTTCTTATATTTATAATCTCAAAGAAATTTTAAAGAAGCAATTATGAAATCCGATTACAAAATTAAAAGCTGAAAAAATAAGTTTTTATTCCCAATTACTTATTTATATAAATCTCTCATGTTTCACGACGAATAGTTTATAAAAGTATTTAGTACACAAAATTATGTGTAGTGTATGTCTACCAGAATGTAAAGCTAAAATTTATGTTCCTGCTAATGGAAAACCTCACAGTTAAGAATATTTTTATTTGTAATTAAATTATCTCTCTATTTTAAAGTTGAAATAAAAAAAAGACAAAATATTCCGCTCAATTTTGAATACAGCTGCCAATTGAAATTGCCTCTTGAATTCAATTATACTGGATAAGATAAAGAAACAGCCATCTGAATTAAATTATTGCTTAGAAATGTGATTACATTCAAACAATAATTATAAAATATTTAAATATTAAGTATTTAAAATAAAAAAATTGACTTTTTGGAAAATTTAACTTCAAAAGCCTACGATTTCTTTAGGAGTAATCCTTTTGAGATTAAGTAAAATGATATTCATTATGTTATCTTTGATTTATGTTACTCATGTATGCATCATTAAGTTCGGATAAAGAATAAATAAAAAGACAATTTCTCTGTACTCTTTTAAAATCGTTTGTAAGCATTTTAACTAGTATTTATATCTACTAGAATGCAAAGAAAAGTTTAATCTTGTTAAGCTTCATTTTGTTTCAATCTGTGTTATGTCAAATTTTAGCATATACACATTAAGTAAGACTTTTCGTAGAATGACTGATTTACATTCAGAACAGTCGTTATAAAATATACAATTAAATATTAAGTATTTAAAATAAAAAAAATTGCCTTAACAATCTTTACAATCAAAAAGATTTACTACTTCAAAAGCTCACCGAAAACATTAAAGTATAGACGAGTAAAATTACGGACCATGTCAATATAAGTAAAGATACCTAATGTGAGTTATGTTACTATCATTGTTTTAACAAATGCGTAAGAATCATTTGCTGATTAAGTAAAAAATGGATAAAGCAAATTAAAAAAAGACAATAAGTAATAGTATAAAATCGTTTGTAAACATTTTAACTAGTATTTATATCTACCAGAATGCAAAGAAAAGTTTAATCTTGTTACGCTTCATTTTGTTTCAATCTATGTTATGTTAAATTTTAGCATATACACATTAAGTAATACTTTTCGTAGAATGACTGATTTACATTCAGAACAATAATTATAAAATATAAAATTAAATATTAAGTATTTAAAATAAAAAAATTGTGTTAACAATCTTTACAATGGATTTTGATTTAGTACTTCAAAAGCCTACCGAAAACTTTAAAGTATAGACGAATAAAATTATGAACCATGACTATATAAGTAAAATTACCTAATGTGAGTTTATGTTACTATCATTGATTTAACAAATGTGTAAGGATCATTTGCTGAATAAGTAAAAATTGAATAAAGCATATAAAAAAAGACAATAGGCTAATAGTATAAAATAGTTTATAAGCATTTTAACTAGTATTAATATCTACTAGAATGCAAAGTTTAATCTTGTTACGCTTCATTTTTTTTTTCAGTCTGTGTTATGTCAAATTTTAACATATACACATTAAATAAGACTTTTCGTAGAATGACTGATTTATATTCAGAACACAAATTATAAAATATACAATTAAATATTAAGTATTTAAAATAAAAAATTGTCTTAACAATCTTTACAATCGAAAAGATTTACTACTTCAAAAGCTCACAACACACTTTAAAGTATAGATGAGTAAAATTATAGACCATGGCTATATAAGTAAAAATACCTAATGTGAATTTATGTTACTATCATTGGTTTAACAAATGTGTAAGAATCAGTTGCTGAATACGTAAAAAATGAATAAAGCAAATAAAAAAGACAATATGCTAATAGTATAAAATCGTATATCAACATCATGATATGCAGTTTCTCTGTACTATTTTAAAACCTTTATCTGGAGCTTTGTTCTTTTAGGGGTTATTTTTCGAAGGTAATCTTGTTACGCTTCATTTTGTTTTAATCTGTGTTATGTCAAATTTTAGCGTATACATATTAAGTAAGACTTGGCGTAAAATGACTGATTTACATACAGAATAATAATTATAATAATAATAATAATATACAATTAAATATTAAGTATTTAAAAAAAATTGTCTTAACAATCTTTACAATCGAAAAGATTTACTATTTCAAAAGCTCACCGAAAACTTGAAAGTATAGACGAGTAAAATTATGGACCATGGCTATATAAGTAAAAATACCTAATGTGGGTTTATGTTACTATCCTTGATTAACAAATGTGCAAAAATCATTTGCTGATTTAGTAAAAAATGAATAAAACAAACAAAAAAAGACATTATGCTAATAGTATAAAATCGTATGTAAGCACTTTAACTGGTATTTATATCTACTATAATGTAAAGAAAAGTTTAAGTGCCTGCAAATGGAAAACTTCATAGTTTAAAATATTTTTATTTGTAATTAAATTATCTTCGTAATTTAAATTTATAATGGGAAAAAATTTTTTTCGTTCAATTTTAAATACATCTGGCAATTGGAATTGCCTTTTGAATTCAATTATGCTTAATAAGACAGAGAAAAACCATCTGAATTAAATTATCTGAGAGATGCTTAGAAATATGATCTACCTTAATAAGAATTGATTTTAATATGGTATCAATTGGTATGAAGTTAAAAATTATTTTGCCGCTATCAAGTTAATCACAGAGCTGCGATTTTATTCGGCGTAATACTTTTGCGATTGATAGAATGATATTCATTATTTATCTTTGATATATTGGAACTCCGTCATGTAGCTACACCCTCTTTCAGTTTGGGGCTTGAATAAATAAATCATGGTATACAGTTTCTATGTTATGTTTTGAAATCTCTATCTCGAGGTTTGTTAATTTCTTTTAAACTAACTTTATTGCTCTTCATTTTATTTCAACTTGTGTTATATCAAATTTCAGCAAATACACATTAAGCAAGATTTTTTTTAATAAAGTGATTGATTTAATTTCAGAATAGTAATTATAAAACATAGAAATAAAGTACTAAGTATTTAGTGCTTAAGAAAATTTGTCCTAAATATCCTCCATAAAACAGGAAATGATTTACTTCTTCGAAACTTAAAGATTTAGAGTATATTGAAGTGTATGCGTTTATAGAGTATGGATTTAAAACTAGTAAAGAAAACGCTAGATGTGAGTTTATATTATTATAGCATATAGACAAATATATTAGAAGTCTTCCGGGATTAAGTACAATTAAATTAGGAAAACCAAGTATGATAATAATATAAAATTACATTTAAGTATTTTCGCTGGCATTTATTCATTCACACATGTATACACATCTTTATATTATATATATATATATATATATATATATATATATATATATATATATATATATATATATATATATATATATATATATATATATACATATACATATATATATATATATACATATATATATATATATATATATATATATATATATATATATATATATATATATATATATATATATATATATATATATATATATATGTATATAATAAAATACATGAAAGATTTTGTTAAGGTTTCAAGTAGTAATTCTTACCTAGTTGTATTGATAGTTATGGTAATACTTTTAAATATATTAAATAAAACTATTTTAAAGAATTAAGCATATAATAGGATGGGTGGTTAATACTATAGTGCATCAATACATCTATCTATCTATCTATCTATCTATCTATCTATATCTATATATAAGATATAAGAGAAATGTATTCATTGTGTAGTCGTCTAATTTCTGCATGTTCATGCATGCCTCCAAACTTTTTATCTATTCTAACTATAAGGGATCAGAACAGTGTGAACTATGGACAGATGTAAAGATGGTGAACCCATCAACAGATGTTTTATAGACGCAACACGCTTCTTTTTTTTATTTTGTAGAGCAGACTCCTAGATTTTCTCCCATGAGACATTTTCGTCTGAAACTGTTTCTGAAAAGTTTTGTTTAAACTTCGAATTACCTGTAGCTGTGACCATTTGTTTTACATTTGATTACATTACTACTGTTTCTGGATGGCTTAGAATGGGTCAGGGTACAACAAACATTACTGCTGGTGTTGAATTTCTAAAATTTACTTACCACATGATTGTTATTTTCAGTTAGAACAATCATATAAGAATGAAATACTTTCTTATAATCTTTTACTATGTGGTTTAAACAAGTTGGAAGTGTCTGTGAATCAATACAAGGGTGTTTAAGTTTTGAAAACTGACAGTTTAATCTATTTAGAGTACAAAAAATACTAAAACTCTCGGTTTATTTTCAAATATAATTTAAAACACTTTTTACTAAATTTTAATACGTTTGAATAGTACATACATTACCGATGTTTTACAATCAACTCAATCTATTAATCTATTAACTTCTGGTATGGAATAACTTCATAAAACTAAAATTATCAAAAATTATAATCGCGAAAATATAATATTTGCTAAAGGTAACTTTCGAATTCAGTTTTTATTATTTTGTTTCCTACAAATATCTTAACTTTTCCGCTTTCTTAAAAAACGCCAACTATTTGACAACTTATCATATACATGTGAATATATCGATTTGAATTTCATATTCATTAAGTTATGTTTTAAAATGAACTGTTGCAATTAAATAAGCATCTCATACTACAAGAATGAGAATAATTTATTATATTGATACAAATAGCTAGAAATATAAAATAAAACAATGTTGTTTTAAAGGAAACAGGCTCTTAGTAATTTTTCTTACTTTTTATCTTACTATTTATTTATTTTTTCCCCATATATATCTTTTGCCATTCTGCGTCGTTCTAATCTTCTACCTTTGCCCGTCATAAATATTAATCAAATTTGATCTTACACATTTGAATATATAGAGATATTTAACATTTCTATTACGGGAGAGACAATAAGGCTTAATACACTAAAAGACTGCGCCAACTAGCGAAACAAATCTAGCGCTGCACCTTAAGCTGGCCATCACACGATATCTACAAACTGTTTTCCCGGACCAAATAAATGTATGCAGTAACAAATTCCCATTGTAAGTGTTCACCTTGACTAATACTTATTCGAAATTTATGCGTGAATTCAGATGCCAGAAAATGCTCTAAGTTCATTCCGAAATTTAGAACACGACTGTCACTTGAAATAAACTTTAACAATGACGGTACTAGGAGCACAACATTTTGCTTGGGAAATAAGGGCTAATCACTGCAGATGAAAATCAGATCATGTGATCTGTGTCACCTGACTTAGACACAGAAACTAGGCAGCTGTTCCTTTATTCATTCCTATTATTCAAATGAATGATTGGTCACTTTTGTACGACTGCAGACTTTTTATGGGAGTTATGAATGTAGAATTAAACCAAATCAGTATTATGTATAACATTCTTTAAAACATAAAATGAATTAATTCATAATTCGAATTACTAGGAAACATAAAATACGATTTATGTATGAATAAAGAAAGCAAATCAAGTAAATTTGATGAGAGAACTGATAAATTGAGCTTTATTTTGGACTTTATTAAGAATAACTTCCATCAGTATAAATACTCGAGATTGAAGACAGTATAGTTGCTCATAATTTTTTTACGTATAATTTCCTTAAGTTCATACTTTTGTACTGCAAAGAGAATGGATATGTACGTTGCTAGTAAAATTCAACTATATCATACTCATGTTTTCACTTATTTTTAATTGCGGATATACTTGAATGAACATGTATGAGAAAAAGTCATGATTGTTAAACCTCTGAGAATGATTAGCACACGAAACTAAAATATTTTTTATTTTTCTTCATTACTTATAACTTTTATTAACTTAGTAATTTTAATTTTGTTCTTCTTTCTTAAGAACAGATAAATATTTGAGAAACTTTATGTTACACATTTCGATATCTGTAAGATTTATGCAACAAGAGAAGTAATGACGGCTCAATGCACTAAACACTGCATTAACGAAACAAATCTAAAGCTCTGCCCTGGAAAAGAGGGAAATTGCACAATATATATACAAACTGTCTTTTCGGTCCAAATAAATATAGGCAGTGACAAACTCCCATTATGAATGCTCACTCTGATTAATACGAATTCGGAATTTATGCTTGAATTCAGATACTAGAAAATACATTTCGAAATATAGAACCTGACTGTTACCTAAAATAAACTTTATAAACGACAATACTAAGAGCCCAGGATTTTACTTTTGAAGAAAAGGACTAATCACTACAGATGAAAAAATTGTGTCATCTGATTTTGACACACATATACTTGACAGCTGCTTCTTTATTTATTTATATTATTCGGATGAATGATTGGTTGCTTTTACGCGAATCCAAGCTTTTTGCGGGAGTTATGACAAGTTCAAAAATTATTTCCTACTAAATTGCAAAAAGACTTGAACTCTTAAAATAATTACATTGATTTTAAACATGTCTTACTCAAACTTTACATGCTTTGGACATAAGGAAGAAAAGATATAAATTTCCCACTTTCCCCCTAAAATGTAAACGAAATGAGTAAAGACTACAGCCCATGTGCCATCATACGATATAGTCCTCCATAGTTGAAAGGCTGCTCACTCCTGCTTTAGACTTTTATCAAAAATCACTTCCAGTAGTATGGATATTTCAGGAACACGCCGTTTATAACACTACAGTTACACGAAATAAACATTAAGAATGATGGTACTAGGAGAATATCGTTTTGATTGGGAAATACGTGCTAATCATTGCCTGCAGATGAATTCAGATAATGTGACTTGTATCACGACAGAAGAGAAGACAGAATAAAAGCAAAAAGTGCAATTGAATAAGATTCACCCTAGTTCACGCAATTATGCTCTAAATGGGTGATTTTACGTATTCGCTAGAAGTAGAATCAAATTGTGTCCCACAAGACTTATTTCTGGTTGTTTTATACAGAAAATATTTGTAATACAAGTAAGGCATCGTCCTTGCAGATAAAAGTCAGATCGTGTGATCTGTGTCACCTGATTTTGACATTTAAACTAGATAGGTGTTCTTGTATTCTTTTCTACTATTCAGACGAATGATTGGTTACTTTTAAACAAGGCCAGAAGTTGTTATTGGAATGAGTTCTTTAATAAAATGAAATTGCCGGGTTACGTATAATATTTCGTAATACCTGGAAAAAATTACAAGTAAATTTGTTTGGTTGGTTGGTTTGTAGAACTAAGATTTACCTTCTGTTACACAAGGACTAACGAGACCACTGTTTACTTCATAAAGCCTATTCCAATTAATAACTAATATCCATGTCAGCAGAAGAATTTGAACCACGGACTATGGTAAGCAAGGAAAGTCCTCCCCCCCCAATTTGGCCCTCGCCCGGCTCGATTCTGTTAACATATATACTCCGGTACTTAATACATCTTGTATCAGTAGTTTCATTTAAGCTGAACAAGTTATTTTTGTGACAATTTAGCTATAAAATCTACCATTTTTTATAGCTTTGAACTGATAAAATCTAACTTTCTAATCTGATGTATACCGATGACAAAGGAGCATAATTATAAGGATTAAGTAGCAAATATACTTTCATTTCTAAAACCATCTTTGATCTCATTAAAATAAAAGGTTACCATAAGATATTTATACTTTACTGATAAAAAATCAAAATGGAAAAATTTCCTTAATTTTTAAAGCCGCATTGCACTAAATATGATGTATTTTTGATACAAAAACAGATTAAGATATAGATTGCATTTTAAAAGCATACATCGCTTACACAGCTTTGTGCTCTATACATCCAGTACCATTTATTCTACAACAGAAACATTGAATCAGATAGAAAAGTGACTTAATGAAACAATGAATCCTAGCTTGTCCGACAGGTACCCATATGGGGCTTCTTTCATGATATACATTCTTTCTTCCACAAAAGGTTTCTCTGAAAATGATTCTTTCTGATTAGAAAGCGGGTATTTTCTTTAGACTTCAACATATTAATGGCTTCGGATACAATTTATTAACAGGCGTTTAATGCGAAGCTATAATATATTATTTATTTCCTTTGCGGCTCCAATAAAAGCATTAATATTTCATTATCTAAGAAAAATTAGTGTTTAACGTAATAGAATGTCACTTATATAATTCTATTATTTTCTTTTGCAGATAAGCTTTATTTTAAGGACTAAATATAAATATTATATCATTTAGCGCTTAATAATTAATTATATATTTGCCTATTTGTATAATATATACAAACACACACACACACACACACACACACACACACACACACACACACACACACACACACACACATATATATATATATATATATATATATAAATATATATACATATATATATATATATATATATATATATATATATATATACAGGGTGTCTATAAAAGAACTCCGGGGTTTTGAAGCAAAATATTTTAATGAAATAAAAAACATACATACATGTTTTATACATGACTGGCAAGCTTACATTTTCAAGTTTTTTTTTAACACTTAGTAAAGTTCTATATGAGCCCCGTTAGTGGCACGGCAGAAGTCTAAACGGTATTCTACCTCTTCCCATGTCCTGGCGAGCATGTCTGGGGGGACGGTTGCCACACAATTGACTATTCGTTCCCTAAGATGTTGAACATCACGAATTTTCTCTGCATACACAAGATTCTTGATATGCCCCCAGAAGAAAAAATCCAACGGAGTCTTAAATAAAATGGCGAATGATGTCGTTTTAAAAATGTGTTTTGAGCCTCTTGGATACTATACATTATTTTTCGAGATTTAATAATATATATTTATGATGCAATGCCTGTTTTGTTTGATTTTTATATACTCATTTACAACCCTACAGCTATCCGAACCTCTCATGAGTCTACTTGAATATTACTAAATTAGGATCAGGCTGAACAAATTAGTTTATCATATACTATTTAATTAGCTAAAATTATGAAGGAATAGCTACAAAGTTATGAAGTCTAAAATAAATGTTTAAATAAATGTTTAATATTTAACAAACCCTGCGTAAGTACCAGAAATCATAGAAAGAAAAAAAATTTCTTGAAAATGCATGAAAATTTGTAATTCAAAATTTCTCATAAATAAAAATGAAACTAGGCCTACTCCTCGAAACCATAAACTTTATATTTACATCAAGATTCTACAATGGAAAACAGAATGGACGGAAAGTTTAAATAAAATACTAAATTTTCTAAATATTAAAATGTTACCAATTTCTCTCCACAAGAAACAATATCTTATACACTGAAGTGCCTATAGCATCATGGTATGTAAAAACGTTTTTACTTTACAAATGCCGAACATTATCACCTAAGCTATTAGTTCACGAGCTCTCTACTGTTTTAAACAATACCTCACAACAAGAAAGCGCAACTAAAATGTTGAAATGTTCTTAGGCTTATCGGAGTTGTATAAAAAACAATTTAGGGAAGCACCAATCCTATTAACCCCTTGACATACAAATAAAAAGGAATTTGATGTGTCCAAAAATACTATTTAGTTCTTAGATGCTATTTAGTTCTGGCTCAACTGAACTGTGCAAGATGAGAAAACGAACGTTTTATTTTTAAATTTGCATTGCTATGTAACATTTTAATAAGGTTTATATATATAATGTTAATGGACAATAATTAAATAATAGTATGAAATTAGTATTTCTGTAAAGCATAAAACATTTCATATCATTTTCAAGTAAGTAGAAGAACTGACATTTTTTTTTACACTTCTAAGTTGATTCTCTTCATACATGATTTTTAAGGACAAATGAATCTTGAACAATCTAATGAAAACAGAATAGAAGCACGAGTTAAGTAATTAAATGATTTAATATTACGCTGCATGATGTCTTCCGGAGACGTCAAGTCTACTTTGTAACATGAAATGACTGACGTCTCTCAGACGTCATTGTATGTCAAGGGGTTCAATAGAGGTGGTCTCACAAACATATATGCACAGTTTAGACTTGAAGATGCACTGCTTTCTTTCAGGGAACAAATCTGGAACCAAACTGGTAACAGATCTCTCCTCCCAAATAATCCACTATTATTCGTTATCATTGAGATAAAGGGAAGGAGAGTCCAATGGCTAGGCCATGTGGAGAGGATGGAACCTGGTAGAACTACAATCAGACTTCTAAAAGAAAACCTCTCCTAATCCAGACCCAAAAATAGAGACCAAGAAATAGGTGGATGGATCAGGTCGAAGATGATAACTAACTGGAAACTAAACGTATCTAGTCGGGAGGAATTGAAAAAAAGTCTTAGGCCATGGGCCTTCAAGCGCTGTAGTGTTGATGATGATCAGGATGATTATTCGTAACTCAAAGAATCATATTTTGTTTAAGTATATTCTTGAGAGCCAGATTAACAAACAGTTTAACCGTGTGAAAAGAAAATGGTCGATTAATGCTTACTCTACCAAAGTTTCCTTTTTAGCTAATGAGTCACCTTTATCATTGTCTAAAATAGTATGGAAACAATATGGAGAAAGAAAATTATTATACAACATACGGATTCATTCTTGAGTATTGCCAAAACGTAAGAACGAAAAAAAAGGTTACTGATTAGATAAGACAAATTTTTACCAAAAGAAAAAAATATTACCAATTTAATAGTAAATAAATACATTGAAATTTGAAAAAAAGCTTCAAGTTTTGCACGATGTCACGAAGAACCCATGTACTAAATTTCATGCCTTTAGGTTGTATCTTTTACTAGCAATCATGTTTACATATATCTATAATAAATATTTTATGTACTAGATAATCCAGAATGCTATAAGTATAAGAATTCACAGGATGATTTTTTAACTCATAATAAAGGAGCAAGAGTGTTAAAGTTGACGTAGATAACACAGAAAAGTTATTTTCGTTAAAAAATATTAATGGGATCTCTCCATGATGCTACGATCAGAAAAAAAAATGTTAAAAGACTCTTGGGATGAAATTAATCAAATTTCTTATCAGGATGTGATAGAAAACTACAGGTTACTTGAAGTGCTTTAGTATCTACAAAAAAAGTTGAAAGAGAAGTTTTAGTTCTGTAGGGTTCCAAGCGAGAATAATACCAGCTTGGACCACCATCTGAGATGGGTTGGTTAGACACAGTGACCAATCATCTCCCTATCATTCCCATTAAAGAGGCGAAAATTTCAACAAAGTTTAGTTATTAAAGAAATTTGTTCAGACTCATCAGATTAAGAAATAATTATGTTAACATAAAATACTTTTAGATACGCTGAATTTCTTTGAGCGATATTCCTCAGTATTTTTCTTTTTGATTTATTTCTTGTCGTTTAAATGTAACAATTCGTATTAAAAATACATGATTTAAAAAAATAATTTACAGGAAAGTATTTGCTCACTTTGTTCTAAAAATTAGAACGACAATCATGTAAAAAAAATTGAAGTCTACGAAGCCATTGAAAAGCAATTTTTAAGTGTTAATTTACAATAATATTCATGATTAGGATAGGATGGCTTTGAAAAATGGCCGAATGAGTAGGGTGCTGCTCTTCAGTACCAAAGTTCATGGGTTTGAATCTCACTGATAATATGAATGTTCATAGCCATTTGGCAGTAGGTCCCGGTTTTGTTAGCCCGTATGTAGTAAAAGAATATACTATAGTGCTCCAAACCAACCAAGCTTAGGTCAACATAAAGACAAGTGTATTCAGTAGAGTGGAAGGTTGGTTTGTGTTCAGTGAGGAAGAGCGCTGCCTTTCGGTACTTGATTTCATGTGTTCTTAGACGATAGGTTTGGGTATGGAGCACAGTAGTAAATATTTTTCAGCACAAGGACTAATTATACCGGAACCTACTACTTAATCTTACACTGAATGTTTGTTCTTTTATAACTATGATTTGGATCAGTATCTTCTTAGTGCTCTAACGAAAACTGTTAAGTGAAACCAACTCAACCACTTTACAGAAGGATAGTTTTAAACAGGTAAAATATTTTAGTAGTTTATCCTTTTGTACTAAGAATCTTTATGTGTTTTATTGTATATGATATATTAATATTTAGATATTAGTTTTAATACTCATACAAGCACAAAAATTTAGTTCAAAGATTATTACAGTTTAAACCATAAATTATAGGGGGTACATTTTTTCTGAAGTGACTTCAATCAGTATCAAGGCTCAAAATCTTTTAAAAATTGTTAAAAAATTCCTTTTCTAATGATTAAAGGTTTTATTCTAAAAGCATAAAAGCTTTAGTCGCTCTATTCCAACCGCAATTGGACGTCTACCCTAGAGGGTAATTTATCTCCCTTCCTTTCACATTTTTACTTCTGTATTTTTTTACTTTCATCCATATTTGAATAATGAATTCCTCGCTATTTGCACAAACTTCCACATAAATTCTATTGCGGATCTTTACATATACACCTTGAATGTATCACTTCTCATATCATTTGTCAATGATGACATCTCGGCAGAAGTAGCTGATTGGGTTAGTGGGCTGCAATATGTTTTATTATCTCCCCGTTCATTTATCTCTGTGCTAGCTTAAGCTGAACAGAACAAGTGATCGTACGAGTAAGGAGGAAATAAAAAAAATATTCACCCGGAAATGTATTTTTCATGTGTGCACGAATTAACTGGAATAACATTATTTACCTTTTTTAATAATGTAGACAAATGCTTGCGAGAGCTCTAATTTTAATCCTCTAGCATGACATTACAAGAACAGATATGATGGAACAACTTAGGCTTATACAGTCGAAATAAAACTCGTACACTATGCTTTTTGTGCTCATTTTGAGATCCCGTTATCTGTATGTGAGGTAATATTACTCTATATGGTATTTTGTGTACACCGTTTATAACGTAATATTATGTTTAGGTTTAGTCTTTCCATTTATTCTTGTTTTTAAACGTATCATTTTGTTCACTTTTCCTGAAAATTTAATATCAGTGTTTAAAAGACCACCATTATTAAAACAGGGAGAAATAGAAAAGTAATCAGCATTAAAACAGGTAAGAGGTTAAAAGGAAAAAACACGAAAAAACATGTTAGAATACATAAACGATACTAGGACTGGATGATGTTAAAAATGTTACATCGCAATATAAAACCCGTTTTATATCGTAATTTAACGATTTAGCAATATAAAAAATATATTTTGATAATTTTAAAAGCTTTTTAATATAGTTTAATGTTACATTACAATATATCATTATACAATATGCCCAAAAGGAAAACATTTAAGAAAAAGGTTTTCAATAGTATTTTACTCCGATAAAAATTCATAATCTATAAAATTACTTCAAATTATTCCTATGGAAGAGTCATGCAGAAACAAGAAATAGAAACAAGTCAAATATTTAAATTTTATTCTATGTACACTTAAGTAATAACATACTTGAATAAAATATTTTAATATATTTTTTATTTTGCGACAAAAATACAAGTAACTCTTCATTTTGGGGGCATTAATGAAGTTTTTCGGCTTGTAATTAGGTCCAATTAAAATTTTTTATATGTCTTAATGGTAAAATTTAAATATTACATCTGTACGAACTCGCAGTCTTAAACACGATTTCGTGATGTGAATAAATCGGAGATTACGTATATCGCGCATGCGCTCTTATCCCTCTTACAATATCGGGGAATCCGAAAGACGATTTTCGTACATCGGTACGCTATATCACGTATGCGCTATCACTCGTTCCGAAAAACGGTTTAAAGATGTATATAAATTGGTGATCAGGTAATATCGCGCATGCGCCATGCTTCTCAGATCCGAGAAATCAGAATGACGTTGTTTATATATCGGGACATGAATTTTGGGATTGCTGTATTACGCATGTGCTGTTACTGTCAAGATATCGGAATGATGATTTCATATCGGAGATCACGGAGAAGCTTAAACCTATTTAGCTATATCGGCGTTCGTTTCACATCGTGATACATCGTCAAACTAAATATTTGGAAATTGGAGTCACCATGCATCACGTTATGTCGATATTTAAGAAAATATGGATATATTACACAGTCTTAAATTGCACCTAATAAAAAACTAAACTGAAAATATTTTTTTTTAAATTTTGTATAGTAAACGAGTTTTACCTCTACCATGTTTATTCCATATCCATCTAAATAAGAGCTATATTGTTTAAAAATATTATGCAAAACTTAAATATTTATTTGTAGTTATCTTTGTTATTCAATAAAAAGTGTTACAATTTTCCCATTTAAAATCTCAAATTGAACTGAAAAATTCTTGTTTAAGAATTAGTTCGATATTTATACTGAGTGTAAATACTGAGTGTTATACTGAGTGAAAATATATATAATTAGAAATGTTATTTTATATTTCTTCTCATGCAAGTAGCCAAAAGAGAGTCGTAAATATTTATCTTTCATATAAAAGTCCGTAACATTTTTTTTTTTTTACCCTGGAATGATATTTCATTTTAGTTAGACGCTGGTACTATTATTAAGTCTGCAAGACTTTCTAAAAAAATATTTTAAAACAAAGAAAGACTAGTAACGTACACGGTTTCATTTAAAGAATGGTTAACTGAATAACTTATCTTCCGTTTTTGACAACTTATTATATTAATTACAAAACATCTCCAAAACGTAAAGATAGTGTTGTAGGGTTAAGTGCATAGATGACAAATTTTGCTTTTTAATATTATATATTGCAACTAACTTTTATTTTATATGCTATAAGGTAAATAGTTAGGAAAATTCAAATGATTATGTCAGTCGGAAATGAGTTTGGTTTAGTTTGGGTCTCAACGGTCTACTTTTTTATAAAAGGAGGGTTAATGAGACTGGGATCTACTGCGTAAGGCCGAATCCTAACGGCTACGAATATCCTTGTCAGCAGAGGGATTCAAATCCAGTACTGAAGTGCAGCGCTTTACCGTTCGGCTATCGTCCAACCGGAAATACAGTAGGAGCATTTTAGATATTCATTAAATAAAAAATTATTTTTCTGAAAAATGTTTCAAAGTTATAATTAGTATAAATTTTATGTTTTCTGGATATAAATATATTTATTATAAAATGATGTATATTAAAAATTTCTTTTTGATTCTTGTACTTATATAATTTGTAACTCCACTGAAATAGAAGTATTGAATTATCAGTAAAGTTTCCCCAGGTGTTAATTTAATGTTTGCCTTAATGTATTTTCCTCTGAGAACATTTCAGAATTATAAATGAATTTTTTTTTAGAGACAAAAATTTAATATTATTCATTCATTACCTTTAGCCAAATAAACAGAAATAATTTGCAGTAAGTAGTATTTTTCAAAGATATTTTCCTACCAAACGCATGTTTTAGTTTTCCGTTTTAAAAAATAATTTTAAAGATCTTGTCAGATGCATATGAATTACTATTATTCATCTAAATCAGTGGTTTCTAATATTTTGTGGACCATCTTCTCCTTTGCAAGAAAAAAATATGTCAACGCCCCCTCCTCCATAATAGGTAATTATACCAAATATTAAGATATTTCATATTTCAATATTTAGTATATCTATTGCTGTATCTGTGTTATCTGCCTATCTATTAAAAATCCCAAAGTAAAAATTAATTAAAACGGCAATCAAAGGCTTTAAAAATTGTTTACTAAAAACTTACACAGGTATAATAAAATATATAAGAAATAAAAATAATGAGATTGTTGAGGCTAGTGGAGTAACAATTTGTTAATTTCGATTCCAATTTCACTAACATCCTTAGGAAATCACCACATTTGGTGATATTCCTTTTCGTAGTCAACTATCTACTGAGACGTAGCTACGTTCAGCTAAATATGATGAAGGTAATGCTTTAAAATCACTGCTCTCTAGCTAAGGGGTGGTCAAATGCCGATGTTTGGTGGAATACATGAAATGTATAATTGAAAGAAATATATCATCTATTATTATGGTAAATACAATATTATTCGAGCTGCAGTAGCTCAGTCGGTAGAGACAACTATCTCTTAACTGGAGAGTTGCGGGTTCGGGGCTGGAACCGATCTAAGATCCATCGTATTCGTTAATAGTGACTGGGGCACTTAAAATATATTCGTGGTCATGTCCTCCAAGTTCTCAAACGATACTTCTGGGGGTAGCAGGCCAGGCTTGAGAGTCTTCTGCTTGGTCCCTACAGCTAAATTACGAGGAGAGACGTACTTCCTCCCTAGCGGTTTTTGTCAAACATAAGGAGCACTCCTTTGCCTTAATTCCTGTGTCTCTGGCCCACGTGCTTGGCTCATTCAAGATTCATTGGTAACAACAATAACAATATTAATCGATTGATTTATTGATTATTTTTATAGATACAACGTCTAGTGGTATCTATTCGTGGTCACAATGGCCTCCAAATTTACAAACGATACTTCTGGGGTAGCAGACCAAGCTTGAGAGTCTTTTGCTTGGTCCCTGTATCTAAATTACGAGGAGAGACGCACTTTCTCCCTAGCGATTTTTGTCAAACAAAAGGAGCACTCCTTCGCCTTAATTCCCGTGTCTTTGGCCCACGTGCTTGGCTCATTCAAGATTCATTGGTAACAACAACAACAATATTAATCGATTGATTTATTGGTTATTTTTATAGATACAACGTCTAGTGGTATCTATTCGTGGTCACAATGGCCTCCAAATTTACAAACGATACTTCTGGGGTAGCAGGCCAAGCTTGAGAGTCTTCTGCTTGGTCCCTGTATCTAAATTACGAGGAGAGACGTACTTTCTCCCTAGCGATTTTTGTCAAACAAAAGGAGCACTCCTTCGCTTTAATTCCCGTGTCTTTGGCCCACGTGCTTGGCTCATTCAAGATTCATTGGTAACAACAACAACAATATTAATCGATTGATTTATTGATTATTTTTATAGATACAATGTCTAGTGGTAGCCCACTTTAACTACCTTAACGCCACTGAAACCGCTACTGCCCCCTGGAATACTTCAATATTAACTGGGGAGGGGGAATACCACCCTCGTTGGGTACCTATGATCTATATAAAATAAAGTAACAAGGAAATTTTAAAGAAAGATTTAGAACAACACAACAAAATTCTGAAAAGTCAGAGTGAAGACGGATTAAAAAAAATAAATGTAGTATACAGATTTTTGCCCTTTCCTTTCTTTTTGCGACCTTTTTATCAGCCGCATTTTCCAATCTGCAGGTAATTAGTTCCTTAAAGAACTTTTTAGAATTTTAATTTTCATTTCAACTGAAGAACGGGAGAAGATTTAAAGGCCCATAATGACTTGGGGTTAATGACCCCGAGTCTTAAGATCGTAGATTATTGAAAAGTTATCTTTCAGATCTTGATCAAGAGTTTATCACTGTTAATATCATTAAAAGAGTATTTTTGTTTCAGGAATCTGCTTAAGAGGATTACAAATTTTTTAAAAATAGAATGTCAGGTTCTTTTAACCCAGCCACTTATGACGGGAATATTCCCGAGGCTGATGTTTTGCATGTGGTAAAATTTGATTTCACATCCCATCATGGCTTCTTTTATAATGAAAAATCGGGCGTTGCGGACTAGCCTGCTTACTGAACTAAACTTAAAAAATGAGTAAGATTTATAATAATTATCTATTTTATGCAAAATACAATTACGTATAGAATGCTTATAAAGCTGAAAACTGTTCTATATAATTGTATTTATGGCATTTTTCGCAACTTGAAAATGGTGCAATTGTCTGATTTATTTTTGTTATATTTCTTAAAAAAAGAAAAATATCCATGCGTAATGTATGTCTTTCTTGTTTCTCACAATGAGAATTATATTTCAAACATTGATTAAAGTTAAAAATTCGGAAAAAGAGCTTCAGTGATAGTCAGCTACCTTAATAGTTTTTTAAGCTGTTATTAGGACAACATTAGTAATTCTCGAAATTACTTCCAATGTGATCAGGCATATTTTACCTCAAGACTGTACTATGGCAGAACGATTGCCGAGTAGGTGGAGCGCTGCAATTCACTACTGGAAATCTTTCTAAATCTTACTTTGGAATGGAAGTTCGTAGTCAACTACAGAATTAGCTTTAAGAGGACAATGAAACCAAAGAACAGGACAAAAGAACAGAATTTGACCGATAATAAAAAATTTTTTCATTCTTCATTACCTAAGGGTGAATACACGGAGATAATCTGCAAATAGTGACATTATTTAATGATATTTTTCTGCCAGAGGCATGTTTTGGTGTTTGGTTCTGAATAATTTAAGAGAACTTGCTCTCTAAAGCTATCTAATATATCTTACATTAGTTCATAACAAGAATCATCCTTTATTATGTCAGGACGTACTTTGTAACTGTACTAATATTGGATGTCTTTAATATACAATTTTTCATTCAAATAAAATGAAGTAAACAAGAAATAATTCCAAGAAAGGGACTAAAGCTTTGGAATAACATACCACAAAATTCAATTAAGGGGCAATGAATTAAGGTATAAACTAACGTAGTATAAAGTTTTTCTTTCTCCCTTTTCGTTTTGTGATCTTTTTATAGGCCACGTTTCCCAATCTGCAGGTAATTAGTTCCTTATAGAACTTTTTCAAATTTTAATTTTGATTTTAACTGAAGAACGGAAAAGGGTACGAAGGGCTCATAATGACTTATATTATTAACCCTAGTTTTTAAATCGAACATTATTTAAAAGTTTAATTTCAGTTCTAAACTAAGAGTCAATCATTAACCGCTTGCCTGATTATCCCGAGTTTTCTCGGGTTTGTATACATTGCAGTTAATTATTATCACAAGAACACTCAGGCGAAGAAAATTTGTCAATACGATTTGTTTTATCACGGTTTTACTTGGCCTGGAGGAAACGAAAGGAAATATTCAGCTTTGATTGACAGTTTGCCAAGTTTGGTTTGTTTCGCTGTTCTTTTGGTGGGACTGGTCACGTGTTTTCCCTATTGTATACTATACGTCGGCTTGTGGATTAGTAATGTATAAAGAAGGATAGTTACGAAAAATCATCGTGAAGAGTTTTCTGCCACATCAGGAAGACCCACCATTAGTCCTTCACCACTCAGGTTAACCTTATGGATTTTTCCAGATGTTATTTCTGCTACTGCAAAAAAATCAAATCCAACGAGACAGTGTACTATGTGCTCCCGTAAAAGGGATTCCAGAGGTAAGCCAGCAAGAAAAGAAACCAGATACCAGTGTACAGAATGTCAGGTATCACTTTGTGTTGACCCGTATTTCAAAAACTATCAAACAAAGACTAATATTCAACATTTTTCCATTTGTCGAGATAACTCTAACTAATAACATAGTAAACTAATATTAAAACTAAATGCTTTTGCACCTGTAAAAAAATAAAGATTCATCTTAAAACCTACACATTTTGTTTCGTTTCGTTTCGTTTCTTCGTATTTAATAATAAAATAAAAAAATGTGATGATTTTTAAAAATTTTTTTTCAAAAGTATTTGCAAGGGAAGCGGCTAATAATACCAGAACAAACATATTTTTATTTTCCACTAGATTTTTTATTTCTTGAATCTGTTTAATGTTTTCTAAAGCAGAATTAGTAATATTCAAAATACTTAAACCGTGATCGGCTATATGTTACTTCAAACTAGCGATGAATCCGAACGATAGCCAAATAAGTAGAGCGCTAGAAATTAGGCAACGAGTTTGTTCTAGTCTTACCTCTGCCATAGATATTCGTTGACGTCCAGAATTAGTTCAGAAAATAAGTAAACTTACAAAAGGGCAATATATGACCAAGAATTTAAATTGTTTTATTTCCTAATTTTAAATAAACAGAAATAATCCGAATTAATAATAAAGATGTTTATTTATGCCAGGACATGATTTCGTATTTGGTTTGGAAAAAATATCTTAGAAAACTTATTCTCTAAATTAATGTTTTATAACGATACTAATATTAGATGCCTTTATTTTACTATTACTATTTCAAATAAAATAAAGTAACAAAGAAATAATTTCGAGAAAGGGACATAAAGCCTTGGAATAACAAACTACAAAATTCTAAAGAGTTGCTAAGTGACGATGGATTAAAGAACAAATCAATGTAGTACAAAGTTTTTCTCTCTTCCCTTTCATTTTGTGACCTTTTTATCGACTGCGTCTCCCAATCTGCAGTTAATTAGTTCCTTACAGAACTTTTTCGAATTTTAATTTCCATTTCAACTGAAGAACAGGAAAGGGTTCATAGCCCCTAATGACTTGTGGTTAATGTCCCTCAATCTTGAGATCGGGGATTATTCAAAAGTTAACTTTTAGTTTTTAATGGAGAGTTTATAGTTATTAATACCAGAACGGGAATTTTTTTACTTTACCCAATTATTTTTTCTTAGACGAATCTGCTTAATAGGGCTTCAAGCTGTTATCAATACATTATTACCAATACTAGAAAACTAATAATGCAATCTGCATATGTTACTTCAAGACAATACTGAGCCCGAATGATGGACGATTATGTACAACATTGCCATTTCATTCTAGAGTTTATTTGAATCCCAACATTGGCATGGATATTCGTAACCTTTAGAAATGGGCTTTAACACTCTCGTTCACCATAGAACTTAAGCTAAGCTCTTAATGTAAGTAATCAAAACTTTCCAAAGCAATTTTTCAACAAACTTTTATCTTTATTGATACCACTTATAATCTAGTCTTCATACGGGGGGCTTCTAGATAGATTTCGCATTTTTAGATTGGAGTTGGTAGAACAAACATGAAAGGCTCATTTCTCATATTAGTTGTAGAAATGAATGTAGAAAATAATTCTGAGTTTCATTTTGTATCTTTGTTACTAATTATTTATTACTAATAAGTACTTTTTTATAAGCATTGTTACTTAATTTCCTACTAATTGTTTTTATAATAATATATTAAATGCTAATTTAAGTATTAATGATATCACTAAACACATTATCTGCTTTACTTGATTTTTTTTAAATGTATATTTAAAGTAAATCTCGTACAATTCTTCACTTCGTACACTCATAGTAAACTGTTTGAGATTTTAAAAGCGAAAATTTGAAAACATTTTTTACTTTAATAACAAATGAAACACTATTTTTACTAAAAAAACTTGTATCATTTTTAAAAAGGGTAAAAGTAAAACTCAAACACTAAACAAAATTTTCAGTTTTAGAAAACTTAAAACATGATATTTCCAGTTTAGTGGTTTATTGGTTATCACCCGAGGAGTTCACAACTAGAATGTATTAAGTCCATTATTTTTATATAGTTATAAGTATTATTTTATATAGTTATAGAGTTATAAGTGTATTTAAATTAAAATTTAAAATTGTTATCGTAAGGAAATTTCACTTGGCAAATAAGGATTAAGGTTAAAATTCACAAAAATCTTCCTTATTTGATAATTATCTTTTATTTTATGAATCATTTAGCATGAAAATGTTTTAGATTGCAATAGTTGCTGTGGATGCCGACATTTTGCCCATTCTTAGCAAGAAATCGACTACTGTCCTGATATTCTCTGCGACAAAGGCACTCGTGTGGAAATAAAATAGTCAATATTGAGCTTGAATTTTTAGGACATTGATATTTAAGCTGTGTAAAAATGTTTACAACAACGAGTTATAAGTGTATTTAAACTAAAATTTTAAAATGTCACCGTAAGGAAATTTCACTTGGGAAAGTAAGGATTAAGGTTAAAATTCACAAAAATCTTCCCTATTTGATAATTCTCCTTTATTTTATGAATTAACATGAAAATGTATTAAACCGCAATAGTTGCTGTGGATGCTCACATTTTGCCCATTCTTAGCATGAAATCGACTCTGTCCTGATATTCTCTACGGCAAAGGACACTCGTGTGGAATTCATTGTGCCATAAAAATTATTGAACCATCAATGTCGTTAATTTAAATCTATCCTCCTTATTTTATGAATTATCAAACATCAAAAGATCACAGACCTTTTACTGACGTCCCGTGTAAGTAGAAACACATCCATGTAAAAAGATAAAATGCTTTAAAAATAAATATATATGTTTACTAAAATATATTTCTCAATGAACTGTTATGTAAGGTTATTGTTTCAAGATTATTCAAGTATAAATTTAGATGTAAGTATTTTTGAATTTTGAGTGGTTACAAGAGAAAGACTTTAGTATGTGACTTTTCCCTTTTTTTGGTCTGTTCTAAACAACTGATACCTTTTCTTACCGTAATGTCATTTCTGATGTTTCCAATTATCGGCTAGGCTGCATGTATAAGAGAAAAAAGACTGGAAATATTCCAAAAGAGCTTTGTTTTGAAAGACATTTCGCTAGGATCAAAAACCTTTTGTATTACTCAGCAATAACACATTTATGTAGCTCAAAGCACTTTTTGACAAAGAATGAAAGCAACAAATCACTCACGAAACAAATCCTTATCAATAAAGAAAAGTTAAGTCTCATTCCCAAAACTGTCGAAAGGAAAAGAATTACTTAGTCAAGAGAGAGAGTGTCGTAAATTTTCTTGCTATTGTCATGGTAATGGCTGTCCAAAAGAGCCAGGGTCGAAAGGATTACTAGACAACTATTTTCTACACAAGTATGTAACACCCAAACATTCGTAATTATTTTAAAATGCGTAAAAAGGAACATGAAAGAAGTTCATAAATTTTGTAAGGAAAAGACTCTGGAGCCGGAAATTCTTAAACACGCAAAATGATTTACATTAATATACTCAAGCCTCTTTATACGGAATTTTTAGGGCAACGTTTCGCTAACTCAGAAGTTCAAGTTTTGTTCTCTTAGTTGAACAAGACAGTCAAATTTTAACTTACACATCAATAAATTCCTTGATTAAAACAGATTTCTTAAAGAATAACTTTATCTACCAGAGTGAGTAATTAATTGATTCAATAGTTTATGGAGGGGGGATTTGTTTATATGCTAATAGTTAAAAGATTTCTATCTCTAATATGGGGCCAAAGTTTTAGTTATGAAACTTTAGTTACTTATTTATACTTATTTTAAATGCGGATTATTGTATTTGGATCATTGAAACAAACTATGAAGAGAGAATAAATTGTTAAATCCGTATTTGCGAGGCATGCTTGCATATGTATACGTTGGTAGTATTGGAGTCTGTAAATGGGATTGGTTGTTTTTGTTACCAACTAATAAAATATACTGAAGGATTTTATATGTATTCTGTAAACACATGACATGTTAACACTGTATAGTATTGTATTCTTTATATCTCAACATATCGTACTTGTATTTCTAAAATGATACAAATCAAAAAACAGTATTTCTGAGTTATCAATAAGGTAAAATTGGATAAATAATCCTTCATAGAAAACATCGGAAGATGAATAAATTGCCTTCTTAATCCTGTAATATGGGGCTAAAGTTTTAGTTTTGAAACTTTAGTTACTTATTCGCACTTATTTTAAATGCGGATTATTGTATTTGGATCATTGAAACATCCAACCATGAAGAGAGAATAAATTGCTAAATCCGTATATGCGATGCATTATTGCATATGTATACGTTGGTAGTATTTGAGTCTGTAACTGTGATTGATTGTTTTTGATACAAACTAATAAAATATACTGAATGGTTTCATATGTATTTTGTAAACACCTGATATGTTAACATAGTATAGTCTTCTTTATATCTTAACATATCGTACTTGTATTTCTAAAATGATACAAGTCAGAAAACAGTATTTTGACTTGAGTTATCTTTAAGGTAAAATTGGGTAAATAATTCTTGATAGAAAATATCGAAAGGTGAATAAGTTGTCTTCTTAACCTGCCACCAGTGCAATTATGTCAATCTTCATGTCCAAAAGTTCTCTCTTCCCCTGATATAGCAAGAGTGTCAATATTAAACAATAATATTGAACAAAATACAAATTAAGTATTAAGTAATATTGATTTCCTTTTTTCTAAACACTTAAAAATTTTGGTAAAATTATTAGTTACGTAATTGTTTTCTGCTACGCTCAATGCACAATGTTTGTAACTTTCTCATAACATTAATTTTTAATTTGTGTCATAATAGAAATACATGCGATATCCAAGAAAAATTTAACTGGATTTATTGAAGTAGTTTTTGAAGAGGTTTACCCAAATTATATGTTAATATATGGACTATATATATTGAACTGTAAAAGGTAAACTATAAAATTCCAGGTACAAAAACTTAAAACTACACTACAGAAGTCCTCTTTAAATCATTTCGGCCTCTAATTTCATTGTCATTTGAATGATAATAAATATACATGAAAATTGTTACGACACAAGCATTATCAGTAAAAAATTAAATATAACTTATTCAGAAAATTTTTTCTCAATCTTACAACAATAAATGATATATGAAAACTTTAAAAAATGACGATTATACATGTAAACTACAGACGTTATCTCACGTAAACACAAGATCCCTATTTTCAATTTTATGACAAAATCGTTCTTAATTTCCAATGACACAAGTTACTTTATTTTTGTATGTTGTAGAAAGAATTTGAAATCTTTATTATTTGAAAACTCAGGTTATTATTTGAAAACAGTAATTGAACAAAATGTTACAAATTTTTTTGCTTGAGATTTTATTTTTATTGGAACTAAGTTTCCAATTCTATAGATAGTATACAAAATACAACTTGTTGATGGTAATTGTTAAATATTATGATCAAAATTTAAAATTATATACTTGTAATATATCAAGATTATTCCTTTTTCCCTTCTTATTTTTAATACCTTATTTCCCAGCCATTAAAGTAGATAAAGGAGTGTTTTCCAACTTAAAGCCTTTCTACTCATCTGTGAAAACCAAAGCTGGAGTAAACGCTAATTTTATATTTACTTGTCAGATTTTTTCAGATGTCCCAGGAAAATAGTATCGCTTTTGCAATATTAAAATGTTGCCTGTGACTTTTCGAGTTATCTTAAAGAATTAAGATGCACTATTACCTCCCAAATAGTCTCATTGGAGGAAAATACCATGACTCGCTCGCTGTGGGGCCAACAATGGTGTAAAATGTGTATATCATTAGATAATTCTCTGCAGAGCCACTGTAAAGGCAGTCGGTTGACAGATTGTGGTTTGTTGATTCTCAATCATCTTTAAGTTCCATAACTCTGGATTCGTTTTTTGAAATCACAACTACAATTCGACTAAGAGTACTTTTTGTCCAGTAAGACCGAGTAGATTAAATATTAACGGCTTATCTCTTGTAATCGGTGAAAAACATTTCAATGGTTACATACATGCATACAAAACATTTACGACTTACCTCCATCGTTTGTGAATGGTTCATAGATTTGATAGCATTGATGGCACACTGTCTAGAAGCGAAGGTTACGAAAGCGCAACCTGAAAAATAAAATCACGTCACTATTAGAAGTTTTAATAATTTACATATATTAACCAAGACATGAAAATTATTTAGCATTAAAACATTATAATGACAGGTTATTAATATTTTACAAAAAAGCCTTGAATCTGCACTAAGTAACAATTCATAAGCGTATTTTGTGTTACATTGATTAATTAATCTTTAAATAGAAAATTTAAACAGAAATTATCCTTTTTTTCTCTCTGTAATGGCTGATTGAGAACACCATGGCTACCCTGGTCTTCTGCACAAAGACTAATTAGATTCATATCAACTACTTAAAACTAATACATAATGGGAAGAAGGATCCATGCTAAGATGTACTACCGAAAAACAGAGCCCTACCTTTTCGGCCATTGCCTGACCCCACTTTAACGAAATGACATTTTCTTGCAATATTACTCCATAGCAGTTTTATAATAGAGTTTAGGGGTAGGAAGTACCTACTTTCAGAAAAATGTAATAAGCAGCTATGATAGTTACATTTATAAAAGGAAATTTGGTAAATATAGGGTAAGGAAAACAATCTCACTTTCATCCATATCAAGAATGGGATTCGAATCTACGAACTTCACTACCAAAGAGCAGCACCATACCCCTTCAGACAGCATTTGGCTACAAGGCTCTGTAGAAACAGAGTCTTTATGTAAATTTTTTAAAACACCAGTTTTCATATTCACCCTAACGGTGTAGTGCATTTTGTAATTATGTATAAATACTGTAAAACTTTTGCATTTTGGTTGGTTTTTACATGCATTTTTACTATTTGCGTATTAATTTGACCAGTACCTACTATTTAAAGTCAATTCATAATAACTGCAGATATCTATGCGAGGGACAGGATTTCCAACCAACGCATAGCATCTGCCTGTTTGTCTAGTAGCCGATGAAGTAGAAATATAATTTACATTTTTAAGCATTTACCTTACATTTCTAGTATTTTCCTTTTACTTTGCTTCAAGATATTTCTATACTGCATCTACATTTAGATTTGTCCACTAACTAATTTTACTTAATGAATTTAACACTTAGAAAAGCTTATTATGAATATGACATTTCCTAAAAATGTTCCCTGTTAGAAAACCGATATTATGTACTAAATATTTAAAAACGATTAACTAAACCCTGTATGCAAATGGAAAACTTTGGAACTCAGATCTAAGTATAATAAATTTATACTTAAAAAATCCTTTTCAAAGTCGATTTTATTATCACTGTCCTTCATACTACCATGCAACAAATTCCGATGTAAATAGGCTAAATTATCCCTGAGACAGTGAGTTGTCAGAGCGAACAAAGATACATTTCAATTAGCAGAGGATGTCTTACATTGTAATCTAGAACACATCTAGTTCTATCAGGTATGGAAATTCAGAGCTGGCGTTCTTTAAATTAAGTCTCAGATTCAAGTATACGGTAAGTTTAACATAATGCCTTATTTGGGACGCCTTTAAATATTACAATTCAGTTTTATAATTCATCAAATTAAATATTCTTTCCCTATTCTCATAAGATGAGCCGCCATGTACATTTTTTTTTTGTCCAGGAAATGTTTTGTAATGAATTATAACACAAATGAAAGTTTAAATTTTTTTAAATTTCTATGTTAACACGAAATAACGTTAAAATATAAGTCTTATTTACGAGTATTATTTTAAGATTAAATGCTTTATGCAAACATGTCTGCTACTTTAATTGTTACAGGTTTGCAACTGCTGAGGTACTTTCAAAAAGGTGAGAAAAGTGACAAAAAAAAACAGAATAAGTGACTAAAAAGTGACTAAACATTGAAAAAAAGCGATTTTTTTCTCCTCTTGATTACAGATGCTATTTAAGATTTTTGATTAATGATTGATGCAAGACATGATTTTAGCATCAAATAGAAAAAAGGTTAAAAATTTTGTTTTTTTTGTTTAACAAAAATCTATAAATTAAATAAACATAATTATAAACAATTTTCTTATTTTTTTTTTTTTTTTGAAATAAAAAAAAACAAAAAAAAAAAAAAAAAAAAAAGAAATGTGTGCTTTGACGTAAATTACTTTAATGTTTATACAAATGTAGATTTCAGTTCTTTTTTTTTTAAATTCTGACTAATTACATTTTAATAATTTTTTTTTTTTTTTTTTTTTTTTTTTTTTTTTATAAAAAACAGACTTTTGCTGTTTTAGTGATGTTTACTTAAAAAAGTGACTAAAAGTGATCAATTGTAAAAAAAATTGAAAAAGAGAATTGTTGGTTTATAGCAAATCTTTAGATTAAACTTAATTATTATAAATTTTTAATTTGATAATTTTTTGAATTGAATTGAAGGTCACAAAAAAAATTGTTCAAAAAAACAGACATAGAAAGCATTTGAGTCCGGAGCAACAGCGTGGTTTGAAATTAACATGCTAATTACAGATTAATCTTAAATTCTTAAATTTTAAGCAATTAAATTTTGTAAAAGTAAATTAAAATTTTAAAGGTAAAAAAATTATGCATTTAAACAACTTTTTTAGCTTTTATTCAACAACTTGTTTTTACAAGATTTTATTTTTAAAAAACAGACTTTTGCTGTGATACACTATGAAGAAAGTGACTGTTTACTTAAAAAAGTGACTAAAAGTGATCAATTGTAAAAAAAGTGACTAAAGGTGAGAAAAGTGAAGGCATTGCAAGCCTGTTGTTATATAATAAACTAAAATAAACAAAAACATTGGAATCCAAAACGAGAAAGCTACGCAAAAAAATTAATTCAATTCTTGAGTTCCGAGTCTGACATATTAAACTATCACATTTTACTTGGTAAAATGAACAGTTCCTTTTCTCCCATTTCTATCAAGCATTATTACTTATAACGAAAAAAGTCTCCAAGAAATTTTCGAAAAGAAAGGAACTCCATTTCTCTAACAGCTGAGCATCTATCTCAATCTCTCGGAACACATCCTGGATCTAAGTGTTGGTCAAGAAATGAAAGAGTGCATGAACAACTATGATTGGTCACCCATCCCAGACAACGGGGTCAAATATTTGCGAAGACTAAGGAGTATAAATGGCCTTTTGTTTGTCTACTGCACTTTGACAAGCTTACTCTTATTTCCTTTTCCCATCTTTCACTGGTTTTAATTTTTTATCAAAAACACTTTTTTTTCAGAAAAAGAATTATATATTTCAGTCTATACATTGTTATATGAAAATACTTTTTGTCTAATAATAAATAAAATAAAAAAAAATTAATGCCTGCGTGTAACTTTATTCACTTTGTTGATTAAAAAATAATAATTCTGGAAAAATGGTGCACATACTTTGTTCCTTTGAATGGGAGTAATACAAATACAGATTTACTCTCGTAAGAATGACATAGAAGGTAGAGACTTTAGGATAATATTTTTCTTAACATATTCTCAAAAATATATTTCAATAACTGACCGTTATTATTAAATAAGAAATGGTTATGAACAGTCTTAAACAGCACCAATCATATAAAGAACAAAATTAGCATGAAATGGTAGCTTTAAAAATGGATTAAAATAATAAACAATTGTTGTTTTTTAGCACAAACGAATGTATTAGGACATCAGTTTAATGATTTTATTACCTTGACATAAATGAGCAGTACATTTTACCTATACTACATTTGTGTAATAAAATGAGAAAACAAACTGATACAAACTTTAATGCTTGCAACGAGTAACTTTATTTACCTAATAAATGCTATTCATACTTGGAGGAAAATAGGATATTCCAGGAAACGATTGTGGATATCATTAGTTCCTTTGAATGGGAATAATAAAAATGCAGATTTCCTCTCTTCAGAATGGCAAAGAAGGTATACACTTTAAGATAAAATTTTTCCTAACACATTCTCAAAAAGATAACTGACTGACTTATTACATAAGAAATGGTTACTGGTAGTCTAATACAGTACTAATCATAAAGAATATAATTCATAATGGTACTTGGTATATATGTTGACTCAGTCAACGAGGCATCAGAAGTGAAACCCTCAGTCAAATAGCAGTACAAACCCTTATAGCATGCTGAACAATGTACAATTGCTGAAGCTATCTTGCTTTCATCTTGCGTATCGGGAGTGTCATCACGCTTTGACGTCACCTTTCGGCGTCCACTTCCGGATTTCGGAGTGACTCTGTTCTTGTCCGTCCATTGTTTCCATATTCGTATCACCGTGCTACTGTTACACTGCACTCGATCTGTGATTGCACGATAGGAAATTCTTCACGAAGACCAATGATCTCTTCCCCCCCAAATACCCTTATATAACCTTACTCCCATATACTAAGAATTTTCTAAACTACATTATACTTTTAATTTTATTTTCAGCTCTTTTCTTGTCAGTTCTAGCAGTCAGATGATCTTTTCGAAGAATAGTCAATTCATAAGAATTTCCTGAAAATTTCATATTTCATTTCTTTTATTATTTTTTACAAACATGAGTTTATTTTAAGTTCTTACTTTCTGGAGCAAAGAATAAAAAACTTATATCGTAAAACATAATATTAAAAAATAAATATATCAATATCCATATACAATAAGTAACAAGACTCATTTTATAGTGGAGAAAATACTCATCAAATTAGTAATTTATGTGGAATAAAAGAAAAGCTGGTTTCATCAACAATAGTGTTCGATAGATCGAACATACATGCTGATATACTACAACGTATCGTGATTAAACGCAATGTGTTTTCACATCGCCTACCATATACAGTCAGTCGTCACAATAATACAAAGCTTCATATTGTTGATTACTTAGCAGCCGTTTTACCGAAGAATAACGTAGACACAAGGGTTGGAACTTTAATAGTGACAACACTCCTGTAAAATCACTACGCAATCAAACCAAATAATGTCGCATATACCACACGTGAGCTACATACCTACCTCACATCTCAGCAAAAAGACTCGTTCTTCCTAAGTCATGCGTATGTGGAGTGACAGGAATAACTGATCCTTGTATTACCTTGCGGTCTAAAGTAAGTGTTGTAAGGATGTTTTCTAAACAAGAACAGGGAAGTCAGATAAAAACTGAATGTGCCAGAGGTCGTACAACACGACAACGAAATCTAAAGCTTCAAGAGGCTTACACAATTGTAACAAGATGGGTAAAAGTCTTCAATGAAGTACCCCAAAATGGGGCAGACATGCATCGGCCATGTCGTCCTAGTGTCAGAGAAGCAGGAAGTGCATGCTGTTGCCGCACTAATAGACAGTGAGCTCACCCGACAGACAGGATTTGCGCATAGGATTGTGCTACACATTCTGAAAGAACTCCTGGGAATGAGAAAAATTGCTTCAAGATGAGTTCCACATCATTTGACATAAATGCAGTAATGGCTACGATACGATGCTGCTCGAATTCACCTGGAACGTTATAAGAGAGAAGGAGAGGCTTTTTTACACCGTATCATTACTCTGAATGAGACTTGGGCCAGATCTAAGCCCTTGTGACTTTGACTTAATTCCTAAGATGAAGGAATCACTGCGTGGCATTCGCTTCAGAATTGTTCCAGAAATTCTTGCGTCAATAGACCGGTCCATTTGAACTATCAACAGAACGGGTGCTGGTACAGGTGTTCTGAGAATTCCACATCACTGGCAATGGATTATACACAATGCTGACGACTATACTGAATAACATTAAACATTGTGACATAAATCACTTTTGTATTTCATGTAAATAAATAGTTGCCACTATTAAACCAACCCTTGTATCATACCACATCCACCGTATAATCTTGATCTCGCGCCGTGCGATTTCTAGATCTTTCTTCAGCTCAAAAAACCTTCAAAAGACAAATGTTTCTAAAACAAAGCTTGTATAAAAACTTCGGAGACAGTTTTGAAAGAACTTTGAAAAAAAACTTTTTCACGAGTTTAAAAGGTGGGCAGAATGTTGGGACAAATATATTGCTTTTCACGAAGTTACTTCGAAAAATACCACATAAATAATGACGATTAAAGGGTAATTTGTCTTCTGTATAAATATAGCCTTATTACTTATTGAACAGTCCGCGTAGAAATACATCATACTGCCCTTTAATATTAATGTTCTTACTTCTACAAATAAACATTAATAGAAATAGGCTTGCTTTTGTTTCACCTTTTGACTAAAAATATATCATTAATTGTGCTTTGGAGAATAGAATATAAACTTTTCCGTGTATATTTCTAGTCCCGACGAACTCTTTTTTGATGGATAACAAAGCAGTAATTATGACTCTACAGAAACCATTTGCTATATATTCTTGCATGAATATTCTCGACTCCGACAGTTTATTTTTAAATGAGCAAAATATCTTTGAATGGATGACTAAGAAACGAAATAGTTTTCTCTTCGATAACGAAGCTACATTTTATCGTTCATATCTTAAATACGATAAAAGGTTTCCATTCAACTAACGAGATGAAAATAACAAAGTTTAACATTGTACATTTGTGTACATTCATGAAATTCATCTCTTTTTTATTAAATAGGAAAACTCTTACTATTTCTCTGCAGACGTAGTTTGAAAATTTTAAATACTCAAGTGTATTATTACTTTTCAGATTAAAAATAATATTTATTAAATAACTCAAAGCAGATTTTTATAGCTCCAAGAAAAAAATCTAAAGAAATGTTACATTCAATTAAACTTTAACTTTTCGGAGATGAGTTTAATAAATATATATATATGTAGGTAACTTTATGAAATATTTTCTATAAAATTCCCTTTGTGGTAATATATATATATATTTGCTAGTTTTACAAATATAAAGTGTTTTCCTTTCATACAATATACGTACAAATAAAAACTCAAATATGAAATTTGCAATTAGAAATGAAAAGTGTGCAAAAAAGTATTTGAGTCTAATAAAAGTTAGTTAAGACAGTCAAATTGTAATGAGACCCATGATCTTACATTACATACAAAAAATCAGTATACCTTTGAAAGCTATTGCGTCAAAACTTCATTCTGATTTAAGTGTATGATTAAATGCAGATTGAGATCTAGATATACAAAACAATATACTTTTCGGTACCAGACTGTGGATTGGAGTCTCGAAGCTGACATGAAGATTTTGGACATTTGGAATTGGCTTTAAGAAGTAAGTTGAGGTCTCAGTAACTCTCGTGTAGGAGGAAGTAGACCATCGTGCTTCCAACCAATCTCTCAACCATAACCAAATTCGTGAACAGTGGTAGCTTAGTCGGTAAAGGCAGAGATCTGGTAACCAAAGGGTAGCGGGATAGATGAATCGAGCTGGCCAAAGATCCATCGTGTTCATTAATGGTGGCTGGGGAGCTTAATAAAGGTTAGCAATGTCACGTTTTTATACTATACCTTTGGAGGTGGCAGAAAACTCTTGGGGGTTTTCTGCTTTAACCCTACTTCTAAATTACGAGCATCCACTTTGTGTTGTCTTAGTGAGTAATACCGGCCGCGTATATGGTACACTCATAATACTCAACAATTATCTACGGTTTGGTAGGGGTGAATGTTATAAGAAGTAAATATCCACACATTTGATATAATGACAATATTTAATATACCCAAAACTGTTCGTCTCAAGTTGTGGCCCCATTAGCCGTCGTGTAACCTAACCGTCAATCATAACCAAATATTCAGTTTATTGTAATGCAATGAAATAGAGTGCAAAATAAGCTAATTATAAGGTCATAATATTAAATGCATTTAATTTGTTCACAACTGTTTATCCCAAAATGGTTTAAGAAAAAAGTTGAGGATACATTAGTCTTAGCGTAGCAAATTGTAAACCGTAGCGCTCCCGCGTTCTAACTGTTCGTCTCAAGTTGTGGCCTCATTAACCGTCGTAGCCAAATATAGACAAAAAATGACGAGTTCCTAACCATTCAATCATAATCAGATATTGTATCATTTTATTGTAATGTAGTGAAATAGTGTGAAAAATAAACTAATTATACGGTCATCATATTAAATGCATTTAATTTGTTAACAACTGTTTATCCCAAAATGGCTGTAAGAAAAAAGTTGAGGATACATTAGCCTTAGTGTAGCAAATGGTAAACCGTAGCTCTCCCAACAAATAAACCAACCATAACGAGATATTAAGTTTATGGTAATACAATGAAATAATCTTAAGAAAAAATATTTATATGTTCAGCCTAAATTTATTTAATTTACACACAACTGTATATCGCAAGAAAAGAATGAAGATTAAAACCTATTTAGTCTGCGCAAAGCATGATTTTTTTAAAATTTCACTTAACACATAGGAGGCGAGATGCATTAAAACTTTTTTCCATCAGGCTTATTGCGCGCAGCTTATTTTGTTTCTCGTCTTTATAGCATTGCTTCAATATTTTATGTAGCGCAATCCTCTTTAGGAAAAAAGTAAACAAAACAAACGTTTTCCTACATTTTAAAATATATTTTTAACTGCTCAGATGGTTTTCTTATCTTCTCGCGAGGAAGAGTTGTTTCGAGAAATGTGGGCAAAGTGCCACTTTTAAATCTGACTGAGATAAAATAGTGAGCTTATATACTATTCCATTCAACTCAACCCGAAGATACTAACTAGTCATTGTTGAGTAATAGATAAGAAAGAGCGGTGGATTTAATCAAGCCGATGCATCTCAATGACTTTTAGAACTGTTAAAATATTTTGGGTGAATTTTAAATAAGCAATACATAATGTTTCAGAAGGTATTAAGACATTGTGTGCGTGTACATTTCGCAGCGAAATTGTACCTGGAGCGGGCGTTTTGCGAGTAAATTTAGTCATTCAGTTAAATCTCAGCAGATCGAAAATTATTTAATTTTTTAACCAACTTTTCGTATTTTATATTGAAATTTATAAACAAATATATCAAATAAACATATATATATATATATATATATATATATATATATATATAATATCATTTAGCAAAGATATATAAAAAGTTAATTTTAAATCTAAATTGATTTTTTTAATCAACCTTCCCGTTCTGTGGTTCCGCATCGACTGATGTAAAAACTAGTTTTTGTCTAAATTTTTCCAGAATCTATGTAGTAGACAAGAACATTCGGCTTCGTTTTCCTGTATATACCGTTATTTTTGTACCCACAAACAAACCATGTTGTTACACTAACCCGTACTAGTACGTGACCCGCAATCAAGTATCAATCGTCAGAAAATGTACTAGTACGTGTCCCGCATACAATGTGCTAAATACATACAACAATCCCATGCACGTAAGACGTTATTGATAACTGTATGTAGAACATGTAGAACATTTAACTGTGAAAAGTATAATTTAAGGTGACACGTCACATTTAGACCTTCAAAAATTCGATTTTTAAAATTTTTTTACAGTTTTAAGATTTTTCAAAATTTCTAAATCGTTTAAAATAAACGATTATAAATTTAGATTAGGTACATATTTAGACCTTCAAAAATTCGATTTTTAAAATTTTTTTACAGTTTTAAGATTTTTCAAAATTTCTAAATCGTTTAAAATAAACCTCATCGAAATATTCAAAGCAAACTTTGTAAAACTAGGTAATATTTGCATCTTTTTTAGGAAACCATAAAAACATTAAATGTATTTTACTCAAAATGGCGAATTTTGTTTTCATTCAAGTAGAATGAATAAATACTCGTTCTTGTTAAATGAAATTGTTGCGCACTTAGCTGTCAACTTCAACCACACCACACACTTTTACAACTTTGCTTTACTCTAGAGCTAATACCTACCAGAATGTAATATTGGGAAAATACCCTGTATAATAATAACCTAAGTTATCTGTCCGTCTGTCCTCGAATTTATGAAGGGATTGGACCTGGAATGGATAGAGGCAGCCATATTGGATTCTTGAAGAGTTAGGGTTAGCAAAATTCAAATCGAGTTTAAAAACATTCAAAATCCACCCCGTCCCCTCTTTTAGATAGTTTAATGCCGTTATTTTAAGCCCTATTTTCAGGAGCAGGCGATGATTAAATTCATCAGTATATCATATTATAAGTAGATGAAAATAACATTTTTTTCCTAGCATTATGAAGTTATTCCTTTAACCATCTCTTTTAATAATTGCTTATTTTAAATTATTTAAATATCGTGTGTATCATTTTCATAGTTTTATCACTGAACTTAGATATTACGTAAATAATTTTCTTTTATATTTGGCTTAAATAATAGATTAGGCACATAAGTGATAATTTTTAAATTTAATCATCGATTATTTTTTGTTGCAATGAAAATTTTATCACCGGTATTAACAACAAGTTCTTTTCATAATAGTATAGGAGTACATTTCACGGACTAATAAATATCTAGCGTTTAAGTTATATATCTTTGAAGTTTGTTCATTTGTCTGTTTTTTCTACATAACCACATGTTTTGCAATCGATTGCCTAAATTTTGGACAGCATTCATATATACCACTAAATAATCACTCTCAATATTGAAACCTTTGCTGTTCATCCTATCACATAATATGATAGATAAATTAAGGTTGGCAACTAACATGCGGTACTTAACAATTCTGGAAAATTAAAAATTTTAATGATCCCGTCATATAACGGGCTATATGCTAGTTTACTTATATTAAATTAATGGAAATGCTTCATCAAATTTTTACTTTTTGTTTTAAGATTGCACTACACAAAATCAAATTTATGATAAATTGTAGATTGCTAGAGAATAATCTGAAATAATTACATATAAATATCTGAAATAATTACGTATAAATATTTAATCTACTTTTATTTTTGTATAGGTTTAGTTTGGAGTGCTACGGTCTATTATTTTGCTACACGAGTGCTAATGAGACTGGTAACTATTGCTTAAAGCGTATTCCAATCGCTACGAACATCCATGCCAGAAGTGAGATAAAAACCCGCTGCTAAACTAAACCAATAACTAAGTTTTGGAAACACTTTTTGAATCAATATCTTCATAAACCTTTATTAAATGGTTTTATTGATTCTTACTATCCCACAGCCCTTTAATCAATATAATTTATTCGCAGAATCCTCATTAAATATCAGTATTAAGTTTACGTTTCATACCAAAATTTGCGTTATCACTCATTTATCATTAATATTAGACCGTAGCGCTCCAACCAAATAACCAACCTCAATAAAAGTAATACTTAAGGGTACATGGTCGCCTTAAGATACTGCTGCCGTGATATTACGTCGTGTGTAAAAAGGGAAAAACTGCGGACGCAGCAATATTGCGATTGTTTGAGGAGATTATTTCGTTTTGGGAATGCGGTAAATTTTTGTTCAATAATAACCAACAATACGTAATGTTACAGTGCCTTCACTTTTTATTTTCTGTACGTGCCGTAATATAACTTTATGAGTTAAAAATTTTACGGCAACTCAATTTAAAAGAAGTTTTGATAATGACTATTTAGGATTTCTCATATTTCAAAGCAAACCATGAAATACTCTTGGTTTCTAAAAAGAGAAAAAATAATATGGTTCTAGATTTTAACCTAGCGTGACTAAAATTTTCAAACTTCTAAGCTCTAAAAAAATAAAGAAATATATTAAAGCTTTACTTAAAGTAAGAATTAATCCAAAAGAAATTTTGCAAATATTTAGATCAATTGCATCTAAGACTATACTTCTATTCCTGGCCTTCATTTAAACAAGACGGTTTCGTTTAAGTAAACAGAATTCTATTTATCACCGGTTTCACTGAAGAAAAAGAATTAGTATCGTATTAAAACAGTGGAGAATATGTTTTCAGATGCATTATTTACTAGAAAACGGCTAGACTTTTAATCCTAACAGAGAAATAAAATTAAATAAACACTCCTAGACAAATTCGCTTTTTGGTATCTAGTTTTCATTGTTTTAACTTCCAAATAAAAAAACTTTTCTTTTTCGGCAAAGAAGCGAAAGCAGATTTGTTCAATCATTTTTTAATGATTTTGCAATTTATTAAAGTTGAACAGCATGCTTTTTTGGCTTTCTGTAAATATGACAAGAAAGTATTTTTTTTAGAAAGAGAAACAAAATATTGCAATTTGTAGTGAATGCAAAAGTATTCAGTCACATTTTTGTTAATGATTTCACTTAACCTTTAAAAATGAAATTTTTTCCTCCGATATAAATTATTCAGCAGAAATACTGAAAAAATACAGTCCTTTCAATGCAGTTAAAAGTATGTGACTTAATAAATATCCCGAGACATATCTATCTATCGATGATTTTTCTTTTTCCAATAAAAAATCTGTTTTCTAAGGATCCGTAAAAAGTCCGAATTTATTTTGACAGTTTTTCAGTAACAGAGCTTTTAAAGTTGTGTAATACATTTTAGATAAATTACCTCTGGTATTATAAATTACGAATCTTCGCTTTTTATGTAATGTTATTTGATATAGTTCTCCATAAGTAATTTTAAGTACGAGGACACTTTAATAAATATCTCAAATTGATCAAAAAGTATCGTATGAAATACAAAGAAGTTGCTGTTTTATACTTCTATGAAAATTTAAAATTCAATATTTGGAACATAGAGAGAAAAAAAAACGAATCATTCTGAAAATGGATTATAGATATATATTTCAAATATTTTCCAACTTGCAGTTTTAAGCACACTGTTTTATATATAAGTTAGAAGAAAAATGAATGTAGCTCAAAAGGAATTTCTTTCAGTAGGAAATATACATTAACATTGAAAAGGACTAAGGATGTGAATACAGCTAACATTGACTCAGACATATCACACAGAAGCATTCACGAAATATAATAGATTTAGAAATTCAAAGTATATTTCTAAATGCATCTTTTGTAAATTAACATTAAACATACCATGGACAGTCAAATGACCGGTAACATATATATGTTAAAATTATATGGTTAAGGAATTAAAATAGAAATAAAAGAATTAGGTATGTATTAAGTGAATAAAATAAATAAAATAAAATAAGTAAAAGAAAAGAAATAGGCCCGTATTAAGTGAAAAAAAATAAATAAAATAAAACAAAATAAAAGAAATAGGTATGTATTAAGTGAATAAAATAAATAAAATAAAATAAAAAAAAAATAGGTATGTATTAAGTGAATAAAATAAATAAAATAAAATAAATAAAAAATAGGTATGTATTAAGTGAATAAAATAAATAAAATAAAATAAATAAAAGAAATAGGTATGTATTAAGTGAATAAAATAAATAAAATAAAATAAAATAAACACAAGAAATAGGTATGTATTAAGTGAATAAAATAAATAAAATAAAATAAAATAAATAAAAGAAATAGGTATGTATTAAGTGAATAAAATAAATAAGTAAAAGAAATAAAAGAAATAGGTATGTAGTAAGTGAATTAAAAATAAATGAAATAAAATAGGTAAAAGAAATAAAAGAATAGGTATGTATTAAGTGTTGGTATGCTTTGTGTTAAATCTATTTATTATTGACCTAAATACACATATATATGATTATGAAAGTTAAAAATATTCTTTCGCTTTTAACTACTCAAAATATATTAAACAAATTCATTCAAATTTAAACAGTAATGGTTGGGATATTTTAAGATCTCATATAGTGTATAAAATCAAGTTTAATATAATGTCAAGTCAATAAGCATATTTATCTTATAAAATCAGTCATTATTTAAATAAAACGTATTTAACCTATTCATATATTGTAAATCGTTTTTTCTTCTTTAGATGCTGTGCATATAATAGAAATTTATATTTTAAACTTACTAAGGTAAGCAGTTTTAGACTGTTCTTTAGGGAACTAATTATCTGTAATTATAAGTAAAGTGAGTTCTTGGCTACAGATAGTTACAAACTTTCTACTTTTGAAGAAATCTTATTCGCCTACAACTAGACAATTTTTCCTCTCTAATGAAGATTTAATTTAAGGGTTTTGATACATTTTAACTGCTATTCTCACTTTAAACCTTATATGACATCTGATTTTAATCCTTATATAATTTTAAAATTTAATATTTAAAATTTTATATATTTACAGATCCTATAGCTTTCTTTAATCTTGAATTATGCGAGATCAAAAATGCGACAAAGATTCCACAAATAATTAAAATAATATAATTTCATTGACTGTTATTCCTACAGTAATCAGATTCTACACAACATTGCATATCTAATTTAAAGACTAGCTGCTTCACGCCCACCTTTCAGTCTGAGTATTCATAATTAGTAATGTTTCGTAGACTTTCATAAACACTTTTGTGGGCTATTTTAATTTCTAGTAAACAATGATGTTTAAAATGCTATATTGGTACTATTTGACAATTTCATCCAAATTTTGATGTCAACAAACTTCCTGCATTATCTAAAAAATTTTTAATTCCCAACAGCTTAAAAAATTCTTTAAAAAAATCTTTTGTGGACACTGCATGACTCCCTTATACAACTATTATATGTTTTTTTTTGTAAGAGGAGTCATTATAATTATCATTTGCGCATTCTTTTCAGGATTCAAAGTAGGTTTCGTGCTAGATCAAAGTAGGTCATCTGGTGGAGACCCGCAGCGTTAATATTCGCTATATTGAGACTTTTTGTTGCTTACATATTTCGCTCTAATCCAGTTTTTTTAGATTACAATACTTCTTAAATCCATTTTTAATCAACCTTCCCGTTCTGTGGTTCCGCATCGACTGATGTAAAAACTAGTTTTTATTTGCTTAAATTTTTTCAAAATCTATGTAGTAGACAAGAACATTCGGCTTCGTTTTCCTGTATATACCGTTATTTTTTTTACCCACGAACAAACCATGGTGTTACACTAACCCGTACTAGTACGTGGCCCACATACAGTGTGTTAATACGGAATCGAAGCAGAATCATAACTTAATCGAATGTAAAAGTTTGGTTTGGATTGGAGTGCTATGGTCTACTATTTTGCTCTCGAGGGCTAATGACACCAGGACCTACTGCTTAAAGGCAATTCCGGACAACTACGAACATTTCTGCCAGGAGCGAGACTCGAACCCGCGAACTCCGGTACCGAAAAGCAGAGTTCTAATATTCAGCCATCGTTCAGCCCAGTGCATAGAAGCTTACTGTTATATTTATCTAGTTGCTGCATGAAAATGACTAGTTAAAATGAGATTCGTACCATACAATGCAATAAAAACTCCCATACACTGCACTTTTCTTTCTTTCTAATATGTGAGAATCAATATCTGATGTTTACATTTTAGTTTATTTCCATTTTCTAATAATCTTATCTCAAGAGATAGAAAGATATGTATAATTTTAATACCAAGATATAAAAACTTACATTTTATCTCCTATTACAAATCTGTTTGGACTTTTTTTTACATTTCTGAAATCTATTTAAGTAAAACTAACTATTGGAAAGACTTAATATATTGCAAATCAATCTCTTTTTAAATAACGAAAAATGTGAATAAATATTCATTAAAACTAACACAATTTTAGGATAATAATTATTCTTAGATACAAAATTACAGAAAATCCTCTTTTTCTAAAAAAAAGGTGCATTACCGTATTTTAATATGTTATTTATTCTATCGGCCGCCCTAGAGATTTGGCCGCCTGCGTGTATGCACGTTCTGCACACCTATTATTTCCGGCCCTGATAACGACTATAAACAGATAGCCGGTAATAAAAATGCAGGATTCCACACATAAAATCCACTTTTGCACTAACTTAATGGTCATAATGAGACACATTGGACGGGCATTTAAAATACACAAATTTATTGTTTAATTAAAGTAAATATGATAAAGATGCAAGACATCGAAGATTGATAAAGAAAACGTTTTGTATGTATGTTAAATATTTGCTATTAAAAATTCTGTATTCCACATTAGTATGAGTCTAGCTTCATCACTTAAAAATTCATGACATTTAAATGAGAATATTGCTTAAAAAGTAAACCAGGACCTACTGCTTAAAGGCTATTCTGGGCGGATACGAAGATCCATGCCAGTAGCGAGACTCAAACCCTCGAACCGAAAAGCAGCGCTCTACCATTTGGACATCGTTCGGACCAGAGCATAGAAGCTTACTGTTATATTTATCAAATTGCTGAATGAAAAGAACTAGTCAAAATGAAATTCATACCATACATTGCAATAAAAACTCCCACACACTTCACTTTTCTTTTTTTCTAATATGTGACCATCAATAATATATGACGTTTACATTTTAGTTTATTTCCATTTTCTAATAAATCTATCTACAGAGCTAGAAATATATGTACAATTTTAATACCAAGATATACAAACTTACGTTTTATCTCTTATTACAAATCTGTTTGGACTTTTTTATTTTACATTTCTGAAATCTATTTAAGTAAAACTAATTATTGAAAAGACTTAATATATTGCAAATCAATCTCCTTTTAAATAACGAAAAATGCGAATAACTATTCATTATATTTAACCCAGTTTTAGAATAATAATTATTCTTAGATACAAAATGACAGAAAATACTCTTTTTCTAAAAAAAAATGTGCATTACCATATTTTAATATGTTATTTATTCTATCGGCCGCCCTAGAGATTTGGCCGCACGTTCTGCACACCTATTATTTCCGGCTCTGATAACGACTATAAACAGATAGCCGGTAATAAAAAATGTAGGATTCCACACATAAAATCCACTTTTGCACTAACTTAATGGCCGTAATGAGACACACTGGACGAGCATTTAAAATACACAAATTTATTGTTTAATTAAAGTAAATATGATAAAGATGCAAGGCATTGAAGATTGATAAAGAAAACCTTTTGTATGTATGTTAAATATTTACTATTAAAATTTCTCTATTTCACATTACCGTGAGTCTAGCTTCACCACTTAAAAATTCATGACATTTAAATGAGAATATTGCTTAAAAAGCTAAATGTATTATAAGAATACATCTGCGTGTAGAAATAGCAACTATTAAAAAACTTTGAAACGTAAAGATTAATTTATTCAGCAAATTTGCTCTTTTTATGAATGTCTAATAGATAGATTATTCTTTTCTAAATAAAAAAATATGTGTTTATAATTTTACCTCATAATTTTTATGATCTAATATTAAAAAAAATACAAATTAGTTTACTTTTTAAAAATTAATAGAAATTAATTTATTTTAATTTTACATTATATAAAAAAATTTAAAAAAAAATATTAATAACTTATTTTTTAATTTTAATATTTTATCTAAAATAAAAACTATTATAAATCTTTTAATTTTTTAGAATTAAAATTCTCTCTGAAAAAAACAAATATAATATTTTTAATAAAAAAAATTAAGCATATAATAAATTTTTAAATTATTTTTTACACGTAAATAAGATTCACATTCTAAATATTTTTTTAATGTATTGTTGATGCAGGGTAAATAAAAATTTTTGCATATGTAATTTTAACCATTATGATTATATTTATTGTTTATAATTAGTATATTATTATAAACATTAAAAAAATTTGTTAAAACTTTGTTTATACTTTTATTCTAGACATTAAAAATTTATTCAGCTTTGATGCTTTGCAATTTTTTTGCCTGTAGATTAGCAATTTATACTATATATTTATTATAATATAAAAAATATAAAAATATTAAAAGTTCTTATTAGGAAAGATTAGTTTCTTAATATTAAATTTATGTTTTTATGTTATTTTTATTGAAAAAAATAAATAAAAATTTATTTTTACTAAATTGAAAAATAGAAAAGAAAATTATCATTGTACATTAAGGTATACTATGAAAAAATATTAAACTTTCTGCCACTCAGGAATGCATTATCCACATCATTTATGTTTTCAAATTTATTTTTTAAAAAAAAAAAATCAAATCAAACAAGACAATTATTTATTTATAAAAAAATTAGAGGTAAGCATAAGTAAGAAAATTATACGGTTGTGATGCAGGGTTACAATGAAATCATTCTGAAATTTCTGCACCCAGGAAAACATTGCAGTTATTATTATTACCACTCGGTTTTTGTCATTTGGTTTATCTTTTACTTAAAAAAAAATTCAGCTTTGATTGACAGTTTGCCAAGTTTTGGTGGTTTCGCTATGGTCAGAGTGTCTAGAAAAGCTTGGGATTAGTGTAAGAATTAAAGGATAGTTGCGAAAAATCATCGTGAAGAGTTTTCTGCCACATCAGGAAGACCCAGCATTAGTACTTCACCACTCAGGTTAAACTTATAGCATTTTCCAGATGTTATTCTTGCTACTTCAAAAAAGTCAAATTCAACGAGACAGTGTATTCTGTGATCCCGTAAAAGAGATTCCAGAGGTAAGCCAGTAAGAAAAGAAACTTGATACCAGTGTACAGAATGTCAGGCATCACTATGAAAAATCATCGTGAAGAGCTTTCTGCCACATCAGGAAGACCCAGCATTAGTCCTTCACCACTCAGGTTAACCCTATGGCATTTTCCAGATGTTATTCCTGCTACTTCAAAAAAAAAAAAATCAAATCCAACGAGACAGTGTACTCTGTGATCCCGTAAAAGAGATTCCAGAGGTAAGCCAGTAAGAAAAGAAACTTGATACCGGTGTACAGAATGTCAGGTATCACTTTGAAAATCATCGTGAAGAGTTTACTGCCACACCAGGAAGACTCAGTATTAGTACTTCACCACTCAGGTTAACCTTGTGGCATTTTCCAGATGTTATTCCTGCTACTTCAAGAAAATCAAATCCAACGAGACAGTGCACTCTGTGCTCCCGTAAAAGAGATTCCAGAGGTAAGCCAGTAAGAAAAAAAACCTGATACGAGTGTACAGAATGTCAGGTATCACTTTGAAAAATCATCGTGAAGTGTTTTCTGCCACATCAGGAAGACCCAGCATTAGTCCTTCACCACTCAGGTTAACCTTATGGCATTTTCTAGAGGTTATTCCTGCTACTTTAAAAAAATCAAATCAAACGAGACAGTATACTCTGTGCTCCCGTAAGAGAGATTCCAGAGGTAAGTCAGTAAGAAAAGAAACCAGATACCAGTGTACAGAATGCCAGTTATCACTTTCTGTTGTCCCGTATTTTCAAACCTATAAAAGAAACCACCAAGACTAATAGTCAACATTTTTTCCATGTGTCGAGATAACTCTAACCAATAAGATAGTAAACTAATATTAAAACTAAATGCTTTTACACCCGTAAAAAATTAAAAATTCCTCTTAAAACCTACACATTTTGTTTTTATTCATTTCCTCGTATTTAATTATAAAATAAAAAAAATGCGATGATTTTTTGCAATTTTTTTCAAAAATATTTGAACAGGAAGCGGTTAAGATACTTCTTGTGTTGTTATGGAAGATACATTAAGCAAAATTTCAGCGTAATTGGAGATCGGGAAGGTAACGAAAAATGGATTGCAAGATTTAAACTTAGATAGACATACAAAGAGAGATAGCTATAAGTATGTAAAAATTATTGAGCTTCTACACAAATACACTAACATAAATTTGCTGCATTCATGAATTGTACTAATAAAGATAAGTTATAATTATACATACAGCAATAATTATTGAAACATAGTTACATAATAGTATTATTTGGACAAAATCACTTTTATACACATAAATTTTTATTTTTACGCTTTAATTTTTTAAACTATTTTTGCAAGTTTGAAGTGATGTATTCTAAACATTCTGAAATTTTTTAAATTGAGAGTTGAGTTACGAAGGGATCGAATGAATTCATTTAGGTATAAAGCGGTAATTTTAAGGTAAATTCTTGTGTTATCACTGATGATAAATTAGCATTAAATATTTCATCTGAACTGGTGACAGAGGTTAGATAAAAATTGATTACAAGATTTAGACCTAGATAGACATACAGAAATAGATAAATAAAATTGTGTAAAAATTATTCAGTTCAGGGTTGAGATACAAAGAGTTCCGATGAATTAATTTATCTAAAATGCTGTAATTTTATGATAAATTATTGTAAATAAATCTTGATACAGGATGTTTAAAAAATGACCAGTATATTTAAAAAATAAATAAAAACTAGACGGACAGTGATAGAAATTCCCAGTTTATTGCAATATGCTTGGGATAATAGTACATTTTCAGGCAGACAAACTTTCAAAATTAGTTATTATATACCACAACACATGGCGCTGCATTATTGGCGCTTTTCAGTCCTTCTGTTACATTAAACTTCGTCTTGTTGCAACAACTTCTAGGCGGTGGAATTCCAACTCCAGAAAAATCCTCTATGAATAAACTATTTTCTCACAGGAAACTTGCCATGTGTGAACAGCGCACGCTTGCAGCATAAAGACGACTTACAAAATGGCGAACTCACAGACTGCGTTTTCTTTCAAATCGTCATCTGTTCAATTGCAACGCAATCTGTTGTTAAAAATCGTACTTATTTTCGAAAGTCTGTCTGCCGGAAAATTTACAATCTGGAATTTATTAATTATTTACAGTCTGGAAAAATCTAAAGTACGATATTTTCCAGATATCCACCATGCGCAGCAATAATATGGCGTATTCTCAGATCGAAATTATCAGAAACCCGTGTAAAGGTCTCAGGCGGGATGGCTTCACATACAGAACAGATGTACTGTTACAGTTATTCAATTGTTTCTGGATAGTGGAGGAACACCTGGTCTTTTAAGAGTCCCCACAGAATAATATCATAGTTTAGATTTTTCAGACTGCAACGCCATCTGTTGTGGAATGTTGTAACTAATTTTGAAAGTTTGTCTGCCTGAAAATTTACTGTTATCCCAAGCATATTGCAACAAACTGTGTATTTCTATCACTTTCCGTTTAGTTTTTATTGATTTTTCAAATATACCGGTTATCTTTGAAACAACCTATAAATTATTATGCGAAAAATGCATTAGTATTCTAAAGTTAGCGAAAAATTGATGACAAGATTTAACCTAGATAGATATACAGCGACACAAGTAAAATTTTGTAAAAACCATGGAACTCCCTCCATAAATTATACAAATAAGAAAGATAATATTTATAATTAAACAATTACAGATGTCGCTTACAGAATTTTTAACAATGCTGTACAATACATAACAACCTAAAAAACGTAAATATAACTGCTCCATATCTATGTAATTTCCAGCTTGTGTCACACATTTATCAAGTTGCAGGTTAAGTATTAACCTTTCAGAAACAATATGGTGAAATAAAATATACTTGACGCTATTGTGTTCAAATATAATAAATATAACGAATATATAACGAATTCCGATAGAAATAGCTAAGACAGGAAGTCCTGCTGTATTATCTATTTTTACATTTATGCATTATTGAATTTGCTATTAATATTATATAACTTATTTTATTTGAAAATGGCAATATATAGGACTAGGGGATTCTTAGAAGACGTATTTCACATTATTTCCTGGCAAAAGAGTGCTTATTTTTACTCGGTTTAAATAAACGCACTGTCTAAGAAGACTGGATACATCGAAAACAAGTTGCAACAGAAATTAAAAAAAAGGAGTTATAAAGTAGTTTAAAAACTTGATTATTGTCATCGTTCACACTATTATCATTTTTAAATAGTTTTTTTTAAAATTTAATTCTAATTTATCAAGTGCAGTATTCATTCTGATTCAACAGTTCATTGTACAAACATAAGTCCACTTTTAGGTCGATGTTCGGAATTTTAAACAGCCCATTTAAGATTTTAAATGATTTAATCAGTAACAAAAATACTAAAACACATTTGATAGTTATTCAGAGAGCTAACAAAAAATGAATCATGGCTGTAATCTTGTTGCTGCCGAAAAATGGCTGAAAGATGTAGGAAATTCATAGCCCACTAGTACTATACTAGATAGCGCTACTGTGTATATTTGTAACCCGGCTTGGACGGCGAGATCGAATGTTACCTTCGAAACGAAAGGATGGGTGATAGGCTCTCCCCCTGTTCAAAGCATGTAAATAGCGCGTGTAAATAAAGGCAACTAAGCTAACCCGTTGGATATTCATTGTGTAATTAAGGAGTAAACAACCACGAGACCCAGACGAAAATACCACTGAACCACCGGATCGAAAGAATATGCACAAAAGGGTAGGGCGGTGCTATTCGGTACTGGAGTTCGTTGGTGGCAGGGGTGTTCACAGCCATTCAGAATCAACTATAAACAGTAGGACCCAGTCAAATTATTTTTCAAGTGGCAATAGGCGCAGACCGTAGCAGTCTAAACCCTACCTAATATTATTACCAATAAACTGAAATATACCGTACCAAGCACTATAGTTTGTACTGACCAAATATTTTATTATAGATTAAACAATATCATTTTACATTGGGTGTAGCGTACATTTATTCCCTTGTGGATTAAAAAAAGTAGTATATTGTCAAATATATTTACAGGGGCGTTATTTTATGCAAATTTCAGTGTTTAAAAACTGGCGATTTCTTATGGGTAGTGTTTCAAATTCTATATTAATTAAAGTGTGTTTATTTGATTTTCATATCCGTGTTAATTCAGTCGACAAAGGCCTCAATCTCATAACCACAGTGTTGCGAATTTGAGGCAATAGCCGGATAAAGACCGTGTTCGTTAATGGCGACTAGAACGAGTAAAATAGGTGCGAGGTCTCAATTTCCTCCGAATTCCAACGATATCTCTGAGCGTGGCAAATCAAGCCTGGGGATATTCTGCTTAGTTCCTGTTTCTAAATAACAAGGGCTCAATGGGAGCATTGTCACCCGCGTATGTATTATTTCTATAAGATATACGTGCTTCTTGGGTGACGCTAAATGAGTAACAGCTTTGCATCCTTGATTGGCATAAATATATATGTACATATTGCCAGCTTCATTGGATAAAAAAAATCAGTAATAGAACTATTAAGAAATAAAAACGTAAAATGCTTTGAATATTTGATCCAGTCCTATTTGGTTTGGTGCTATATAGTTTCCATTTTGCTACAAGAGGATTGATGACACCAGGACCTACTGCTGAAAATCGTTTTCAAACGGCTAGGAACATTCACATCAATACAAAATCCGAACTCCATAACGAAACATGAACAACCGTAAATAGTGAAACATTCAGGACTTTTACAAGGAGGAAGTATTGATTGGTTGGTTGGAGCGCTACGATTGACTGTTTTGCTACACGAGGCCTAATGAGACCGAAACCTATTTCTTAGAGTCGTTTTCGACTGGCTACAGACATCCATACCTGATGTGGAATTCCAATCAACCGGTACCGAAGAGCAGTTCCCTACCCATTCGACCATCACTCGGCAGGGGAGATATTTAAACTCATCCCACAAAGTAACAAGTGCTTAAACCGATATGGAGACTATGTCTAAAAATAACAGCATGTATATAAGATGAGTTGGTTGTACTGGTTGTATAAAATAAAATGGACAGATTTCACTGCAGGATTTGAAACATTATTTTCAATCAAACTCCGTACGTTATTTTTAATAAAAAATAAACCATTCGATTATTTAAAGATATTCCCCATGACATATAAACTGGTCTTCAGAAAATGATAGCAAAATGAAAACTTTCAGGATTTTTACAAGGAGGGATTATTGATTGGTTGGTTGGAGCGCTACGGTTGACTGTTTTTGCTACACGAGGGCTAATGAGACCGAGATCTATTTCTTAGTATCATTTCCGAACGGTACAGACATCTATACCTGATGCGGTATTTGAACACACGGACTCCGGTACCGAAGTGCAGCTCCCTACCCATTCGGCCATCACTCGGCAGGGGGATATTTAAACTCATCTCACAAAGTAATAAGTGCTTAAACCGATATAGAGGACCGATATGATCATTGTATATACATGATGTCATAAAATAACATCATGTATATACAATGAGATGGTTGTACTGGTTGTACAAAATAAAATGGGCAGATTTCACTGCAGGATTTGAAGCATTATTTACAATCAAACCTCGTACGTTACTCTTAATAAAAAACAAACCATTAGATTATTTAAGGATATTCCTCATGATAGATAAACTGGTCTTCAGAAAATGATAGCAAAATGAAAATTACCGTTCTTTCATCTGACGTAATATAAAAAAAACACCAGGATTTAATTCCAGCTTATTTTACAGTCTAAAGTCTTACAGCAAGCAAAAACAACAAAAAAAAATAACACGGAAGTATTTATTAATTGAATTATTAAAAAAATTGACAAAACCATAAACAACACTAACGTGCATTAAATAGTTTATTAGAAACAATTAATTAAATACTAAAAATAAATTAGATTGAAAAAAAAGAGAAAACTTAATGTTTCGAATAATTAACGGCATATAATTTGTGGATGGAAAATAAATATTACAGCAAAAATAGGTTAATCACTATAATAGCTGAAAATAGATACGTAAAGAAAACAATACTGATTAGTTCCTCGTTAAGCGAAGCAAGCAAAAATCTCTTTCCCAAGTTAACTCTAAGAATTTTTAATTAAAACTCTAAGAACAGAGAATGGTCTAATTTTTTAATTCTGTAATAAATTAGTTAGGAACAACAATTTATTCTCTGGGGGCTTAATATAGTGCTAAGAGTTGTTTTATCTCATTTGTTTTTTCGTCAGTTCATCCTATTAATTGAACAAAAATTGTTACAAAAAGAAGAGATTCGTTTTTCTGCATATTTTAGGTATTTTAACGATAATTAGAAACTAATTGGAATTATGAAATGATTTTAAAGGTTTTATTGATTCTACTTCCGCAAAGGAACTGAATATATTTTTTGTTGCATTTTATGGCATTTATTTCTGATGATTAAACATTCTTAGCGGGAAAAATAACGCTGAGCGAATAATAAACAAATATTTTGCAGAAGCATTTTTGTTTGGACAAAAATGGCAAAAGTCGCATCTAATTTCCAAAAAAGATATTCAGTTTGTTCCAGCAAGAAATTTTTTTTCTTACCTGTATTTTTCTTTGAACAGTTCTAATCATTCGAAATAGAAATATTTTTCTTATTGAATGAATATTAAATTCTGTTGTAGCTGTGAAAGGGATGTTGGACATTACAAAGCACTTTTAGTTATGCACCTTTCTACCCATATAAATTAAAGAATTATTAAATTAATCACGCTAAAAGTTTAATAGTCTAATTTATTAAAAAGTTTAATTATAAAAGTGTAATTTATCATAAATACTTCTTTCGACTTAATATGACTTAGATTCCTGCGCAATGTTTATCAAACATTACTAATATGCATAACAGTACTTTTAGATATCAATTTTAAACATAGAAATTTAATTTAAATTTTAAAAAAGTTCTATTTTTTTTTAGAAAAATCAACGTACAAGCAAAAGTATTTCCTATATATTTATTGTTCAATCTATTGTTCTATATCTTATTGTTCAATCCAAATAATTCATAAAATGGTCAAAAATATTTTAAAAGTAGAATTAGATGACCCCTTCATTTCGCATTATCAAATGTGGTATACCTATTTTCACGGTTGTGAGCCAATTTGACTCATAGAATGTATATGAAAATAAATAAATATAGTAATAAATATAGTGTAAAGTAAATATAAAGTATAAAGTATATAAAGTATAGTATAAAGTAAATATAGAGAAGAAGTCGAGAACACTTCTATTCCAATGACAGAATTTCATGCTACTGACGCACGGAAGAATTGTCAAGTTCAACAATCATGCAAAAGAAACAGATGTAGAAACCATTGTGCTAAATGTAATAGAAATGTTTGCTGAAAAATGTCTTTAAAAAACAGATTTTATATGTAAAAAATGTTTTCCGTTAATTTTTTTATAATAAACATTTCATTTAAATTAATTTGAAACTATTTTCTTTGCAAAGAACTTCAATTTTCTATGAGTCGAGTTGGCTCACTTCAGTAAAAATAGGTATATGATCAACATCCGTAAATCTAGTGTTAAATTGTGAATACTCCTCAAATGCCATGTTAGCAGGAAATTTCCTTTAAAATGACAAACTTTTGCTCTCTTTTATTCTATATAAAAACTTATAGAGTTTCCGCTTTTGCCTGTGCATCACGCGACAACAAATGAACTTATCAAGATAGTTCTTTAAACTTTCTCCTTATTAATAGATTACATAAATTATGTAATATTATGTACTTTAATTATGTAAAACTACATGAATTATCCCATGAATTATGTAAAATTACATGAATTATCCCATGAATTATGTAAAATTTTTATTTCTCTGATACTATATGACACGGTATAACTTAACTTAATTTGAATTAATTCTGAATATTTTGCAATGCGATTTCCGTATAACGCGGTACAAATTAATTTGATTCGTCTTATTTCCATGTTTCTCATTACGCAGTTTCCATAGAACGCATTTTCTGATTTAAATTTATTTTGTGTTTCATATCACACGGTTTCCATATATGGTCTTACAAGTTAATCACGTTACTTATTCTAGTTTGCACAGACCAAATGTTTTACTCTAAAACTTCAGTTACAATGATAAGATAACAGTTCTTCACAGTTTCAGTTTGGAGTATTACTTTACGCTCTCTAGTTCAAGATAAAGTAGCGTACATTTGGATTTTCAAATTTTTGAAAAAAATATTTTGATTACGGAAGATATGTAGCCGGTTGTCTAATATAAGTATTCTTCATATTTGCAAATGTTTTTGTACTTTTTTATATGATGAACCTCTGAGTTCACACTAGGCGTCTTCAGCATGCATTTACCCGACAAACAAAATTATATTTAAATTAAATATAGAACTTCTTGTTGGCAACATCTGTTTTAAAGCAGAAAAATCATAATTTTACATAATTCATAAAAACGAATTTAACAAAATGAATACAAAGTAAGGTTTACTCTCAGAAACCATGTATTTCTTTATCTATGACACACACATATTAGCACTTGCGTTGCAAAAATATTGACACAAACAATAAACAGCAAGCAGATATTTTAATGTATGAGTGTGTAAGCACACCCATCCATGTATACCATTTCGCTGAATTAAAAAGTATATGAGTAGAAAGAAAGTTCTCTTTTAGCTACATTTAATTAAATATAGTAATGCCTGCGTTAATTAAGAGCTGTTTAATCTTCGTAATTTGTTTTACATCTAAAATAAAATATTTTGTGAAAGAGAATAAACACACAGATTAGTAAGTCATTAAAAGACATTTATACAAAAGTTTCGTCTTTATGGTTTCCTTTTTCTTTTGCTTCAGTTTCTTAATTTTTAGCACGTCAGGAGATACAGAAAAGAAATTAGAAACTGCTAATGAATAATTTTTTTCTTACGTGGACAATGGGTTAATAATGAAAAGTAATTCAATCTTGGAAACAAATACCATGATATAAAAGTAATTTAAGTTATTCTGAGCTTGTAAGCATAAGTTGTCACAAACAAAAGAAAAGCAAGGCACACTTAGTTTGAGGACTCAATTAACACGTCTCTTGGTGTTTATACCATTCACTGTATACAATAAAGTATTCAACTTCTGTCTAGGAAAAAAAAAATATTTAAGTTTGATGGAAGTAGAGACAAATTGGAAGCTATAAACGTGCAAGATTCGATTACAACAGCTGAGGCCTTCTTAGTTGCATCATTCTTTCACCCCATCCAAGGCTGATTTTTTTTTCTACACACACTGGCAAATGAATAAAAACTCTGTGAAAGATTCTACAAATACTCACGGGCGGTATACGTATGCAAAACTAGTTTATAGCGGGAATGAAACGGCATTCGAACGCTAGTAGAGTACGGTGTGCGGCTGAATTTTAAGATAAACGCGGTAGAATGGGATAAACGCTAGTTCTTTCACAATAAATTTGCTCTTTTTTAGTACTGAAATTTTCCCACATATGAAAGATAATTTAAACTATGGTTTGATTTCATAACTTAACCAGTGTACCCTGACGAGTTAAGAATTTTCCAGACAGTTGACATTCCCTCAGTTCCGTTATCGCCAAGAGTAGAAGATACAAATACTCACGGGTGGTATACGTATGAAAACTAGTTTATAGCGTGGTTGAAACGGCATGCAAACGCTAGTAGAGTACGGTGTGTGGCTGAATTTTAGGGTAAACGCGGTAGAATGGGACAAACGATAGTTCTTTCCCAATAAAATTTTGCTCTTTTTAATACTGAAATTTTCCCACATATGAAAGATAATTTAAAACTATGGTTTGATTTCATAACTCAACGAGTCTACCCTGACGAGTTAAGGATTTTCCAGACACTTGACATTCCCTCAGTTTCGTTATCTCCAAGGGAAGGGGATACAAATACTGGCGGTATACGTATGAAAACTAGTTTATAGCGCGGATGAAACGGCATCCGAACGCTAGTAGAGTACGGTGAGCGGTTGAATTTTGCAACAAACACGGTAGAATGGGATAAACGATAGTTCTTTCACAATAAAACTTTGCACATTTTTAGTTCTGAAATTTTCACACATATGAAAAATAATTTAAAACTATGATTTGATTTGATAACTTAACGAGTCTACCCTGGCTAGTTAAGGATTTTCCAGACACTTGACATTCGCCCTGTTTCGTTACCTCCAAGACAAGGGGATATTATCTCTTGACTCATTGTGCACCTGTCAGGGATCGATCTCCCCCTATGGGATTGGGAATACTAGCTGTCCGTTGAATGAACTTTTCTGGATATGACCGGAACCGGGAAGAAATTGGCTTCTCCAGTCTACCCCATTTGCTTATAAGATCTGTAACTCTGGAGATGGTTGTTTCCCAATGTGTGTTTTCAATGATAGCGTGCTCGTTCTAATATTTTATTAACTCCTTGACTGTGATGCCCAAACTCAGTTCGGGTAACGTAAATTATGGAATGGCCGACTTGAGTTAAGGCAAGAGAAAAATCGGTGTTTGAATTCCGCAAAGACCGAACTCGGATCGCCCAATGCATAATATGTAATTTACCACAACCATTTACATATTAGGTGTCCGTTGAAAGAACTTTTCTGAATATGACCGGAACTGGAAAGAAATTGGCTTTTCCAGTCTACCACATTTGCTAATAAGATAGGGAACTCTGAAGATGGTTGTTCCCCGATGTTTTTTTTTCAATGATAATGCTCTCGTTCTAATACTTGATTAACCCACTGACTGTGACGCTCAAACTCAGTTCGGGCAACGCCAATTATGGAATGACCGACTTGAGTTCGGGCAAGGGAAAAATCGGTGTTTCGATTCCGCAAAGTCCGAACTCAGTTCGTCCAATGCATCATAATATGTAATTTACCCTTTTTCCAATAAATAGCGATACTTTCCAGAGAAAAGTTCGTCAGTTATTTGTTACCATTTGTTGGATAATTTAAAAGATATGTGAAATTCAATTGAATCTAAGGGAATTCATGACAGATGATATACATAATAGTATTGTTGTATTAGTATATTATATTTATCTTGAAAATTATTCCATTTGATTTATTTTGCTATAATTTGTGCAAAAATTACTGTAATCCATTAACATTTCCCATATACGTGAGAATATTAAATATAGTAGTTATTTCTCTTAAATTTTTTTTTATTTTTTTAAAATAACCTATTTCTAACATTTTGATGATAATAAACAAAATTAAAGAGAAAAAATTTCCTCATTTTTGGCACGTTTTTATCAAATTTATCCCACAGGCAACGGGTTAATCTTGCTTAGTTTATAGTTTGAGATTGTAATCATTTAATTAATTATGTGGTTTTACCACCGTTTAATTATGTTTTCGAGTTGATTATTATATGATTACTGCTCATGATATGATTAGATCCTTTTATCTGTTATATGTAAAACCTAGAATGTTTTATTTTGTCTCTTTGCAAATATTGTATTTTTGTAATCATTATGTTTTAAAAAAAGTTACAGATCTTCGGGTTTTCACGGCTTTATGGAGTTGGTTTGTTTGGCAGCGGCTTTGCTGGTGGTGGATATTAACTTCAGATTCCCTTTAGCCTCCGCTATTAATAACATTGCAGAGTTGGTAGTATATATGGAGTTATTCTGGGTATCTTTGAGCATGTCCCAGTCATTAGCTCAGTACAGGGTACCTTCACCAATTCCTGGTTATCCCCAGAGAACAACTGCAAGAAGGAACTGGTCATAAATATTTTGTTTCTGGCTGGGGTTGTGTATATTTTTTTCTTATCTCGTACGCTTAAGTTATGATGAATTAAAAAAGGTAATAAATGCTGGTTTTCAAAAATTACTTGTATAAAAAATAATAATAAATAGAAAAAATTATAAAATAAATAAATTAAAAATAAAAATAAAAAGGGTTAATTTCTAATAGCAATGGGAAAAAAATGCAATATGGGAAAAGTTCCCTAACGATTGGTATCTACTACAAATTGTAATGCTTTATATTCTTATAAGGGAGGCGATAGCTACAAACAAGCACTGCAGAAGTATAAGGCAAAAATAACGAGCAAAAAGTATTTTAATTAGAATAAGAAATTAATTCTCTAGATTTGTTATGATGGTAGTATGCAGTCAAAGGAAGATTTGAATCCCCTTAAAATCTGGAGCTTTTAAACTCAACTGATAATCAGGAAATGTAATATATAAAATTGGAAAGATACCAACTATTAGTCACATATTTGATAAAAATAATTTCTTAATTATGTTTACATTTTTATGGCATCAAACTGTAAGTTTTAACTTTAATATCTTACCAAACTACCTCAAATTCCTGCCACCTCTGTACAGTTTTAAAGCTAGCTTGATGGGTAACTGATTAGGCCAATTATTGCATTTCTTGTAAGCATTTACTAGATGCTAATCCATTTGCGAAATATAAGCAAAAAATAATTTTTCCTTTATTCAGTATATAGTTATAAAAAGAATAACTCGTATTACGAGAAACTAACTTGAGAATTTAAAAGCATATTCTTAGTTTCAACGCTAGTCTGTAATAATCGTAAAAACAGTGGTTACTTAAAGACATTGTAATATTACATTTTACCACTCTAATAGCACATATATTAAACTGGATATATTCCTGATTTGTCTCTGGACGTCATCTAGCCATTTGAAATTCAATCGGGTGTCCAGTGGAACATGTGAGCTGTCAAAGGTAAAAATTTCCTACGAAATATCCTATTCTTATGCTGAAAAAATTGAACTTTATGTTCAGTTGCGTTTTTAAGAAATGTAAACTTGTATCATATTCGGTAAGCATAATACCTGAAACACAAGTATTCAGTATAAAGCTGTATTATATAACTTTTCTACTTAAAATAGTACAGAGAAGAATAAAAGAAGAAATGTAATTAAATTCGTTATTAAATATCCCTTTTTCTATTTTTGATATCTTCGAAATATTGTGTCTATTACAAAATTAAAATTTTCTCTAAATTACGTTAAATATATTTTAAATAATTTATGATTAAATTGTTTAACAACACACCAAATTACAATAAAAGATTTATCTAAAATCTTCGATGTAAAAATTTCACCCTTCTTCCTATTTCACTCGCTTTTCCTTCAATAGATGGCACTACAAGTCCTAAAGTTTGCTTTATCATTTGCTCATCCACCTACACTTTGATATAATTCGGGGAGAGGAACATCGACTATGTATTTAAATTTGAATCTTTTTTGCAAATTTTATTTTCGCGTGAATTCGTTCTCTGGCAAGCTCAAATCTGAAGAACTTTTACGGCTGTCAAAGAATGAAATATCCAAAATGACTTAAGGAAATTTCATTCCGGGAAATCTTGCATGAAGACAAAATGATTTTGATAAAAACAATGACTTTTCTACAAAATCTCATCGCATGAAATGGGTGCTTTTCTAATGGCTTTACAATAAATATAACCAATGAGCTATAAAAAAACCCCATTATGGATCACAAAATTTAAATTACTCGTAAAGACACAAAATAAATAAGTAGTATGAATGGTTGATTTATGAGTCACCACGGGCATTTTCTGTAAAATAAACACAAATCTATTTTTTAAAGTTGAATACAAGTCATAAACATTCTGCAATTACATGTTGTTTCCCAAATATTGTATTTTTTTTTGTTTTACTAAGAAAATTACTGAAAGACAATATTTAACATTCCGAAGTTATTAACGGAATACTTTTAATTAATTTTCTCGAAAAATAGTTTGCGACATTAGATTAACTGTAATAAATTTTTATTTGGTTTGTATTCTTATGATGAATACACACTAAGATAATTTTGCTGCCAGATTTGCGCATTAGTTTTGTGCCACCTCTTTTCCCCATTTAATGACGGGCTAAAGCCATAATCCCAGTCATATAAAACTTGCAGCATTAAATTAGGAAGCAGATTTTAAAACTAATTTTTTTCTATCTTCTTCATTTTTGAGAAACGTAAAACCAAATTTAAATTAAAAAATAAATATAAGTTAAAATACGTTCATTGATTTAAAAGGCAAAAGAATGCAAAATATCAATAAAATTTTCCTGTACCTCCTCCTTCCCTTAAAATTAGAAAGTGCCCAGATACAGGCACGAAATTAATATAGTGATCAAGGTACAATTTAATTTTTGTGCACCTCTTTTTCAATTCCTAATGACGAGCTAATGCCAAAATCCTAGTCACATAAAAACTATAACATTAAATTAGGAAATTTTTTAAAAATATCCGTATGTTCCTTTCTTCGTCATTATTTACAAATGTAAAAATTAATATTGTAATAAATTTCTATTTGGTTTGTATTCCTATGATGAATACACAAGCAGGATCCCATTAAGTTACTTTTGCGGCCAGATTTGCGCATTAGTTTTGTGTCACCTCTTTTCCCCATTTAACGACGGGCTAAAGCCATAATCCCAGTCGTATAAAAACTGTAGTATTAAATTAGGAAGCAGATTTTAAAACTCGATTTTTTTCCATCTTCTTCATTTTTTAGAAACGTAAAACCAAATTTAAATTAAAAAAATCACAAAAATTAAATATAATTAAAAATACGTTCATTGATTTAAAAGGCAAAATATGAACAAAATTTTCAAGTACCTCCTCCTTCCCATAAAATTAGAAAGTGAACAATAGGCATAAAATTAATATAGTGATCAAGGTACTATCTAACTTCTGTGCAAATCTTTTTCAATTTCTAATGACGAGCTAATGCCATAATCCTAGTCATATAAAAACTATAACATTGAATTAGGAAATTTGTTTAAAAATATCAATATGTTCCTTTCTTAGTTATTATTTACAAATGTAAAAAAATACTGAGTTTGAATTTAAAAAACGAAAAAATAAATAATTAAAAATAGGTTCATTGATTTTTTGGGATAAAGAATGTCAAACATCAACAAAATTTTCACCTATCTCTTCATTGTTTTGCAATGTTTAGAGTAATCTAAATGTTATATTTCATTCTTTTAGTTGAAAAAAATATTTCATTTTTCAGTCTAAGTGCTGATTGAACCTCGAAGTTAACAAATAGTATTCGTGATTTTAATAATTTTTCAAATCAGAAAATTTAATTAATCTATATTAACGTCACATATATTAAGAAAGCTTAGTAAAAATGTTTATTTCAATAAAAAGAGAAAGCTAATTGTTAAAGTCATATGCATGTATACATACATACATACATACATGTAATATATCAAAATTATTATGCTTAAACTTATCTCTTAAAAATTCTCTTTTTTCCCATTCTTATCCATTTTCATCTATTTTCCCAGCCACAAAATATCTTATCTAAAGGAGTGTCCGCGACTTAAAATTCATTCAGCAGTATTTTTCACCGGCAAATTTTAAATGTTCCCAGAAAAAGACGCTAAACTTTTATGGGTTAAAAGTTTTGCCATAGCATAGACCGCGAAGTGGAATGAAGTAAAACCATGCATCTATTTTTATGACTGTCATCAAAAGTACGCCAATATCATTGTTCTCAAAGAAAAATGAAGTCCAAACATTCATTTCTACTAATACATATATTATTCAATATACATCTTTCATGAGTTACCAAAAGTAAATATTAGATATTAACAAGTGAAAGCCTTTATGTGTATAATAAAACTTCTTAATTTATGTAAAACATAACGGAAACCCAACTATTTAACTCTCATCAACAACTTCACAGCGGCAACTAGAGTATGGTAAGAAAAAAAGCAATATCAACTACTTTGTCTTTAAGATAGGACTTGAGAATTCTCTACTGATAGTTTTTCATTGTATTATGGAACTGAAATGACAGCTGTAGGACAATTTCAGGAGTTTCTTTTTTTCTCATTTACCTTATATAATCCGTACAATATATTCCTATATCATCAATTAATGTTTGTTGTTTGTTTGGTTTATAGCACTACGGTCTACTGTTTGGCACACGAGGGCTAACGAGACTGGGACCTACTGCTTAAAGCCGATTCCGAACGGCTACGAACATCCATGCCATAGTGGGATTCGAACCCACGAACTCCGATACCGATGATAGCGCCTTAACCAATCGGCCAGCGTTCGGCGTATCACCAGTTAAAACAGATACCTATATGCACTTGACTTATAAAGCCGTAATTGTTCATAAAGGCACTGATATTCAATTATTTATGAATTTATCAAAAATAAAAGGACATTTTTTTATGTCTTAAATATTGGCAGTGGAACTATTGACCGTATAAGAAACTTTCATGAATATTTTGCATATTTATCTTATCTATTATATATAATTGTTTAATACATGGCTATATGAATAATTAAAACAGATTATTGTACCCTATTTATTAATATTTCCAACTGTTTAAACGTTTTTCCCCGCCCGATCCGCGAAGGGAATCTGTAAGATCAATTATCTATTCCCATAATTGCCATTAAAAGTATTCACTATCATAGTTCTCTCAAAGTAATTCAAAAGTTTCATCTTCTTCCAATAACATACATTATTCGGCAAACATTTTTCAGGAGGTGGGAAGAGTAAATATTAGCTATAGAGAAAGTAAAAGCCTTTAATGTGTACAGTGCAGTAAATTCATAAACAGTTGGATTTCCCATTGTTTTATATATTTTAACGCTCATTAGCAACTCCATAGCGGCAAATAGAATCTCGGAGGAAAAAAGCAATACTGATTACTTTGTCATTAAGACCATTCAGCGCAAATCTCGTTTCTGTAGTTATCATTTCATTTTCAGCACATTTGCTTAATGAAAACCGGTTCCATCCGAGTCTCCATCACCCGAATTGCCTAATAACGAAGAGTAGTTTAATCTGGGAAACTGGATCCACCGTATAAACATTTTATCGGAGGTAATTTTGCACTAGCAAACAAGCAGCTCGCAAAAAGAAAAGATATGTGTAGAGCAGTAAATTCATAACATGCGGTATTTCCCATTGTTTTTTATATATTATATCTTGATGAGATTAAAAGAATATCACGGAAAGGCAAAGAGAAAAACACGATTATTTCTTTGCTTTACAGAAATGCAAAATCTCGTTTTTTTATCTTTCAGAATATTAGAAATATACACATTTGCTTATTAATCCAAATTTGTTTTGCTAATGAATTATTGGATCACAGTTTTATTTCATTATATCTATTAAATCGAATAGTTAAGGTGGAATACTGGTATTGACACAATGGAATATAAATTCAATGATTTACAAAAAAAATTTTGTATGTTGGAGAGTATAAAAAAAAATATAAGATACAAAGAGTGTATAATACAACTCTGAATATACTTGCTTATATTCTTGACAATAAAAATGTGTATTAACAATGACTTATATCTTGATGAGATTAAAAGAATATCACACGGAAAAGGCAAAGAGAGGTTAAAACACGAATTATTTCTTACTGCTTTGGACAGAAATGCAATCAATCTTTCATTTCTTTTTATCTTTCAGTATATTAGAAATATACACATTTAACTTATTTAAGTTTTATTTGATTATATCTATTAAATCGCAATTAGCTTCTAAAGTGGAATATAACATAGGTACTGACACAATGTAATATAAATTATTCAATGATTTACAAAAAAGGTTTTTTTTAAATACTGCATATTGGAGAGGTATATAATAAAAAAATATAAGATACAGAGTGTATAATACAAACAACTAAATATACGAACTTTCTTATTATTCTTGAAAACAATAAAAATGTGTTTAAGTAAAAATGGCTTATATCTTGATGAGATTAAAAGAATATCACACGGAAAAGGCAAAGAGAGGTTAAAATACGAATTATTTCTTGCTGCTTTGGACAGAAATGCAATCAATCTTTCATTTCTTTTTATCTTTCAGAATATTAAAGATATACACATTTAGCTTATTAATCCAAATTTGTTTTTGCTAATGAATTATTGGATCAGAGTTTTATTTGATTATATCTATTAAATCGCAATTAGCTTCTAAAGTGGAATATAACATAGGTACTGACACAATGGAATATAAATTATTCAATGATTTACAAAAATATACACATTTAGCTTATTAATCCAAATTTGTCTTTGCTAATGAATTATTGGATCAGAGTTTTATCTGTTAATATGTACTAAATCGCAGTTAGCTTCTAAAGTGGAATACAACATAGGTACTGACGCAATGGAATATAAATTATTCAATGATTTACAAAAATGATTACAAAATATACACATTTAGCTTATTAATCCAAATTCGTCTTTGCCAATGAATTATTGGATCACAATTTTATTTTATTATATCTATTAAATAGTAATTAGTTTCTAAAGTGGAATACAACATAGGTACTGACACAATGGAATATAAATTATTCAATGATTTACAAAAATATACACATTTAGCTTATTAATCCAAATTTGTCTTTGCTAATGAATTATTGGATCAGAGTTTTATCTGTTAATATGTACTAAATCGCAGTTAGCTTCTAAAGTGGAATACAACATAGGTACTGACGCAATGGAATATAAATTATTCAATGATTTACAAAAATGATTACAAAAATATGCATTTAGCTTATTAATCCAAATTTGTCTTTGTTAATCAATTATTGGATCACAGTTTTATTTGATTATATCTATTAAATCGCAGTTAGCTTCTAAAGTGGAATACAACATAGGTACTGACACAATGGAATATAAACTATTCAATGATTTCTAAAAAAAATTTTTTTTTAAATACTGTATATTGGAGAGGTATATAATAAAAAATATTATAAGACACAAAGAGCGTATAACACAAACAACTGGCTATACGAACTTGTGTATAATTCTTGAAAACAATAAAAAAGTGTTTAAGAAACAATATGAGCTATAAAAATACTTATATATTTTCAAAAAATTAATTAAATTAATTAATAAAATATTTTCAAAGATACAATTTTATCTAAGTATACTAAAAGATTTATTCTTTTATATATGAAATGAAGCCTCACTAATTCTGCTATTCGCTCTTTGTTGTTGATTTTTCCAATCATTTAAAAATAAATATTTACTGGAGAATCTATCATTCATAATATATACTTAAGGTTTAATAATCAAATAAGCACGTATGTATGGTAAAGTTACACAACTAGAAGTTTCTTATTTTCTCATTATAACATTGTTTTAACCTTGTTTTAAAGGAGAAAATTGATCTAAGACGAGAAAAAGAATATTGATCAGTATCTCATTAAGCACTGTAAGCCAAAATGTCTTGAACAAATTCACTTCCGAGTTTTTAATTAAACCTTAAGAAAACAGAAATTGGCATCATTGTTTAATTACGAAGTTGATGACAAACGAATAGCCATTTGAATTTGATGGCTGAAACGGAAGAAAACACATTGATTTCTTGCCTTTTTTACTTATTTTTACACCAGTAACATTGTTTGTTTAAATAGAGTAAAAACAGAGAATAAATCCGAAACTCGCAGCTGCTTCAGTAAAATAAGCATCGCTTAGGATGTAATGGATTCTTTACACATTTGTATTTAAGTTTATATTTACAGATCGGAACTTCTATCAAAATTTAGTGATTTGATGCTGATTGTATTGGTTTGTCTGAAGAAACAGATTTTGAAATAAAATTATTCTAATAGGGGTATATCGCCGAAGAATTTACATATTTCTTATTAAAAGAGATAAGCTATTTTCTAGTCCAATGATAATAATATACGTACTGGAAAATTTGTGTCTACGATAATTAGACTTAAAAATTACAAATAATTAATGATTAAAATAATAAACAAACTTCAAAATTAAAAAATAACCTAAAATAGCCTTGTTATCATGCAACTTTTCCTATAAAATTTTTAAAACTTCATTTTATAGCAAAATTACAAATGTTTATATTTTTAAATAATTGTGATTTTGTTAGGTAAAATGCTTTTAGCATTAAACAATTAACTATTTACTATTAAGAGCTGTTTAGTCCAGCCATATTT
>CM063503.1:24787675-24792675 GCA_032207245.1 Pardosa pseudoannulata | reverse complement strand
TCAACATATTTTGTAACTAATGCCTGCTTTAAACAAGTAGGTCATCTGATTGCAAAGAATGAGCATTCTATTGGCTCTATCTCTGTAAGTTCATTATTACATTGTGCAAACATAAAATGATTTTAACTTTGACAAAACTTCTTGTGCATCTGAAAAACTAGGTACTGGTTAACGCTCAATATTGATTGATGTTTACTTTTCCTATTTCTTATAATCTTTCTTCTGGTCAGTACACAGGTACTTTTCCGTTTTGACCCTTCATTTTGTAAGATTACTATTCCTCCGATTGTCTAGGAAAGTTGTCAAGCTAGAATTGCAAGGAATTGATCATTTTGTCGACTCTACCTCTCTAAGTACACTATCACTGTCATTGTGCCTGCATTATATGATTTTAATTTTAGCAAAACTTTGAGTACATCTGAAAAACTATGTACTGATTGAGATTCACTTTTGTCTTCCTGCTCCCATTTCTCATAATCTTTCTTTGGTCTGTGCACACGTACTTCCCTTTTTTGACCTCTCAAAATGTTAGATTACTAATGTTCTAATTGTCTAGGAAAGCTAATAAGTCAGAAATTATTTTTCTCTCCACAAGACCTGGAAACACTAATGAATTCCCCCCCCCCGGCACAAAAATAATTTCCCCCAGTTGTAAATTTCACAAGAAAATTATACTTCCGGACGTTGGAATTTCAAAAAATAGATGCAAATTAAGAGATAAATCCAAAAACAAGGAATCCGGGGAAAAATAACATTTGTCTTATGGGGATAAATTTGAAAGTAAACATTTTATTCGTTGTATCCGAATCTTGCAGAAAAATGTTAGATCTATAAAAATTAATACTGATTAATTTCTAAGTGTATTCAATAGCAAATTAATTGAAAAACGATTAAAAAAGAACATTAATGACTATAATCAATTAAATTAAAGTTTTCAGTTGCCTATTAAAAAGACACAAGTACTAAATTGAATGAAATTGAAGACTAAAAAAATTACATTCGTGTTACACTGTATTTATTTAGAGCTAACGTTAATCTTCAGCTGATGTGAGGCCGATTGTAAGAAATGTCTGAATTTCTTTCTCTGATACAGCAAAGGATTCTAACACTTTTTTATTGTTTCTGTGGATTAAATTTATCAATATCACGTATTATGAATGAAACTGGAGACAAAACACTGTTTATACTACTGCAGAAAAGTTTAATAATATCGAAAATTTAAAAAAATTCAATGAACTACTGAACAAATACTTCAATATATATCGATTTGTAAGATTTCTGGTATTTGATATAAAAGAATAAATTAGAATTAAAATCTATAGGGAAGTGGATGGACCAAACTTTTCGTTCGTAATAGCTGAAAGTTCCTTATATGTCGAGTTAGCTATAACGGCGTTAAACTGTATATAAAATACACATGTATATATATCTATAGCTGCAAATAAAAGGTCTCCGTCAAATTCCTTAATTTCCTTTTGCATTTACTTTCGCAAATTATTTCGAACTATTCGGGGAAACCGTTTTTCGCCATTCCAAAGTGATATGTAAAGTAGTACGACTTTACTTACAAAGGCTGTTACCAAAGTTGTAACAACTTTCCAGTCTGTCCTTCCAATTTTGACCTCTGAGTAGGGTTAAATTTAGACATGGTGATGGCGCTAGTCATTCGGTTACACTGCCATAGTGGGATCATTACGTCTTTCTAGGTCCCGGTTTAATAAAGATCTGGATTTAAATTACGTCCGGTGTATTTTCTTAATTGTATAACGAGTCTTTACTTCAACTGTACGTGCTGGGGATTATATTTGGCATTACGCACACGCACACACATATATTAACGGTTATGCTAATTTTAGGCTTACCTACATTAGGAAAATTCCGATGAAATTTAATGAGTACAAAACCATGCAACTAAATACTTACCATTACGTGCATCATGTTAACACATTGTATGCTGGACACGTACTAGTACGTTTTCTGACGATTGATACTTGAGCGCGGGTCACGTACTAGTACAGGTTAGTGTAACAACATGGTTTGTATGTGAGTACAAAAATAACGGTATATACAGGAAAACGAAGCCGAATGTTCTTGTCTACTACATAGATTCTGGAAAAATTTAGACAAATAAAAACTAGTTTTTACATCAGTCGATTCGGAACCACAGAACGGGAAGGTTGATTAAAAAATCAATTTAGATTTAAAATTAACTTTTTATTTATCCTCACGAAAAGGACATTATATATATATATATATATATATATATGTGTGTATATATATATATATATATATATATATATATATATATATATATATATATTTGTATTTATATATCTATATTTGTTTATATATTTCAATATAAAATACGAAAAGTTGTTAAAAAAATTAAATAATTTTCGATCTATCGAGATTTAATTGAATAACTAAATTTACGCCCAAAACGCCCGCTCCCGGTACAATTCCGCTGCGAAATGTACCCGCACACAATGTTTTAAGAAGGGATGAAAATGGATGCTGTTTGAAACAGATGAGACTCATAATACGAAAGGATATTTTCCCATAATTAGATGATTTTAAAATCCAAATACATTCTTTAATAATTTCATACCTAAAATACACCATTGGCTCTGTCATTTGTCGAGTTAACTCTATTCTCCTCTGTTTTATATTAACCTGTAGGTGATCGTCATTAGGCAGTCTATTTTTTGCAAGTGTCATCTATATATATATAATTTGTGTATAACTCTCAAACCCGTATGATAGCAAGCCCTCCTGACTGTATTAATCATCTTTCATTACCATTCCTATGCTCCGCTGCCTTAAGAGGATTGAATGGGTAAGGTGTTGATCTTCGAACTAAAGTTCATGAGTTCGAATCTTCCTACTGGCATGGATGCTCGTAGCCATTTGGAATTGGCTTTAATCAGTAGGTCCCGGTTTCTTTGGCCCTCCTGTAGCAAAATAGTAGATCGAAACTAAAGCGAAAATCCAACAATTTTCAACTTCTATAGGAATTATGATTGTTATGTAGCATTTCAGGTGAGAGGACTGAAGATGATCTGTATTACTTCATATATTTTAATGAAACTAGATGTCATAATATACATTACTTGGTAACTGCTAAGGAAGAGCTATTTTTTAATAAATAATCACAGGAATGATTAAATAAACGAAAACAAATAACTATATAAAAGGGTGTTATATTTATCATGGTTGCACAGATTTTACTACATAAGAAAGCGCAAGAACAAAAGTAATGAACTTCTTCGAAAATTTTTGAAGTCTGAATGAAAACTTTCTCTCCAAATGGAAGGATAAGAGATATCAGGATCGAATATGCCCTTCTCTTATATTAGTACACATTTTTCATGTGTTATAGATTCTGTCTACTGAAATATTGAAAAGCCCTTAGGGGATATTACCCCATTCCTTTCTCAAGGTATTTTTTAAATTCTTGCATGACTTAGGGAAGTTTCTTTGAGAAACAAGAGCATCCCAAGCCTGCTCTGTAAGATTTAAGTCTGGCAAGTAAGCAGACCATTCTGTAAGTTCACTAATTAGTGGGTCCGATATTTCAGCAGTCTTTTGTGGGCAAAAATTGTCGTCCATAAATAGAAAATTTAGATCCACCAGAAATCTAATGATTATAATCTAGAATAATATTTCTGAATAATGTAACTCTATCACGCTCAAAAGATGCGGGTATATTGCCTGCCCACGCCATCACGCTTTGGTTATACTGACGACATTCATGAATATTTTGTGGTGCGTAACGTGTTTCCCACTTCACTGTACTACCTTCTGGCCAGAATTATTTGTCCCAGTGGATCAGGATTCGTCGGATAACATCATTTGGGACCCCTGTTGCTTATCTCAATCAATATATTCATTACACCAACGCAATATTTCTCGAAGATGGAATGATTTAATAGGCATTTATTAAGTATGTTTCTTTATATATAAACCAACCTGATTTAATCGCCGTGAAGAGGTTCTGGCAGATACAAGGATTCTGGTAGCGGCTTCAAGGGTCAGCAGTTATTTCACTAAGAGTGAAATATCTGTTGTTTTTTCTCCACTAGGGATACATATCAATCCATTTCGTTCCACACGACCACAGTTATGCTCTTATAGCATTTCTACCTAGATTGACTTTTTTAAATCCCGAATGAACGCTTTAGGACATGGCCATTGCTGTAGTTATAGTAGTGATATTAGACTTGCTCGAGCCCTTAACTATTCCTCTGCGATCGTAAGCATTCAAATGACTACTTAATACTTAATTATATCCGCACTACTATTGCTATTTTTGTTATTTTGTGCTCTTTGTTAAAATCATAAAAGCATGACATTTAGAATGAATAAAGAGTTTTTGTGCGCTGCATTTTTAAGCAGTTATCAGGTCATGCCACATTAAACTCCTAATATTCAATGTTAAGATTGGTTGACTTGCAAAAACCGATTGTTTTTTACCAATTTTCAAACCCTTATTATTAAAGTTTTAATAATACTCAGTATATTAGTATTTATTACTATAGTAATATAATTAAAAATTTTCCTGAGTCAAGGCATCAAAATGCGGCTTTCATTTTGTCAGATGATAATGTCCATCATGCTGATTTTTAACTTTTTTCTTTTCAATAACTGCATATGTTATCGCACTTTGTAAGGGGGATCTTAGTACTTTTAAATAAAGTAAGTATTTTTAAAACAGTAATACATTTCAAAATCATAAAAATGAATTTAAACTTAATTTTACATAAAAAGTTGCTTTATAATACAGTTTAAAAAAGTTTTGACGGAAGGATCTTATTTTTAAAACAAAAGTTTAAAATGTTTCCATCCTGTGATAAGTCAATTTCGTTATGATAATGATTTACATTTTTGGGAAAAATTTGATTTTTTTATGGGGAAAATGTCACCTTTTCAAGGAAATGTGGCATTTATATTTCATTTTTTTTATGTGTTAACTTAATTGAACTTTTTTATAAGTTTTAGAT
>CM063503.1:24762675-24780175 GCA_032207245.1 Pardosa pseudoannulata | reverse complement strand
TAATAGTATATTACAATGTAAGTCGAAGATGGTATTTCAAAATTTTGGGTTATTGGAATTGAAGCCTCGGCCACACAAATAGTAAATAATTTCATTAGTAATTAATAGTATTATATGTACAATGTAAATCGAATTGGTTATTTCAAAATGTTGGGTTATTTGGGAAGTTTTACGCCTCGGCCAGCCAAATAGTAAATAATTTCATTTTTAGTAATTAATAGTAGTATATGTACAATGTAAGTCGAAGATGGTTGTTTCAAAATTTTGGGTTATTCGAATTGCACTAATTTCGCTTGAATTTTCTATACCATAAAATGTCAAAACAGTGGTTGATTAGAAAGAAATTTAAAAATGTTAAGTTAGTTGGAAATAAGTTTTAAATTTTGTGAAATGCTATTTTTCTCTAAATAGTGTTACATTAAAAAACAGTTGTCCTAATAATACAATTAATGCTGGAAACCCACACAATTAGAGAAAGAAAAGGAAAACATGCAGAAATATTTCAAGTGTAAGTTATTGTGCCCTCCCTCCCATTGTTCCTATTACATACAAGACATTGACCTTTGTTTCGTTTTTTGTCAGAACACTAGGATATAGTTGTGTCTGACTGATCGAATCATATTTAAATGTTGATCAAGAAGTTGTCTGTGGAAAATTGATAAACACAGAAATAAATGATGAAGTAAAGAAAAATATATTGGTATAAAGAGAAAATAGGTATGAAGAACATGCAGTACCAACTACATCTGATACCATGTTAATACAATACTCTAAAATGAAGTTTTACTATAGATGTAACTCTTCGTCCTATTAATAGTTGATGCACCGACAAAAAAACCGTAGGTGAGGCTAGAAGTCTCATAATATATAGTACTAATAAAATCAGACCCCACGTTAATACAATAATTTAAAATGAAGTTTTACAATTGATGTAGATATTCGTCCTGATAATAGTTGATGTACTGAGAGAAAAGACAATTCACTTGCGAGATTAGAAGGCTCACAAAATGTCAATCCAAATAACGGAATTATAAATAGCTGATTGCTTTATTGGAATAACGTATATCTCCTCAAACAAAAATAAATTCAAGAAAACATAAATATTCTATACACTGTTTTATTAATTTTTTCGAAATAAGGAATTAGGCGTTAATGGATTAGATACATCTCTTTGCACTTATCCCAATTCTGTGATACTACATTAGTGGAAAGAAATCAATAGTTATACAAAATAATTATGGCATATATTTCTAATTACTCGTGTAAAATTATTCAAATCATAACTGTGAAATGTGTTTTGAAAATTTTGCGACAAAGTTTATTTTGATATATAAATATACATTAAATTTCACTAAAAAATCAAATCTTAAAATTATAACTATTCATTTTATATAAAGACCAAACAGATTGTAATAAAACAGAATTGACGACAGTGTTGAAATATTTGCGTACCCTAATTACGTACGTATAAACGTACCCTAATTTTATTTTATATGTATTACATTATTTTTCCCATCTTATTACTAATTTTCCTAGCTTAATCATTGATAGTATTTTGGTAACCTTATAAAACTTTGCTACATCATTTTTGAGATATGAAAACATGTTATAAGTAAACAATGGAGGGATTTGCAATGTTATGTGACTGCAAAGATATATAGATAAAAAAAATTATATTTACTGTCCATGAAGTTGCTACATTCAGACAAAAATATGAAGTGGAAACTGGTTTATAAAGGAAAGATAAAAGATAAATTTTGTTTATATAATGTAAAAGTAGTTGTTTTTTCTGTGCATACAAACCTTTTATTGTTAATATGGTGATAAAACTTTGAAACTTTACATTGCGTCATTTGATTTATTTCTGAGTTATTATCGAAAAGCATTTTATAAGTAAAACGATGGATGATTTACAATGTCATGTGACTATTACAGTGGGTAATTTAGTAAACTATTATACATCATATTAATATCCATCAAGTAACACTCAAGTCTCCTATAGCGCTATTAATTTGTACTGTGTTATAAAGAATCCCTGTTATATGAAACTTATAATATATACAAATTGGGAAAGGCGTTCTATGGAAACCACGATAAACATAGAAATAAGACAAATCAGGTTAATTTATACCGCGTTATATAGAAAGCACAGCCACGTTAAATGAAAACCACGTTATAAAAAACTGCATACAAAAGAATTTGTAAAACATTTTATAGAATCTCAGAAATAAATAAATTATACACAAATCAAACATTTTCAGACTGTATGGAATACTTATTGTTTGCTCATTCTTAGGGAAATTTCCTCATAAATGGAATTGTCAATACACCTTAAATGTGAACTACAAATTTTCAACTCATTGCACAAACACGGCCTTAAATAATTTCATCAAGCAATTTCAGCTTTTGAAATGATCTTGTAACAAAAATGCGTTATAAGGAGACCACGTTATAGGAGAGATGTCAAAAATTTATGCTTTGTATTGTTGTGGAACCTGTTGTAGAACCTCGCTAAAAATCATCGTGTAATAGCAGAGTGTATCACATTCAGACAATAAATAGAAAGTAAAAATATGTTTACAATAGAAAGATTGAAGATAAATTTTGCTTAGGTAACGTATAAGTAGTTGTATTTTATTTGCATTTAGACATCTCTTAAGAAACTACTCCCGATGGGTAATAAAACAAAGATTTTCCAATAAACCACTTTACACATTCCTATTACTCATTCAAGGGTAAATAATTATCTTCCTTCGAAATATTCAATGAAAGTGTACTATCGATTTTTATATATTAATGTTTCCTGACCTTAGATTTAACTATAAATGTGAATGTCATTTAGAAAGCATCAAGCAGCATGTACAAAATATATAAAATGCTCAAAATTAGATATTTTCCAATAAACCATTTCACGCAGACCCGATCATTCATTTAGCCATAAATAATGATCTTCCTTCAAAGTATTCAATGGGGGGACAATATCGATTTACCGTATGACTGGATATCCCCCGATATGACTGCATAGCTAGGTCGTTCCTCATCTAGAGAGATGATCTTTAACGTTCGTTGGATATGTTTGTCCCATAATGTGCAAGAGTGTTTCGCTATTTTTATAAATGGGTATACCCGAAAGCGATTCAATACTCTGTAATGGGAAGAGGGAGATCCAAGAGCAAAGGCATTCATAGACGTCTATCATCCGTCAAAGGAAATTAATTCAGCCCAAGGAAAGGCCATTGGAAAAAGGTACTATTTCTGCACTCTCCAAAGGATTAATGGCTGCGATATCAGAGTTCGCGCGCTGCACGTGAAACAAACAATTATTCAAATTCCGGTTGGAAATTCACGGATGAAAACAAAAGCGGAATAAACTTCATTTCACTCTTTAGGAAGCTAATTAATATCGGAAAGTTGAATTAGTCAAGAAAACTTCTTGTTAAAAATTTAGAGTTATGAAAAGTCCCTAAAATTGGAGTGGAATCAAACTGGAAAGAGTAAAAAAGAACGAGGTCTTGAAAATAATTAGATGTTGTAGGAGTTTTAAGAAGCAAATTTTGCCTTTATCTAGAAGTAATAGGAACATAATGAACTGTAGAAAATTAGAATTATGGGGGAAAAGATTTTTTTATGCGTACTAAAAATAATTCTTTTAGACTAGGCACATTCTTGATAATTTTTAATTAAAAGGATTTTAAATAAAAACCAGACCTAGCTTTTTGAAACATACTCGTAAATCTTTTTTAAAAAGTAATTCTTAAGTATATGACATTAGAGTTGAGTTATTTTATAAAGAAGAAAAATGATTCTGATACAAAGTTTACCAATTCACTTTTTTTCTACTTTCCTCGTAAAAAAACATTTGGCATATTGTTTGAAATTGAAATTCTAATTGGTTTTCAGTCGAAATTCTTATTTCCATTTCTTAGTTTCAAATCTTTACCGTTGTCTTCAATAAATTAAAATTTCTATGTTTATACGAAATTTCTTTTAAACTTTTCTTCGCACTTCATGCACTGATAAATTGAACCAGACTACACGAAAGAAATTCAAGGAATGAAGAGAAAAATAATCGTTTTTTTTTATTACACTGTTGATAGATTCTTTAGGAATTTCTTCTTTTCCACATTCACAAAATATGGCTATTGTCGTACCTCCAGTCTTTGTACAAAGTAGGTATATACAAAATACGAATAACTAATAATATAATATGAAAATTTCATAAGGTGTTGAGATATTTATTAGATTATATTAAGGGAAAAAAAACCTTCGAAATTACAAAATTATCTAAAAATATGAAAAGATTGCCTTGAACTCAGAATACAAGAGTTGTCATCGCTCAATGATAATAATAATGATACAAATAACAGAACTATATAAAATTATGAAAGACACGTTTTTTCTCAAGAAAAAAAAAAGTTCAAACTAAAAATTACAAAAAAAGGAGAAGGAGTATCTTGAATAATTTGGCTATTCACTGTAGTTAGAAGCAGTTGCTGATGTTTATAAAACGGTCAAAAATCTTTTTGAACTAAAATAATATTCGTACCTGAAAGGGTTTAAAAATTGTACAAAGTTAATAAGACTTTTTAAATATAGGTATGATTTATAAATTCAGGAAATCAGATGTTTATAAAATTGATTTATTTCATTTTTCTATCGAATTTAAGCTTCATCTTTTGAAATCCTATGAGCTGTATTAAGCCTACTTTAGATATGCTAGAAGGTTATTCAGGTTTAAATCGGTTAAGTCATGTTAAGATCGTGTTGGGTTGGAATTTACTTTCAAATTCTCTGTTTGGCAATCTGCCTAAAAGTGTCCGAAGAATGTGTTCAGCATCCATCTGTCACGATACATTATCTAATTAATTTACACAAAGTTACACAAAGTCTAATCATGATTATATGTAACTTCCTAGACATACTTGTATTGAAAAAAATTGCAAACATAAAACTTTTTAAAAGTATTTACTAGCGTAAGCATTTTCAAAAAAGATTAATACAAAGCAAATCAACAGTTTTATATGAAGTGAAATTCCAGTAAAGGATACAATAAATATGATGTCTTGCATGGGATACATTTTTTTTTCTTATTCCGAAGCAAATACACGTATGTAATTAACAGATTAATATTTTGTTTTGTATTGCATATTCTTGTTTTTAGCTTTAAAATAATTTCTTAACAATTTGGTTTTTTGAGCCGTTTTAGTGATGTCTCAAAAATTTCAGGCCCATTACTGTTTACTCAATCTATCTCAAATTTTTGGGAATTCCCTATTTAATTGTTTGCCACAAAATTGACCATGATTTCCGAAATCATGACCAGTTATTTTACAGTGTCTGTAAAACCATGACAGATTAATAATACTTCTTAAAGTATTCCCCATCTATAAATAGTTGTTGAAGTTCAATGAAAGGAAGTTCGGTACACAGTTTTGTTTCTATAATTGCTAAATGAACAAGAAAAAACAAAGCAATTGGCAATTGTAATACACTAAAAATATTTTTTATAAATATTTTTTGGTCTATTCAGTTTTTATGAAAAAGTTTTGTTTTTTAATAAACTATTTTCTTTTTGTAGATTTCAATGTCTTATAATCTTATTAAATATATTTCCTTATACTCCTCTAATAATATTGTTAAAATCTGAACATTTAAAAATTTATATTTAACATGCTTCGTTCCCTCATCTTTTATATTTTCATTATTTTGCTACTCTTCTTTTATAAGTCCTATTTATTTTAACGAAGGCTACATATAAATGTAAAAGAATCAAATTCTATCTAAAAAATTTAAATGCTAGATCAAAAAAGTTTATACGACTGACAATCTTAAATATAATATACTTATCAAGAATATAAGAAATATTAATGGTTTATCTAAGGCATGTCATAAGTTGCTGCTTAGATAAAAGTAGCTAGACAAATTTTGTTGCTTACAGACATAAAATTAGATCGATTTTTTTTATTTTGTTCTTGCTTCCAATAACGTTTATTTTTCCTGTTATGATCTCCAAAAGAGTCGCTTTTCTTTGGGCAAAGGTCCTTCACAAAGGAAAATTTGAAAATTAGAAATTTCTTGCGTTCTTTCAAATAAATCACAGCCTTGTTTAGTCTATAAAATGATTTCTCTGGAAAGAACTCGAAAGGAATAATATCGATTTGAAGTTTGTATCAAATCCCTGTTATGACTGTTCAGTGAACTCTTCTTTCATCAGCAGAGATCTTTAATGTTTGCTAGATATATCTGTCTGTAATGTTCAGAAGGGGATTTTTCTATTTTTATAAGGGGGATCTCAAAGACGATTCCCTACTTCCTCGTAATAGGGAGAAAGTACATGTAGGGAAAAGGGATATTCGGTAGTCTGTCCCTACCCCTTGTCACTCCAAGAAAATTAATTGAGCTGAACCATTACATCTACAGACTTTATTTGGAACTGCAAATGTGTCAAACCACGAAGAATGTAATGTATATAGTCACGATAAATCATTTCAAAAATGCCTAATCTTATCACTGATTAGTTGTATTTATTAACACTAGATTTACGGACCGAGCCAATTTGACTCATTAAAAATGTGATCACTATATATATGTAAAACTTTAATATCACTTTTCAAAAACATACGTTGGTTTTTAGTTAAGTAATAAAATATACGTAAACTTTCATTCCTCTTCCCCGCAGACTCCTTCATTTCGCATTATCAAATGTGGTATACCTATTTTCACGGTTGTGAGCCAATTTGACTCATAGAATGTATATGAAAATAAATAAATATAGTAATAAAGTAAATATAAGGCATAAAGTATATAAAGTGTAATATAAAGTAAATATAGAGAAAAAGTCGAGAACACTTCCATTCCAATGCCAGAAATTCATGTTAGTGACGCACGGAAGAATTGTCAAGTTCAACAATCATGCAAAAGAAACAGATGTAGAAACCATTGTGCTAAATGTAATAGAAATGTTTGCAGAAAATGTGTTTCAAAAACAGATTTTATATGTAGAAAATGTTTTCCATGAATTTTTTTATAATAAACACTTCATTTAAATTAATTTGGAACTATTTTCTTTGCAAGAAACTTCAATTTTCTTGTATGAGTCAAATTGGCTCACTTCAGTACTTCAGTAAAAATAGGTATATGATCGACATCTGTAAATCTAGTGTTAAGCAAAACCAAAAACCTTTGAAGATTCAAAGAGTTGATAATCTTGAATAACGAAAGTCCATTGGATATGCGTTACAGGTGGTTACTGGATATATAGATTTTATGTGTTAAAAATATGCCAACCACAAAGAACGTAGTTAATTTTGTGAAAAAAAAATATTTAAACAATGAACAGTTTTTATCACCTAGAAAATTTAAAAAAAATTAAGAAAGATTTTAAGTACTTTGAACAAAAGAATATGCAGTTACTGAAACGATTTATATACTACATTCATTACTTATATTTAATAAGTAACAGCAGAAAAAAGTGATATTCTATTACGTTTCCTTACTTATGAGTTATGACTCATTATATAACGAAACCCCATTGGATATATAGTATTTAGTTACGACTTCAAATATGTTTAATTATACAGAACGTAGTAAATATTGCAAAAAGGAATTATTTGAAAAATATAGGCTAAGTCTAGCTTGATTAATCTCACCCAGAAAATTTTAAAAGCTGTAGGGGTGATTTAAAGTATCTTTGAACCAAAAAAAAATAATGACTTATATGCTACATTCATTAGTTACATAATATAGGGAACAGCTAAAACCTATGACAAGTTTTAAACAGGTATAACTCCTATATAATGTTCTGTATTTAATCGCTAGTCAAGGATTATATTCTGAGATAATCCATTATCTTTCAGCCTAAGAGGATTGATAGTTTCGTTTCTTTCACTCTCAGTGTTTACCCGCTCCTGGAAGCTTTTAAATTTTCTACAGCTATCCTATTAAAAATATTATTTTAACATCTCAAACACCCACCTATTGACAATTACACCAGCTTTGCAGAGCATATAAGATTAAAGCTACGTTCTATTAGATACCTATCGAAGATTAATTTTTCGAGAACAAATTTCTTGGAGATTAATTCTCGTCGACGGATTTTTTGCATTCTTTAAGCAAGAAAATGTCTAAAGAATGTAAAAAATTATTCTTTTTTTATGGGGAAAAGGGCTTAGGATGTTTTCTCTTCATTAGAATTCATTTTAGTTCAAGATAATAGAAGGATATTTCGGCGTAAGAGAGTTAGTTTACAGTAATAAATAGAAAAATAATTCAATGTTAGAAATTCTTAAGAAGTCAGAGAATTATATATATTCTGTTAAATGTAACTGAATTAATTCTAAAGGAAATAAGAATATCCAAATCTTAAGTAAAATATGAACAATGGTTTTCCAAAGACACTTGAATAAATTCCTAAAATTTACGCTGGGATTTAAAGTCTATTTAGTGCAATTTTTCGTTCGTTATATACAAAATTCATCGGACGGTGCAATTATTTGAGAAAGAATCTACATAAACACACAGTATATATTATATATGCACATAAACACGCACACACATTTAATTTTTCCTCTGTTTTTTAGGCATATATTTAATTTATAAATGATGTCTTTTTACAAGTGTAATATTATTTATTGGCATTAATTGTGTATAAGAAATATTCGGTACGATTTTTTATACTGCATCCGTCGTTGCTCGAATTTTGTTAGGCTTTATGTTCTTAAAGTTACGTAAGCTATATTACACTTGCGCACTCACATATACGTATAATGTAAATATATTTACATTATTTGTACACATATATGTATATAAACAATGTACATATGCCCATGTATATTAATAAGTTCTACCTAAACACAGACAGTAACATACATACATACATACATCAAATGCGAGGCATAATTCTTTTTATGAAAGTGCTGCATCCCTAATACTAATATCCCTATTTACTTTATTTATATTTTATCTAAATTATTATTTATTTTCAATTTTGCACTCCCTATCATCCTGCAACTTCAGCACCCAACTCACCTTCCTTATCCCGTTGAACGGAATAGCTATTTCTTATCTGTTAACCGTATTATGCTCGTAGCACTGAATGCGCATGCATATTGAGTACTTCCTGGAAGCACTAAATCTGACAAAAGCAGCCAGATAAATGTACTAGTGCTTCTATTTCCTGAGAATTACTTCTGTTTCTTCAGTTTATGGAAATACTGCGTTAAACGATATCGGAAGGACACTGTAATACGTTTCAGTAAATTTGCAATAAAAAAAACTTTGGAATTATACTAGTTGTGCTTGCATTTGTGTTGTAGGCTGGAATGCTGCTCGCTGCAGCTCTTTACCTGCGTAAAGAATGTCTAAGGGGAAATAGACAACTTGTGAGTGGACGATAGAAGCTTCTATGTGAAAATCCATTTGCTGGAAGGAAAGCATTCGTTTTTACCATTTTTTTGCAGTAGCACATTTTTTAATAGATCTCATCAGCTATTTAATTTAAGTATTTGATTACACAAGAACTACCATGCCGGAAATGGATGTTTGACCCTTAAATGCCCGATTTTCCAAAAATAACTAAAATCATGTTTAGCAAGCAAATGAATGGGTAAATCTGTCTGAAAGCAGTAGAGGTGTTACTTACATATTGGAAATAGTTTAATAATATCTTCAGCATATATTTTATTGGAAACATTCGATATTAGAGCTTCAATATTATTCTAATAGTATTTTAGGAGACTAAGTTGGGTATGTCACCAAAAGGCAACACAGGGAATTTAAGGGTAAAGAAAACACATTCAATTTATGAAAAGTCCAATATCAGTCTTCTCATTTCATTGACCTTACTAAAAAGCAGCTTAATAAATGGTTGATTGTTTTGTCAATTTTGAAAATATTCAAGGGAAACTTTTATATAAGTTGTTCTACAGAGTTTACTGTGAAATTGTAGTAGTCTAAATTTTATTATTCACTTAAATGCAAATTGTTATTTCGTTTAACAGCCCATACCGTCGGTACCGAGTTTTTACTATATTAATTTCAAATTTAAATAGAATATTGTTGCTTTTTTTTTTGTCAAACGATCTGTAAGTTTTTTCAAATTTGGCTAACAATAGAGCATACGTATTGAGCATACATAGTGCAATAAAGATAACTTTATAAATAGACTTTTTTAGCATGATTAAATATTCCTTTTATTACGAAAATTCACACAATTACCTATACTTATGTTCATATGTGGTGAAAGTTACGTATAATTTATTTATTTTTTTTTTAGGGTGAAACAATTTCTATTTTTTTCTCTTTATCTTTTAGTTGTTCTCCAAAAACGCATTTTCTTTTTTATAAGAAAGTGTAAGGAAATGCTTTCACTCTTTGTATTTTAAGTTTCCAAACAATTCATTTGGTAGTTGATTAGATAATTGAAAAATGTGAAAAATAGGAAGGATAATTAAAGTCATCGGATTGTGTATATACATGGAGATGTATGCATGTAAATATACGTATATGTTTACCTTAAATTTGTTTTGTTTTTAGCAAAATATGTCTGTCTATGTTTACAATTTAAGCTTTTGTTTTATTTTTACGATGTTCACTAGAGAAACTTTTGTTGTTATTTTTAGCACCAAATTATTCAAGCATTAAGAAGACTTATCAGTATCTCAGCATAAAAACACCCTAATTAACGAAAATAATAAGCACTCATTGCATATGAATAAAAAAGTACAGTTTTGTATCCCAAAATACTCTCTAATTCCAAAATCTCATTTTACTTCACGGAATGGTTTAATCCCCTTATGAAATGTTCTTTTGAAAAGTTCTTTTTTAGTCCTTCTGATCTTCTCTTATGAAGATTAATTCAAACTTTTTGCTAGATGGCCGACACTGACTTAATAAATTTTGATTGAATATCGAGGGGATACACCTTAATATCAAAACATTTTACAGATGAAGAGAAACTAGAATATTATACTTTGATGTATACGAGTTGGTTAGGTAATTAGTGTGCTAAAATAACGAGATGCTAATTCGAACCTGAATGTGTATTTTTACAATGTGCAGTTTTGTATCCCAACATTATGCAAATTCCAAAAATTCATTTTACTTCACGGAATGGTTTAATCCCCTTATGAAATGTTCTTTTGAAAAGTTCCTCATTAATTGGTACTCTCTTATGAAGATTAATTCAAACTTTTTGCTAGATGGCCGACACTGACTTAATAAATTTTGATTGAATATCGAGGGGATACACCTTAATATCAAAACATTTTACAGATGAAGAGAAACAAATGAATTTTATATGGAAAAGTTATATGTGAGTATGGGCGATATAATTACGAGATGCTAAATTCGAACCTGATAGGTGTGTACTTTTTACAATTGTGCACTATTTATACAAAGACTTTAATGCTGTATTTAATGCAACAATTCAACTTATGCCATTAGTTTTCATAATAGTATGAAATAGGTATCATTCCTGTAAAGAATTACGGTATTCTAATTGATGAGATTTAATTCAATGAGGTACTTTGACGATTATTCACACCACGTATGATCTTTGATCTTTTCATGTGGCTCTGTTAAAGAACACGATAAAGGATAACAAATGAAGGCCTTTCATACAGCCAACAAGAAAAGTTATATGTGAGTATGGTTACTTCGGATGCAAGTCCAACGACGAGGTAGTTAGAAGTACAACTGATGTTATACAAAACTTTAATTGTTTCTGTATTTAATACAAGGAGAGTTTTTGTTGTATTCGCCTTAGTTTTTCATAATAGTTTTGAAATTCCGGAGGAAATCATCACTATCCTTGTAGCCCTGCACATATCCCTATGTACACCGAGAAAGTCCTGAATAAACTTGTGACTCCAATTTTGCTCCTGATAGGTGTGGTTTTGTTTGAAACATTACTGACATTTTTCTTACACAAAAGCTAATTAGATGGGGATCTATGCTTTAACGTCGACTTCTAACAGATACAAACAACACTGATTGGATTTGGACAAGATTTCACAAATTTCTGTATCTCATATGAAGATCTATTTGGTTGCAATTAGGCATTATCGATAAATTTTGCAAAATTGATGCATCTCTTTCACGACCATTTTGTTTCTTGTCAACTGTTTAATTTATATCAATTTGTTGAATAAGTTCAGATTAGCTAATAAGAATAATTAATCCTACAAAAAAGACACACCGACTGCATTCATATAAAGCGCAGTACTATTTTAGCTAAATTAGTCTAACTCAAATTTTCCAGAATCGAAATTTCTAGTATCCAATACTCAATCCTTTGATTTAAATTATCCAGTAATAAACAATAGATACTATTTTAGTGGTAAATTTTGCTGTAATACAGGTGTACAGATGAAAATTAGCTAGTTCCACATTTCATCAAAAAAAATCTGACGACAAAATGGTGGTAAAACAGCATACGCCTGATTTGCAAGATTAGTCGCAACATCTGGCTAGTCAAATTATTTGGAACAGCACGGTCTGATTTTTCCTAAAGTTCTAGAAAGATTGGAAACCATTACTTACTGCCAATTTTTAATGGCTACGAATATCCATGCCAGAAGCGGGAATCGAACTCATGAAATCCGTGGACGCCTTATTATTTTATACATCGATGCCTCCCGGACTGAAGAAATGTATGGAATTAGAAGAAAACAAAATAGCCTTTTTGAGGTTGATCATAATTGAAATTCTGAAAGGTTTCATTAATTCCTTACACTGGTCTGGAAAAGCGACATTAAAATAAAAAAAAATACTTAAAAACCTAACAATGTTTTATGATTACTGATTAATAATCTAAAAATTTCGCAGAAGCGAAGTTTACCAAATAGTTAAATATTTATAACGGAAGTAAAAAAATTGCAGAAAGTAATAACCAATGAAAGGATTTTTTACAACAGTAAAATGAAACTTTTATATACTCTTACGACAGCCTTCCGTAAGTTATAATTTAAAGTCAATCTTCTATATTTTATTTTCCCTATTTTCGTATTTAATTTACTCTATCTGAATAAAAATAGCCTGAGTTCATTAGTTTTGGCAGCCTGCCTTTAATAGGTACAGAAAAAAATTGCTGTCTATAAGTCGAAATACATTTCTATTATTAACGGCAGTAAAATATGTAGTAATGTCTCCGTTAACTAGCCCACATTGCGTGCTTGATATTCGTATTGTTAAAAGTTAAAAAAAAAAGTAGCTCGACGAAATTTATCAAATAATGCTATGATAAGTAGGTTTCTTTCAAAACGCAACCATGAAAATGATTTATTTTCATGGCTGTAGTTTGAAAGAAGTATACAAATATTAAGCAAAGTTCAAGCGGCGACGCATTTGAGATATTGTTTGAGTGGAAAACTGTGTGGATTCTTTGAGGGAATAAACTCCGTTCATCATTTGACGGCCAGCAATCACTCTAGCGCCGACCACGTTCCGAAACTGAAAGAAAGATGCCTTCTTCAGCCCATGAAAGGTTGCTATCTCCAACCATTACTTTAATCTGTCACCACAGACGAATAGAAACAGAACGTAACCTTTAAAAGTGTGTCAAGGAATTCGTAGGATAAAAGAGAGTTTTCAACAGACGGAAGATGAAAAATTGTGTTATAAAGACTAATTATTCTCCAAATGTAAGCTTTTGTACTGTACAGAAAACATTTGGCCGCTCCCCTTCTCAGCATATTTATTACACTCTAAATAAATGGTTCTTAAAATTCCTTTTTTCACTAGTTCGAGTAAATGGTCTGTAAAATGAAATTTAGCCCAAGTAATCTGTTATGAAGTAAAGCCAGAAGCACTTTGAGAAACATTCACGGTAATTTAAAAGAACGACAAACGCTTTGAAACCAAAGGAAAGATGAATTGTTTTCCGTAGCGTGGAACAAAGAATTAACAGACTTGCATTTAAAACAGAAACTGTTAACAGAGTCCGTATGTTTCGTTTTTCATCCCTTTTGATGAAATTCTGCCTTGAAACAAAATCACATCAGCTTAATCCGGATGAAATGAAAGCGCATCATAAATATCTGTCGTCTAGCTGAGAATTGAAGAACGAATTTTAAATTCACAAACGCGACGTACTACTAGTGTGTTTTTAAATAATTTCATTTTAACAACTTGCTCCTACTGCATGAAACAACTCGGAATTTTGTTACGTAACTTTATTCATCTACATTCAGAGACTAAACTGATATGAACATGGAGGGAAGCATGTTTATATATAGAACGCTGGCTTAAGTATTTCCTGAAAAATGATGCAGTGTGATATGAAAATTCACATCTTTTAAAAATTGCTTTATAATTAACAGCTTACGAAGACAGTCGATTTCATTCGTTGACATCTCTGAAGAGTTATGTTAAAATCTATTTTACCTCGTGTCTCGGTAGTATAATGAAGGGAGACATATCAGACAGGCTCTACTTTGTGTAGCTAAATCAATTTATCTCTCTAGGAAGCAGTTTTGCTGCATTATTATATTGTCTTCCATTTTGAGAGAATATAATGTATCTGATTCGTAATAAACGCTTAAACTATGTTTAAAGTTAAAACAAGAATATAAAAAGTTATGAAAAATTTGCAACTGAAGCCCGAGTGTCACTAGAATTGTTGTTTATGACATAAAAAACTAAGCCAGTATTTCTCACAGTCAGCTTTTGACGGTCTGAACTATAAGAAACCTGCATATACAGGGTGAATAAACAAGTCGTCGGTCGGCCCTTACCCCCTTAACAGTTGGTCAAAGTTACATATATTTACAATTACAACATATACTTAGAGGTAAGATTTTACATATATATATATATATATATATATATATATGTAGAAGGACGAGACTCTTATATCAAAAGACGTTTAGAAAGTAATTTTGTCTATTTTTCTAAGAACCATTTTTATTTCCATTCGAAGTTCCACAACACAGAACACCAAACAACAAAGAGCACAAAACACACCCTCATAGACCACTGACACTATATTAGAACACACTACAGGGCTTTTTAGCGCCACCTATCGAAAAAAAAGGGAGAGGGGACTAATTGTACCCGCTACATATATATATATATATATATATATATATATATATATATATATATATATTATATAAATACACATACACACACACACACACACATATATATATATATATATATATATATATATATATATATATATATATATATACGCACACATTTATATATACATATACATACATATACATACACATACATACATATACATACACATACATACATATGCATACACATACATACATATACATACACATACATACATATGCATACACATACATACATATACATACACAGACAATTGAAAAAATTTTCAAATAAGATAAGCATTCGTTTTATGATATTTTTAATTTTTAAATTCAATTTTACAAAGTTGTACAATCTAAAATTTTACCTATAATTATATTTAGGACTATCAGATCTTATCAGTATATTCAGTAAAAGTTGAAACTAAGAACCATAACACAAAAAATTCCGCAGGTATTATTTGATTACTTAAAAAAATATTGCTTGTATTAAAATTATCGCTACCTATCCTATTTCATGATATAATCCCATAATGGATAAATATTTCTTTTCAAGACATACTATGTGTGTAAGGTTTTGGTTTGTAGCGTTACAGTCTACTTATTTGATATACGAGGGCAAATGAAAACTACGAATCTATAGCGTTAAGAGGTTCTGGCAGCTTTATTCACATTCATGCATAAAATCCCAATTCCCCAAACTATGAAATCGAGCGAAATGATATACTGAGACTATGCGGGCAATTAAAGAATTTTTCACCTTTATTGAATTTTAATTTTGTTATAATTATGTTACCCTCTAAGTAAATATCCGTTTTCATTAAAATTGATATACCTGAACTTAATAAATTGGTTTCCGTATTATCTTTGATTTTTCTCACAAAACTTCTATATTCTGGTTATCTATAAATAGGGGTTATAGCAATGTTTCAAAGACTAAACTTAAGGCTGTTTTAGAATTTTGCTTTCGTTTAAGGTTTACATGTTTTAGCATTTAATTTTGTCTGCTGCATCTAGCAATAAAATTTTCAAATTTTATTGCTAGATGCAGTTCTCCCACATATCTAAACACATTCTAAAATGCCCATTGGAAGTGACCTGTGTACTTGTCTGAAAGAAAATATGCATGCTATTGGAATCTAGAACATTAAAATAATATTGTATATAGTATGTATGGAATATAATATGTATGTTGTTGCAGAATTTTATTCAAAAGTTTATCACAGGAAAAACCTGCCTGTGGCTGGCGACGAAAAAAAATTAGTTAATGAAAATATGCGAAATCCGATCCTCCTTCACGAAGGTTTATATATATATATATATATATATATATATATATATATATATATATATAATGTCAGGATTTAAATTGTTGATTAATTTTAAAAGATTTTAAGTAGGGATTCATTACTGGGAGTGACGCGGCGTGAGGAGTTAGCCACATAAATACGGCTCACGCGCAGTGATCTAGAGCAGAGAGCAGTGTGCATATTCCACGGACAGAGCTGTGGCTACCCGAGGCAGTTAAGCCTGCCTTTGTTAGAAGTTGGAAGCCAATGTGCGACGCCAGTGAAGATGATTAATGAGTAATGTGCTGTGAGATTTGAAAAAAGGATGAAAACGATGTCAGGACACTAGTGTCGTTTAGTGGAACGTGTCAAATATATACATTTATATATATACATATATATACACATATATTTATATATTTGTATATGTATTTTATTATATAAATATATATATATACATGTACACACATGAACACACACACACACACACACACACACACACATATATATATATATATATATATATATACATATATGTGTGTGTGAGTGTGCAAATGTATGTTAGATTGATGATGTGTTAGCAAAATGATCAAAGTGCTAACTGGAGAGCAAGGTCATTTATTTTACACAGACAAACAATTACACTCATGTCTTATTTACAATGAAAAACAAGAAACAACATTTCACTACAGTTTTTTCTCTTTACACTTTAATCCTTTATAGTTCCACGTATTGTTAATCATAATTCTCTCGCTATCGTTGTTCATATATACCGCATCGACTCTGTGTTTTGTGATTCCAATTAGACAAAAGATGTTAAGCGATGTCATTGCCAAGTAGCTCCACCTACTCACACATATATATGTAACTAGTTAAATATTTCACCGCCGATTAAACGGTATAATTATCCCCTATTAATTGGTTTCTCCTGGCTTGCTGGGCTAAAAGAACTGCTATTCCAATTGCAGTCTGACTCCATTAAAGTTAAGTCCAAAACTGTGGATCTTCAAATTTATTCGGGTTTAAAAAGCACCAGTCGACTGACTCCCATTACAGGTCACCTTCACTGCTTAGAATGCCCAATAATAATACATCTGTCTGCAATGGTGGTACCAGAACCACAATCTCGGGAATTTGCTCCCATCAGTA
>CM063503.1:24750175-24757675 GCA_032207245.1 Pardosa pseudoannulata | reverse complement strand
CTATTCTATTTGTGATAGGACAAATTACCCATTATATATGCGTTCAATATTGGCAGTGATTTCATAAGATTAAAGAATAGCTGCAAAATTTGATGACATCACGGCAATCTGGGGATTTGTGTGTAGAACAAATAGACATACAATCATACACATGGACATTTAGTCATATTTTGGAGATACACAAAAAGATTATAACATGCTCAAAGTAGACAAACAATTCAAAGATAGTGGGAAATTATATGTTGGAATAAAATATGACACTTAAAGTTATTCATAAGATCTATAATTAAGTGTATTTTGTACATATATTCCTAATGATTTATTAATATCTGAAATTTTCCATCTTCGTATGTATTGCCCATTCTCTCTCTAAGTCATTAACTAACATTAAGTTAAAGACATTTCTTAAAGTTATCATGGGTATTTTAATCCACATATTCTCCCCCTATTCTCTTAGTTAATCCATTACCTTTTGTCCTCATTTTGACAGCGTTTAAAAATATGAAAGGAGAATAAATAATTAAAAGTACTTAAGTTGTAAATCTCGAATGACTTTAGTCAAAAGTTATATTTTTGATTTTTGCTTCTTTCCCCCTCTTTAAAGTACGTTTCTAAAAGTTTTAAAATTTTATTCTTTTTATGCATGCATGAGTTTTACCGCAGAAAATTTTAGCACACAGTAAATGAAGATGTTATAAACTTTTTGGTATAGAGGAAGCGGTAGTAAGTTTTTCCTATTTTTAGGTTTATTTCCCATTTTTTCTATTTCACACAGAAAATTTAACTTATGCGTTATTTTAATACTAAAGGTAGCTTTTGAGTGCATGTAACTTTATTATTATTATTTTTATACTAACTATTATTATCACTAACTATTATTATTTTTGTACTAACTATTATTATCGCTAACTATTATTATTTTTATACTAACTATTAAAATCAAATATATTATTGCTCAGTTCCTTTAGGTACAGTGCCAACGATATTGATATAGCAATATTCCTTATTATTATGTAATCACATACTCTGCAAGAAACAGAGGTGTATCGCATGTGTTACGTAAAGAGTTAAATGAAATTGTATCATTAATATTGTATCATTAATTATCACTAACTATTATTATTTTTATACTAACTATTAAAATCAAATATATTATTGCTCAGTTCCTTTAGGTACAGTACCAACGATATTGATATAGCAATATTCCTTATTATTATGTAATCACATACTCTGCAAGAAACAGGGGTGTATCGCATGTGTTACGTAAAGAGTTAAATGAAATTGTATCATTAATATTGTATCATTAATTATCACTAACTATTATTATTTTTATACTAACTATTAAAATCAAATATATTATTGCTCAGTTCCTTTAGGTACAGTGCCAACGATATTGATATAGCAATATTCCTTATTATTATGTAATCACATACTCTGCAAGAAACAGAGGTGTATCGCATGTGTTACGTAAAGAGTTAAATGAAATTGTATCATTAATATTGTATCATTAATTATCACTAACTATTATTATTTTTATACTAACTATTAAAATCAAATATATTATTGCTCAGTTCCTTTAGGTACAGTGCCAACGATATTGATATAGCAATATTCCTTATTATTATGTAATCACATACTCTGCAAGAAACAGAGGTGTATCGCATGTGTTACGTAAAGAGTTAAATGAAATTGTATCATTAATACGAATATTTATCATTTCTAAGAATATAACAAAGTTCAATCTAGGACCAAAGTACAACGCCTTGATGTACGTTGAACCTATTGATTTTTTTTCTAATTTTGATCTCGTAAATGGATAATAACTTTTCTCTAAACTAACAAAGAATTAGAAGAAATTAAAAAAATAGATTTAGCTGCAAGAGAGAAATTTCAATGCAATACAAACAACAGTTATGATTTATAATTTTACAACCGATTTGATCTGAAGTCCGAGAAACAATAAAAAGAAATACTAGTTATAAAATTTCAAATACTTTTATTAATAACTGATTTATTTTTTAAAAACAATGAAACGTTTAGAATGGAACCTGTTTTATGCCAGACCTAACTTGAAGCTAGCTTGAGGTACAACAGTTAGACTGTTCTAATATTTGTTAACATTAATTGTTGCGTAGTTGACGCTAGTTGTCTATAGAGCCAAGAGATGGCGACAGGTGTCCCAAGAAAAAGAGGAACAGACTATGTTCTAAGGAATGTTGTTTTTTGATTTTTAGTTAGTTCTTAGTTATGTAAGTTGTTGTATGTTCTGTCTTTTGTGTGGTATATGTGTGTTCTTTGTCTAACGGGGAAAAGTGCTAAGTCCCCTGTAAATATGTCGTGCTGTGTGTGGAATAAAATATAAAAAGTCCTAGTTTACGTTATATATAAATTTATAGGTGTAGATTATAGGTCCCATGGCTGTCACTTTACAGTGGATCTCCTATTCCAGCATAACTACCCAGGTAAGCACGCCTACACTGTTTATTTTTCTGGTACTCATCCGTTTGATATGAGCGAAATTAGAAGCTTATATGAGATGTTTTGTGTTATGGTAGATTTTTTAGAGCTGAACCTGCATGTAATGTCGGGTAGACATTCCTAGGTTATTTCCTTAATGTTGGAACTTTATTTTACCATTAGAGATATTTATTGTTAAAGAGCTTTGTTCCAACATTAATTACATTCATCTGGAGGTAAAGTTATGTCATGAATGTAACAATACTTCATTTGCAGGTAATATCTGACTTATTGAGGAAAAGCAGTAGGGTTAAAACATAATTCAATTCACTTGAGGAATAAAAAGACTAAAAATCAAAATACATTAATTATTACGCAGTTCCTTTAGGTACAGTACCAACTATATTGATATAGCAATATTCCTTAATATTATACAATCACTCACTCTGCAAGAAACAGAGGTGTATCGCATGTGTTACGAAAAGAGTTAAATGAAATTATATCATTAATACGAATATTTATCATTCTGATGCAAATTATGAAGACAAGAATAGCAACAAAAAAGTATGTATGAAATAAACTAGGGATCAAACAAATCTTCTGCGACCATCTATAAAGAAATGTCGAATACTAATTTGATTTATAGTATCATGATATCTAGCATACATTGTCACCTATAAATAAAATACTCCTAACTTTTTTAAAAGTAGTAATTTTTTTTTAATTTCAATAAAACATTTTATGGACTAGAATCAAGTTTTATATTTTATTTATAATCATTAAAACAATGATATTGAAATCAATTACGCAAATCACTAAAATTTGACAGGTTAAAACACTTTTATGCGCGTTTACTACAAATTATTAAAATAAAATGGAAGAAATATTGAAAAAATAACTCTTTCTGTTTAAAGGGAAACAGAGAAGTTTCGCATGTGTTACTTAAAGATTTAAATGAAATTACATCATCAATATGAATATTTATCATACTGATGCAAATTATAAAAACAAGAATAGCAACAAAAGTGATGAATGAAATACACTAGGGATCAGACGAATATTCTGCTACCATCTATAAAGAAATGCCGAATACTAGTTTGATTTATAGTATCATGATATCTATCATGCATTTTTACCTATAAATAAACCACTCTTAAGTTTTTTAAAAGTAGTAATTTTTTTTATATGTCAATGAAACATTTTATGTACTAGAATCAAGTTTTATATTTTATTTATAATCATTAGAACTTGATATTGATGATAGACAGATTAAAATATTCTTATACGCGTTTGCTACAAATTATTAAAATAAAATGGAAGAAATATTAAAAAAATAACTCTAATTTCTGTTTGAAGTGTTCAACATTTTCCTATAATTATTTTGATCATTTTTTCTAATATTTGTTTTGTCTTTTTTTCTGTATCTGACATTTAAATCCATATCTTAAAGTAGAAATATGGGCAAGTAAGGGATATACTAACAAAGAAATCTATAATTGAATGAACTTATTACTTACTTACATAAATATAAGTAAACGAAATGCTTTGGAATTTATAGCAAGTGGTATTCAGAAAAGTATAAAAGATATTTAGGCTGAAACCTCAAACTTGGCCATTGTTGAAAAGTGATGCACACATTTAACCAGATGTATCAATTTATTCCTATCTATAGACATTTATCTGCGGATATTTATCCACAAACAGAATGAGTTTATGCCATTTAAGTTGAGGTAACGTTATCTACAATTTTAGAGCATTTATATTGATTGAAAGCTTTCACTATTTGCAATAAATCTATAATAGTTGACTGTTTATATAAAAGATTTATTCTTTGTCTGAAACCTATTCATTATATTATGGCCAACTGATCTCTGAAATTCTGCGATATTCATATAGATTACTCTTAAACATATTCTTAACAACAAACTCTGAAAACTTGGTAAGTAATACTTTAGAAAGAAACTTAATTAATCAAGATATCTTTTGTTTTATTGAGAGTAATACTTTTATAAACTATTAAGTTTTAGATATTTTATAGAATATGTTAAATTATTCTAAAATTTTTGTATTTTATATATCTACTAATATATTAAATAGATCAAAAACTGCGAAAATTTTCTAGATATGGAAAGTTCAAAATGTAGTTCTTTAATTAAATTATTTTGCAATTCCTTTAAAATAATATATTAATATATAATCTGTTATATAATAATGATAATGTACATTTTATTTCATAGAAATTTAAAGACATAAGCAACTCAATTCACTTTCTATGTTTTTTTTGTTTTTTTAAAAAAGAATACAGCTTTTCTTGGATTAAAGCATACATTTCTTGATTACTCTGAAGGGATAAAGGGCTGGAGAACTATTATTTTTACTTTTTACAGGCGCTAAAAAACTTTCTTCTAAGAAATTTTTTCTTTAGAAAATTACTACTTCCTGCAAGTTGAAAGAGAGAAAGAAGAAGCTTAATTGTTACTATAATGTTTTCCAGGATTTGCTTTCAGTAAATTTAATTGTTCAAAGACTGAAAACAAGTTTGTCACAAATATATAAGCTACAATGGGTTTAATAGAGTATGATATGAAAAATTGTACCCGGCATAGAAAGAAATATACTGAAAAGAAATTTCTAGAGTAGAGGTACTCTTCTGAAATTAATTTATATTATATATTGGGAGTATTACACGAGTACAGAAGATATTAATGTTTTATAAAATTTTAATCTTATCGAAAGAAAAGCAAGTAATGATTTTTAATTGCTATTTTTTTCTTAAAATGAACCAGGTAAGCATCAAAACATATACCCTGTTATATTTTATAATAAAAATCAATAGTAAAACTGTGTTGCTAAATACAGGGTATCTGCCAAAATAAAATTTTTCAAATCCATGACTTTTCATGACTTTCCCTGATTTAGCAGATCATTTTCCATGACTTTAAAAAGCTTTCGTTAAAGTATATATAAATAAATTTTCTGATGTACATACAAATAAAATACACGCTTTTAGAGAAATTACAGGAATTTTATCATAAAAAACTATAAACTTACTTTATAAGTGTTAATAAACTCACATACATAAAAATAAATTGTATCTACATAACTAAGTTTAATCATATAGCAATTTTTCAATCAAAATGTTTCCAATTTGAATTCAGGGTACTTTAGTATTATTCAGGTGACCATGAATAATAGCCAAATATAACCCTATAATGCTTATATACAATATCCTAAGAGATAAGATTTTTGCACAAAATATAAGTTTAATTAATTTTTATTAAAAATAATTATTATATTAATAAAATCTTAATCTACAATTTAAGAAAAAACCAGAATAATATACATTTACCCACCCATTAAGCTTTCTTGCTTTGAGTTTCCTTGGTGAACAAATTTTACTTGGCAATATGGTCAATAGGGTAATACATAAATACCAAACTCAGTAACTTCAGCTAAATGACAAGTAAAAATAGAATTAAACAATTCAATGCAATTTTTTTTAATCGGTAGTTTAGCGGATCCATGACTTTTACTCATTTTACTTGAAAAATCAAGACTTTCCGTGACAAAATTAATCCATTGTCGAAATCCATGATTTTCCACGATTTTCCCTGACTTTCCAGGTGCGCAGAAACCATGTAAATAAAAAATACTTTATCCGGATTGCAACCAAGGCTGCCATCAGGAAAATCAAGCAACATGTTTAAGGGATAAAGAAAAAAGAATAACAGCGGTTGAAAAACCAATGTTTATGAAAGTAAACTAACTTTTCTATAATAATGTATTTTTAATGATTCATTTTTGTACTGTCTTGGAATATATAGCAAGACTTCAGATAATTTATAGATTGGGAAATTAGCGAAATGTCATTATATTTTACTGATGCCGTCATATGAAGGGGTATATGCTAGTATGCTAAATATTTAGACACATCTATACGTTTAAGAAGAAACCGCATTAAAATTCATAGAGTTCCTGAATTATAATACTTTTTATATGGCTGTTTGTATGCTGATTTGATTGATGCTGATATTTTAATTTGGATTTCTCCTCTTCGCAATTTTATAATTTCCGTATACTGTTACTTAAAAATTACATGTGTTACATTCCTTAAATTTTAACCGCACATTCGTCCTCTGCATGCTATAAAATATTTATATATATTTTTTTCAATTGAAAAATACGAACATAATTGAAATATTTTCATTAAATTTTCAATATTTATTCTGATTTTCAACGTAAATATTTTGGTTTTAATTTTAACGGTAAGTGTTTTATTAATATATTTTTAAAGCATTTTTTTTCGTGTATATGCATATGCTTTAATTTTATGATGAAAGTGTTATTTTTATTTGTTGTAACATATTTAAAACATTATAAATTTTAATATTACTTTTGAATGTATACATTTTATTTTTATATAGTATAAATTAAAGTATATAATTTAAGTATATGAAGTTTTAAAGTTCTTAAATTCATATTATTAGAAATATAATAGTTAAAATCTGATATTTATAGATCTTTTTCACGAGTTCACATGTATTGTGCTTCCTTAAAGCCATAATAGTGATTTCTGTATTAAAAAAAATTTAAATTTAAGCTAATATTATAAAGAGATAAAATTTATATGTAGGGAATAGTTTATTTTACAAATATAGGGTATCAGCTGTGGTAGAATAGGAGAGGCTTTAATTTTTTTTTCGTCCGCTTTAAATAATTTCATAAAAAATCCGAATGTTATGATATATCAACAAATGCTGGGTAATAAAGCCTTTATATAGGTAATAATTTATCTGAAATTAAATTAGCCTACTAAAGTGGTTTCAAAATACCGTGTAGTGTAGTAATTATGTATATCTAGACTTAAGGTGGGGTGCAAAGCGACTGGTAACTTATATTATAAATAAGTAGATAATAATAGATAGACAAATAAGTGGGATAAAAATTAACTTTTATTCACCTACATAAACAAAAATACGTCTGTATCAAGTGTGGATCTGTAGAATATAAAAATTTTGAAATAAATGTCTCATAATTAGGATA
>CM063503.1:24742675-24745175 GCA_032207245.1 Pardosa pseudoannulata | reverse complement strand
TAGACCTTGTAATGTATTTGCTCATTATATAACAAAGCGGAACTATTTAATATTTATACAATTTTTCTGATTTATCGAAAATAATTATATCGAACAAAAAGTATTTAATTAATAATTTAGTTCTACTACCCTCATATACTATGAAGTTAAATGGAGCTCTCAAAGTATAAAAATATATTAAAAAGTACATTTCCGTTAAAAAGTGTAACAAGGGGATCTGTAAAATACTCATGTCCTTCAATGGTACTGATAGTTGAACATGCCAACCAGCATAAGATAGATGATTATATATGTATCTGAAGAAATTTTTAGAATGCTTTTCATTATAAAATTTAATTTAAATAACCTACTAACAGTTTTCGAAGAGCTCAGAAGAATTTTCACTACTACAATAACAATCTTTTCTACAATGGTTATGAGTAGAATGTTTCTAAGAGCTTGTAAAATATAATATAGTTTAATAAAAATTGTGGAAAATTAGGATTTTCAGCGTACCAATACTTCAAAAGTGTTCATATCAATATAAAAACTATGACAAAACGTCCAAAATGCGATACCACTGTCGCTTATAAAAACAGGGGAGTGAACGGGCCTATTGTTCTACAATGGTTATGAGTAGAATGTTTCTAAGAACTTGTAAAATATAATATAGCTTAATAAAAATTATGGAAAATTAGGATTTTCCCTTACCAATATTTCAAAAGTGTTCAGATCAATATAAAAACTATGGTAAAGCTTCCAAAGTGCGATACCACTGTCGTGTATAAAAACATGGGGGTGAACGTGCCTATCGTGCCTATATATTTCTAATTTCAAATGATATGTGGGAGATATCTCACCAGTTATCATCAAATTTCAAAGCAGGTGCTTTAGTAAACAGCCAAGGGACCACAATATTCGCTCCGTGTTATTACATTTAGCAGCTGACGGCTCAATCGAACTCAATGCCTCCTTCCCTGAACTCAGTAACATTGTAAAAGTAATGCATTTCATACTAGACAGAGAGAAGAACTGGTGTGCGAAAAAAAGCCTAAAACGTTATGGTAAATGATGTTAGCAAGGAAATATTTTAGAGGATTTATCAGTAACATATTAAACAAGTATAAATACAATCCCTGCTTGGCGCCTTCTCTAAATCATTCCTATAAATTCTTTTTGGTCTGTCACAGCTCTTTATGAAAAGTATTCATTTTTTCGGCTTAAGAGTATCACAAAGTGGTAATATAATTCCTCATATTTATAAATCTGTCGCATTATTGCTAAAAGATCCCCCCATCGTGTTTCTATGGCTGCATCATTAGGTTATGGTCATTATCGGACATGTGTTGAATGTCATTTAGAAAATTTTTGAACAGAAAAAGTGTTCCCTTCCACAGTGTAACAATATTGTGAGATTAAGAATATCAGGTATTCATTGTCTAGTGATTACTTCCGAAAACTATTAGAGACAGAATCCTAAAACTACAAATATATAAATTTATAATATATTCCTGAAAAATAAACTTTTTCGCATTATAAAGTAGTAGGCAGTTGTTTCTTTTTATTTGTTTTTTAGAGTAAAGAAAGGCTTAAAATCTCTCTTAGACAATTTAATGTTCTACAAAACGGAAAATAATGCAACTGTGTTAGAAATATGATTTGTGAAATAAAAAAATAAATTAAATAAAATAAAAAACAAAAATAAAAAAATAAAGAAATAAATGAAATTAAAATAAAACTTTATCACGAAAATAAGAGTTGAAAATCGTAAAATTATAAAACATGGTTTTTACAACATTGATTAAACACATAGTTAAACTGTAAAAACTTTTGTAGTTATTGATGTCATAATAGACTATATTAGTGGTGCGCAAACCATGGGTACCGAGAAATTTTTTTTGGGTCGTTATACTCAAACAAATTAACTAACAGCAAAATATATAAGGCTTTTCTTCATTAAATGTCCTTAATAAACTACAAAAAATATAAACAGACTAAATCTGAAAGCATAAAAACTTTGAATTTTAATTCTCATCACTGTGACTAAATGCATAAATAGTCAGTCAATTTTTCAAAAATTAATAAAATTTTCGTAAAAATCTCAGCAATATCCACAAATACACTGCTATTTATTTTTTCCAATTTTAAGCATTAAAAAGCTCATATTTGTGCTTAATCTTGATTTTTATGAATTTCCTCATGATAGTTATTCGAGAAACATATTCCTCGTTTACTGTATCTCCCAAAGCGAGCTGTTTCGCATTCCTATTATTGAAATGCGTTCTGTATGTTTTACCCCAGTTTATCATCTTGCAGGGCTATGATACCATTTATTTACATGCTTAATTATATGTTATTCAATAAACGCGTGCTTAATAATACGCAGTGCTCTGTAATTACATTCTTAATAGTATTAACATTCTAAACTTGAAGGATACGCACTTAATTAGCATGTGGCCTTAAGGTAACTCGAATACACAATTTAAATGATACCTACAGTCGTAAGCAATTTATTTTCGGA
>CM063503.1:24717675-24737675 GCA_032207245.1 Pardosa pseudoannulata | reverse complement strand
TGTCCCTTAAAATGAAATCCCCGGTTTCTTTTTCTGTGAGTTTTAGCTTTCCCCCCTCTCCGGTCTCGCTGGCGACAGCACCCTACTTCCCTGAGCTTTCCATATTGTCTACCTCCTCTACCGATGTTTAATCAATACGTTTGCTATTTACTTCAGCTTCCTATCACTGCAATTCCATGGGCCAGATTTTCAGCGACGCCACTGCGATTCCCATCTATCTGTTCTTATTCTTCCTTTCCTTTCCCATTTATTTGTTCCTTTTTTTCGTTCTTTCTCTAAAAAAAATCGACTTCGGATCTGCCCGGCTCCAATATGTCACTTTAAGATTGACTCTTTTGGTATCCGACGGTTTGTCACTGCTCTTCATTCGAAAAAAATAAAAAAAACTGGCGCTGAGATTTTGAATGCTGAGAAATAAGTGCATTAGGTCCTCTGACTATTCCCACTTTACCTCTTATCTGCGGGGATTTTTCTCTATATTTTTTACTTTCAGATATTGTGAGCAAAGGAGGTTGCTGAAAAGGTACACATGATAAGAAGGGGAATTTTCTACCTTCCTCTCCCCAACATACGTCTTCTCTCACTGTGAGATGCTAAAAACCCTCCGCTAGGGTTCTTTAGTGCGTTCAATTTTTTACCCTGTTCAAATACTTATTTATAATATTCCCCAAGGAAATATATTGTAAGCAGATTAGAACCTGATTTGGCGTAAAAGCATTCTTAGCTGAGATCGTCGATTTATTTTATCTCCTAGTCGTTTGCGAAATAGGGAATATATTCGATTTTTCTCTACACATATGATAGGCTTTTAGTTCGAGGGTTGCTATTATGCTTTATATTTAGATCCTAAATGTTTAAAAATGAATACACTCTTTCTCGTAGTAAGTTTTCCTATACTCAATTATGCTTGGAATCTTAATCACTAGTCTCTGAAAGCTGAAATAAATATTTCAGGGATGTATACCTGGCACTACTCTTGGAATTCGACGCTTTCCCTTTTCATGCATGAACAAACACTCACGTTTCTTTATATTGTAAATATTTAATCTACAATGAAAACTTTATACAATGGTAAATAGAAATACTCAGTGCTATCTAGAGTTTGAAACAGAGAAATTGTAATTTCATAAGCGGTAAAAACAGAAAGATAAGGTCATACGTATGCAACAGTAAATTGTGATTGAAGAATGAATCTAAAACTTAAATTAACTTCCACTAAAATAAATGAATTAAAATTTAAAAAAAACCTATGTTGTTTTATATATTTTTAATGTTCGCCTTTAGTATTTCATATTTTATTACTAAGATAAAATAGCTTCGTAGAAGCCTTCTTAATATTTATTATTATTTTTTAGACTTTAAACATGATTTCTATAAAGAATATATTACTCTATTTTAACTCTAGAATGTATAATGTGGGTATTAGTATCCGGATGAAAAATTATTATTAACTATATATCTTGGATTTTATATAAATGAATTACATTAATACAAAATTATTCTAATTTACTATTACTAAGATCTTTAAAACTATTGAAGTGAGCCAGGGTGTTTCCCCCTATTTATTAATATTTATTTGACGATAAAAACACTCATGCATCCTATGATTAATAAACGGTGTAACAACAAACATTACAAGTTATGGTTTACTCATAATATTAGTAAACATTGTTTTAAGGATGTTGCTTCCAAGTTACAGTACATGGGGAAACACTAAATGGCTACATAAATCGGTAACATCTATTTATTTTCTCATGGTAAAGATTGTTTGAAATTCATGTATTAACACAATAGTCCAGCAAATAGGATTGAAGTTTGATTAACTGCTGAATTCTAATGCCAAGAGTAAGTATTTTCGCTGAGAGCAAGACATTTCGCGGATTTAATAATTTGAGATTTGCAGGGGGGCCACACTATTACAGTAGAATTTTTGCCATAATGAAAATAACAAATAATTACAGTATTAAATTACTATTACGTTATGCAGACTAATTTTTGCCATGATAGAAATAATATATATATATATATATATATATATATATATATATATATATATATATTTAATATGTAATATTAAAATCCCTTATTTACGTATTTTAATATTAATTTAACTTTTGTTCATAAAGTGAGTTCGGAGTTTGCGAGGTAATTCTGATTTTTCCCTCCAGACACGCTATAGACTTAATTCAGCCTCTGTCTGTACTACTTTAGCCAATAGTTAGCACGTTATCTTTAAACATGGTATTTTGTATCACGTGATCAATTGTGCTTAGGGATTATTCGTAGTCTTTTTACCTGAGGAATCCCTACTTGAAAAGTGTATGTGAGGGATCACATTGTCTGTGTGCACGAAGTTGTAAAGGTGTTTGCCTGTTGTACGGATTTCATGTTTTTTACTAGAAATAAACTGTGTTGTGATTTTGAATAAGTCTCACCCATATTACACACACACACACACACACACACACATATATATATATATATATATATATATATATATATATATATATATATATATGTATATATATATATATATATATATATATATATATATATATATATATATATATAAATATAAATAAATAAATAAATAAATAAATATATATATATATATATTTAAAGAGAGAGACAGAAAACTGCTTACCCTAATGAATTTACATTAGATTATAAATCTTAGTCGAAAAATACCATAATTCAGATTGATTTTAGTCTACAAAATTATTTTCAAACTATATATATATCAGTGGACTAAGAATAATGTTTTTTGTATCACTGTCTTTGAAGGGATGTTTATATAATGCAAGTTTGGAAAGCAAAGTGTGAGCAGAAACTTAAATATTATTATTTTTTATTTATTTTAAGCACAGATATATGTAATAGAACACAGAACAAATTTATATTTTATTTTACATGGCCAAATTTCCCGGAAAGAATTAAGAGAGCGGTAAGTTAATGTTTCTAACCACAGGTTTTCTTTCTTTCTAGTTCGAACATGAACCTTTTGAAACATGAAAATGAAGTTTTCTTGAATATGAGGAATGAAGCCTTCTCTTCCTTTTAACATGCACATTGCGGATCCACAATTTATAGTGTTTTTGGGGAAATTGATAAGTGCGCAAAATTATTCCTCATTAATGGCCCTTCTATCGTAATAGAGAAGTAAGTATACGCAACAAATGAAAAAGAAGTGACGCAAATTGCAAAATAATTTAATTAAAAACAATTGCTCATATTTTAGTTCTTATGCAGTTTTTCCTTCAAATTTAAAACACTATGTATTTTACAAAATACATAACAGTATTTGATACTATTATATTTTACAATTTTTATAAGGGAGTTGATGGTGGAAGTTTGTGACAGTATATATGTCTCCCAGAAGAGCATTAAATTTCCAGAAGTAAAATATTCTGCCATGAGCTTTTACCATTTACAATATTGGACATATTTTTGTACTACTCTATTTCACAGATTTAAAATCTGTAGTTGGCTGTAGAAATTTTTTTCATTATATATTTACAAGAGTATTAAATCAAACAACTAGTTCTGAGGTCTAGGCACAAATGTACACATTCGCAGTAAACAAGAACTTTATAATGAATACAGAACATCTGAAGTAATTAATCGAAGTTTTCTTTAAAATGTAAGAAATGTTTGTTTTTATAAAAAGAATTTCAAGTACAATTTATTTACAGTTTTTTGGAAGAAATTTTTCCTTTCCAAATCCAAAATTCTATCAGAAATGTAAGGAAAACCGTATCATTTTGGCGAAAAACTTGTGTCTATTTTTTTTTGCTTAGTGTTGACAAAACGAATGGTTTGAATTGGAATCATTAGAATATATTTCCAAGCTATTATTTCCAAGGAAATGAATCAAATTATTGCATTTTATTTTAAAATGAGTGATGAACAATATTAACACATTGTATGCGGGACACATACTAGTATGTTTTCTTACTATTCATACTTGAGCGAGGCTCACGTACTAGTAGAGGTTAGTGTAACAACATGGTTTGTTTGTGTATACAAAAATAACAGTATATACAGAAAAAAGAAGCCGAATGTTCTTGTCTACTACATAGATTTTTGAAAAACTTAGATAAATAAAAACTTGTTTTTACATCAGTCGATGCGGAATCACAGAACGGGAAAAATCTAAAACTATATACTACTATTTCTATTTGATTTTTCATATTTATGATACTATTATAAAATTATCCACTAAAAATATATTTTTGTTTACAAAAATCTTATGATTGTTATTTATATATTTCTATTTATATATCTGTTTGTATATTTCAATATAAAATACGAAAAGTTGGTTAAAAACTAAATAAATTTTTAATTATTGATATTTAACTGACTAACTAAATTTAAGCACAAAACGCCAGCTTCCGGTACAATTCCGCTGCAAAATATACCCGCACACAATGTGTTAACACCAGCGATTTCTGTATTAGAGCTTTGAACTTATTTTTTGAACTATACTTATTTTTTGAACTTTGAACTATATTTTTTGTTTACAAAAAATCTTATGATTGTTATTTATATATTTCTATTTATATATTTGTTTATATATTTCAATATAAAGTACGAAAAGTGGGTTAAATAATTAAATAATTTTTGATCTATTGAGATTTAACTGAATAACTAAATTTAGGTCTAAAACGCCCGCTCCCGGTACAATTCCGCTGCGAAATGTACTCGCACATAATGTGTTATAAGGAATCTAGAACATTTGCCGCAATTAAGATTTATAAAATTTTACATAAAATATGAAAAATGGATATTTTTATATAAGAAACAGTCAAATGCAATTTCATTAACAGTTTTAAGGCAAGAGAAAAATTATTGCTTTCCAAACACAGAATTCCATCAAAAATATAAGCAAAAATGCATCATTTTTGCGAAAAATCTAATAATGCCTTTTTTTCTGCCTAGTGTAGAGAAAACGAATGGTTTAAACTGGAATGCGTAGAACAGATTTCAAAGCTATTACTTCAAAAGAAGTGAATCAAATTATTGCATTTCATCTCAAAATGAGCTATTCAGTTTTCCTTTGACATACAACTAGCGAGCATTTAAATCCATGCTTAAAGAATGTCGACGCACATAGAGAGACGAAGAAGAAAGTTTAAAGGAAAAAGACTAAAACGAAAGTGAAAAAAAAAGAATTGTATAAGAAAAATGTGAAAGAAAACACAGAGGGGAAACACATACAGGAAAAAGAAAATGGAAGATGCGAAGGGTAAAAAGAAAATAGGCCCATTACTGAAAGTATTGAAAATCTCCAGCAAACAGTAGTACATAGAAATTTTATTTAAAAACTATTATTTCAAGGTGCTTTAAAACTTCTCACACCTAAATCGATTTTTTGGGGACACGAATTACTATAATTCAAGCATTTTCTTTTCAATTCGATTGATTTTATTCTCGAAAAGCAGATTTATACACATCGAATCTTTTAATGGGTTCCTATTTGAAAAAGTTAACTTACTTTATTGAGGTTTGTTTATCAGCTAAACACTTTGACTGCCCATTGCATTGCCTACAAGCGTAACACATATATCAATAACGTGTTTGAAGGATTCAGTTTTGATTTTGTTTGCGTTTGATAAATGGCCTATAAATATCAGTTATATTTTTGGAAATGCAATAAGATTATTTTATGATTCCCTGTAGTAAATATTATGTAGTCATTGATATATTTGTAAACGGAATTCGATGTTAAATTCAAAATGCGTTAATATGAAACTAATGTTGATAAACACAGACTTATCAATTAATAATGGAGCGAATTACTATAATTCAAGAAAATATTTTTCTGATTTGATTAATTTATTTTCGAAAATAATATTTTATACATCGAATCTTTTAATGTAAGTCTATTTGAAAAAAATACCTTAATTTATTGAGATTTGTTTATAAGATAGAAACTTTAACTCCCCATTGCATTGTATCGAAAAAAAAAAAAAAAAACTCATACCAAAAACGTTTTTAAAATATTAAATTATATTTTAATTATATATAATTTAAAATATATCAGTTATATTTTTGGAAATGCAATAAGATTATTTTATGATTCCCTGTTGTAAATATTACGTAGCCATTCATATATTTGCAAATGGAATTAGATGTTAAATTCAAAATGCGTTAATATGAAGGTAATGTTGATAAACACACACTTATCAATAATTGGGAGAATAATTGTGCTTAATAATTGTGCGAATTACTATAAATCAAGAAAATTTCTTTTCCATTTGATTAATTTTATTTTCGAAAAGAATATTTTATTCATCGAATCTTTTAATTTAACTCTATTTGAAAAAAATACCTTAATTTATTGAAGTTTGCTTATAAGATAAAAACTTTAACTGGGCATTGCATTGTATCGGAAAAAATCTCATATCAATAACGTATTTAAGGGATTCAGATTTGATTTTGTTTGCTTTTGATAAATGACCTATAAATATCATTTATATTTTTGGAAATGCGATAAAATTATTTTATGATTCCCTGTAGTAAGTAATAAATATGTATCATCGATATATTTGCAAACGAAATCTGACGTTAAATTTAAAATGCGTTAATATGGAAATACTAAGGATAAACATAGGCTTATCAATATAACTGTGCGCATATGCATATTTTAGAAATTAAAACAGATTTATTAAACATTATAAAAAGGTCGCAGATGATTTGAGTTAAAAATTCAACTCGTTGCATAAAAAAGCAGATTAATTTTAAAATGATCCAATAAATGTGTTATAATGCTTGTTTAAAGATAAATAGAAAATATGATTGTGCTTTTAAAATATAAATTTTTCATCTGGGATCATGGAATATCTTGAGTTCTTTAAATTTGATACAAACAGCTTAGATTCCATGAAAAGCCTTTTTGTTCGCCCTTTAGAATAAAGATTTCCCTAAATCCTTAATAATGTTATAACTTTACAAAAAATACTTAATTTGTTATATGAAGCAATGCATTCTTTTAAAAGCATAAAATACTTACACAAAGTGAAAAAAAAATTCACGGATCCACAAAATAACTTTTGATTTGTTTTGGTTAGCTACGCTCTACTTTTCTACAACACGAGTGTTAATGAGCTTAAAGTCAATTCCGAAAGGCTACGAATAACTCTACTACAGTGGGATTCGAGCCCATGAACTCTGGTACCAAAGATCAGCACCCTAACCATTCGCTCATCGTTCTACAAAATAATTTTTGAAATTTATAAATTAGAAACGCATTTTATTTTACTTCAAACAGAAGCTATAGATTTTTATTCTGTGAATCTAAATTATATAAATACGAAAAACATATTTTATTTTATAGCATTACAGAAGCTAGTTCTTTCTAAAATTTTCAATTCCTAAACAATTTTAATTATTTTAAATTAAAAATTTTCAGTTAACTTTAAAGTTTTGGCTTACAGAATAAAACTAATATTTAATTCAATTCGATACAAAAATTTTGTTTCTAATACACATATTTCAAATGTGTATTTTTTCCTTCGGTGTATATTTTTTATATTAATTTTAAAAATATCCTATTTCAAATTACAAAATTTATTAATATTTTAAAGCTAGACTATTATCAACGGCCTAGTGAAAATTTCAATATTCCAGTTAAATAAGTCTAGAATGGTACTTTTTTTGAGAAGATTAATAATTATATAGAAAAATTAATTTAAATTTTCTATATCTTATTTTTCTGATTATTAAATAAAATACACAAATTTAAAAGATAAAATATCTTATTTATATAACTCTGAGAATCCATGTTTTTTGTCAAGATAGGATTTTTGTTAGATATTGGTGTCATAAGACAATTGAATGAATAAGCTTATTTTGGATGAATCTCAAAAGTAGAAGATCTGATTTTAAAATGTATGAATTTATGACACTATGACAAGTGAGGTATACTAACGAATTCTAAAAAGATGAATGGATAGATTTATATATTTAGACTTCAACGCCACACGATTGACAATATTTAGTTTTATCTCAGAATAAAGTGCAGCGTTTCTTTGACATTCAGCAGCTCAGCATTTAAAATTTTCAATTTCTAAACAATTTTAATTATTTTAAATTAAAAATTTTCAGTTAACTTTAAAATTTTGGCTTACCGAATAAAACTAATATTTAATTCAATTCGATACAAAAATTTTGTTTCTAATACACATATTTCAAAAATGTAGGTATTTTTTCCTTCGGTGTATATTTTTTATATTAATTTTAAAAATATCCTATTTCAAATTACAAAATTTATTAATATTTTAAAGCTAGACTATTATCAACGACCTAGTGAAAATTTCAATATTCCAGTTAAATAAGTCTAGAATGGTACTTTTTTGAGAAGATTAATAATTATACAGAAAAATTAATTTAAATTTTCGAAATCTTATTTTTCTGATTATTAAATAAAATACACAAATTTAAAAGATAAAATATCTTATTTATATAACTCTGAGAATCCATGTTTTTTGTCAAGATAGGATTTTTGTTAGATATTGGTGTCATAAGACAATTGAATGAATAAGCTTATTTTGGATGAATCTCAAAAGTAGAAGATCTGATTTTAAAATGTATGAATTTATGACACTATGACAAGTGAGGTATACTAACGAATTCTAAAAAGATGAATGGATAGATTTATATATTTAGACTTCAACGCCACACGATTGACAATATTTAGTTTTATCTCAGAATAAAGTGCAGCGTTTCTTTGACATTCAGCAGCACAGCATTTAAATATTGTGCTTAAAGAATGACGATGGATATAAGGAGAGGCGAGGTAGAAATTTAAAAAAAAAATAATCGAAAGGAGGACCAAATATTTACGGAAAAAGAATAGCTGGGGAAACATGTAAAAGAAAACACAAAAGGGAATAGAAGAAAAGAAAATAAATGGAGAGAGAGATGCAAAAGGTAAAAAAAAAAGAAGAATAGAGGTCCATTACTGGAAGCATTGAAATTTCCCAGATTTCGGAGAACAGACGTACACAGAGAAACTTATTCGAAAACTGGCCATTCTTTACGAACTTATGACCTGTGCTAACGCGGCAGGCTTCTTTCATATCTGCAAAATTAGGTTTCATTGTTGGGATATGTGAATAGAAATTTTCACTGACATTCTTTTGGACTTAAACATAGTTAGAGACACGACACAATGTACACTTTAAAAGATTTGAGGCTATGTTGAGTATGGTCGGAGCTTTTAAACATTTCTAGAATGCTGCGTGGAGTTTTTACGGAGAATATAAGTAAATATTTTCTAAGTTAGAAGGAAAAGTTAAATATTTCCATTTTTTTAAATACGTTTATTATACACATACATTGTATTGTCCCAGCTAAAACCAGTAGCGGCAACTGTGAAAAAAAACTTCTAGACATGGATTCCAGACATGGATTAAAAAAATATACAGATCACGAGACTGATTTATGAGGCCTTCAAACTAATAATTGGGCAAATAAATATGATTATACTGTTTATATTGTCATGAAGATTTGAATGAATACACCGTTTAGCCCAGTGGTCGGCAAAAGGGCGGCTCCAGAGCCGCATGTGGCTCTTTGGCTCCTTAAGTGCGGCCCCGGCACAAATATCCACGGAAAGCGCAATATTGCCGCATAAAGAATTTCGCCAACGATCTCAGTGGCCGAATTGTCAAAGCAAGAGATCCAGACCCGCAGTTTGTGGGTTCGATCCTTGCCACGGCGGTTGATCCAAAGTGTGGTTTTTTAATTTAAAAAATGTTATTTATTGTTGCCTTATGTTCTCGAACATTCTAGACATTTCTTTATTATTAAAATTAGTTATTTCTCGAATATTCTGTTCGGGTATAAAAGCTGATACCCACTAGTTGTAGGCCACTTCTCGATCTTGTAAAGTTGTGAGTTGCTACCTAGCTTCAATAAATTCGTCTGTTAAGTTAAATGGTGTGTTCATTCCAATCTTCGTGACAATATTTTCATTTAAAAAAAAACTTGGTAGGACAAAAATTACATCTTATTTTGATAAATTAAAATTCTTCTATAAATCGAGAATTACAAGCTACCGGCTGAAATTGTACGTATGTTTTCGACGTACTCCAGTGTGATACAAAGGTACCACAAGCATGCGCACGCATACTTTTTCTAAAGTAGTGAGGGTTCAAAATTGGCATCACAGACCAGCGGTTGCAGTGTGAACAGTTTTGTCTTATCTACCATTGATAAATATCATTAATAGATATTTATTAAGTATGAAATTTAGTTTTATTTAGTGTACTACTTATTTATTCGAATAAAAATTTATTAAACAGGCAGATTTGACTCCCAATTTTTTTTAAATTGTTGTAATGTTCATATTTGGCTCTTTGGCTAATAAGTTTGTCGACCACTGGTTTAGCCTAACAGATGAATTTATTGAAGCAAAGTAGCAACTCGCAACTTTACAAGATCGAGAAGTTGCCTACAACTAGTGGGTATCAGCTTTTATACCACGAATATACTATTCGTGAAATAACTAGTTTACATAATAAAGAAAGATCTAGAATGTTAGAGAACATAAGGCAACAATAAATAACATTTTTAAATTAAAAATCCCTACTTTGAATCAACCGCCATGGCGAGCACTGAATCCATAAACTTTGGATCTCGTGCTCTAACCATTCAGCCACTAAGTTCGTTGGCAAAGTTTCTTTATGAGGCAATATATCGGTTGTGATAACACTTTGAAATAAAACCGTTGTTGCACTTAATTTACATTTATGCAGTCAGTCCTTGTTTTGGAGAGAAAAATCTCTGAACGTCCCCAAATTTGTACTATTAATGAAATAACTCAATAAAAGTATTATAAAATGTTGTGACTATTTATTAGTCTGACAAAATGGGATACACAAGCTGGACAAAACAAAATTACATATTAATATGTATATTTGATTATGCACATATTTTGTAAGAATAAATATATAATGACTAGCTATAAGTCTTTCTTTTCTAGAATTTGCGACAAACGAAACCACGTTTTATAAAAATATTTAGGAAATTTGGCTCGCGTACGAAAAAGTCTTGTTCTAGACGAACATACATTTATTTCGTGTTGGAAGAACGATTATGAGGACATTTACTGATTTTAAATAATATTTACATAAAATTCAATCTCTGAAAGAAAGTTAGCGCATTAAATCTCTAATGGCTCTCAGTTTGGCGAGATGATTAAGATGTAAATACCAAACGTAGGCTGTCACGAACTGTGCTCCGCTAAAAATGTAAAATTCAACGGTTCTGAGAAGTTTCTTTGGATATCCAAGCGAATGTCAGCCGAAAACGTAGCTAATAAAGCCCATGGGCTTAAAAAAGTAGAGTTTGATGACTTTTTTGAAATGTTTTTGCAAGGAATAAATTGTATCAGGATACCAACCCCCTCATTCTATAGCTCAACTACTCTAGAAATATCCGCAGAGACTTAAACATAGACAAAAACAGGATACAATCTACATTTTAAAAGATTTTAAACTTTTTGACGTTTTCAGAATGCCGCCTACATGTTTCTGGAGTAGAGTTCAGAAGAATAGTTATTACTATTTTGGAAAATGTAAAATTGTTTTATTAAATTCAACAGATATTTATTTTTTCTAATTTCGAAAAATAGACGCATTTAGAAATATTTGTTGTGAAACTGACATTTTGCGTGAAATTATGATCCCGGTAGGTTTTTTTTCACATTTTCGAAATTAAGTTTCATATACTTGGGTGTAACAATAAGTTACATTCGGTTCGTCTTTTTTTTACCTCTTCCCGTGAGTCATCGTCAAAGACATACCAGAACAGGACCGATTTGCAGAAACTTCGGACTTCTCCCAACCAATAGAAGGACCCGTTGATTTGACTTTTTCTGACCGATCCGTTCGGGAGTGGATCCCTGTTTTTTCCCCATGGGAAATCTAATTTTTTTAGAGGAAAAAGTTATGACCAGACGAGAGTAGAGGGTGAACGCTGCTGTCATCCGCGGCTTGAGGGATATACCTTTTGAGAAAAATTCTCGCCATATTGCTTTTTAGGGTCGGAGACGACTCGAAAGCAGTCTTCGATATCTACGAATGATAAGTTGATTACAGTTGTATTTCTTAGGTATTTATTTAATTATATAAATTCATTTAATCAAGACATATTTGTCTATGTGTTTATTAATGAGCATTAATTTCTTCTTTCTCAAACACTAGGCCAACGTAACATTATTTTTACATTGGGATATATGAACGGATATTTTAACTGAAATTCTTTAGGAATGAGGAGGACTTAAACATAGATAAAGTGCACGAAACAGTGTTTATTTTAAAAGGCTTGGGGCTATGTTGAGTATGGTCTGAGTAATTAAACATTTCTTGAATACTAAAAACACTTTACTGTGGTACAAAATATAGAAGGAAAGGGTACGAAAAATACATAGAAGTATATTTTCCTTTATCGTAAAAAAAGTCAAATAATGAGTTGAGAAGAATAGTTACTACTTTGGGATAAGGTCAAATTGTTTTAATAAATTCAACAGAATTTATTTTTTCTAATTTCAAAGAATAGACATATTTAGAAATATTTGTTCTGAAACTGACATTTTGCGTGAAATTATGACCCCGGTAGGTTTTTTTTCACACTTGCGAAATTAAGTTTCATATACTTAATTGTAACAATAAGTTACATTCGGTTAAGCTTTTTTACCTTTTCCCGTGACTCATTGTCAAAGACATACCAGTACAGGACCGATTTGAACTAGAAAGAAAATTCGGACTTCTTCAACCAATAGAAGGGCCCGTTGGTTTGACTTTATCTGACCTCCCCATTCGGGAGTGGACCCCGGTTTTTTTCAACGCGGGGCAGTCTGATTTTTTAGAGGACAAGGTTATGACCAGACGAGAGTAGAAGGTGAGCGCTGCTGGCATCTGTGGTTTGAGGGATATTGCTTTTTAGAGCTGGCGCTGAATCGAAAGCAGTCTTCGATATCTACGAATGATAAGTTGATTACAGTTGTATTTCTTAGGTATTTATTTAATTATATAAATTCATTTAATCAAGACATATTTGTCTATGTGTTTATTAATGAGTATGAATTTCTTCTTTCTCAAACACTAGGCCAACGTAACATTATTTTTACATTGGGATATATGAACGGATATTTTAACTGAAATTCTTTAGGAATGAGGAGGACTTAAACATAGGTAAAGTACAGGAAACAATGTTTATTTTAAAATGTTTGGGGTTATACTGAGTATGGTCTGAGTATTTAAACATTTCTAGCCTACTAAAAACACTTTACTGTGGTACAAAATATATAGAAGGAAAGGGTACGAAAATACATAGAAATATATTTTCCTTTATCGTAAAAAAGTGAAATAATGAGTTGAGAAAAATAATTACTACTTTGGGAAAAGGTCAAATTGTTTTAATAAATTCAACACATTTATTTTTTCTAATTTCGAAGAATAGACATACTTAGAAATATTTGTTGTGAACTGACATTTTGTATGAAATTATGACCCCGGTAGGCTTTTTTCATACTTGCGAAATTAAGTTTCATACTTTGGATATATGAACAGATATTTTAACTGAAATTCTTTTGGAATGAGGAGGACTTAAACATAGATAAAGTACACGAAACAATGTTTATTTTAAAAGGTGGCCATGTTGAGTATGGTCTGAGCAATTAAACGTTTCTAGCATACTAAAAACTGAGGATAGAAAATATATAGAAGTATATTTTCCTTTTTGGTAAAAAAAGTCAAATAATGATTTATTAAAGCTACATTATTTTATTTAACGTAAGATGGATATTTTTGTCCGACCTAAAAGAAATTTAAAAACCGGAAATACGTATTGGAAGCTGTTTAGAAATTTAAAAGTATAAATTTATATATTCAAAAGAACCCAGGAGAGAGATTTTAAAGCGCCATAAATACCTCATGTATATATCTCCTAAAAATGTTGTTTTCAACAATGATATTTTAGCTACGTTATAAATAACCCATGATTTTTAAGAAATCGCGGCTAATATTTTTTCTAAAAGATTTAGCTATGAGAACATCGTACATAGCCTCGTAAGTACTTCTATAATGCTAGATGGAAATTCATTCCTTGATGATAGGTTGTTTTTCCTGGTCTTTCGAAAGTAGTTTTGAGAGTCATTAATCTTTTGGTCTAAAACATGAACCCGTCACGCCAAAACTTACAATGATAAACTGCATTCACTATTGTTGGATCCCAATGTTACAAGATATCTTAGAAAAAAAAATGTGAATAAAATATCTAAATAAATTTTTAACAGTTGAACTTCAATATCCAAAGGTTTTATTCCGTTAGTAAGTTTGATTATTCCTAGTCTGAAATCAATAGGTAATGTGGAAGAAACTATTATTTTTTGCCTATTAGTTTTATAAATGTACGAATTAAACAAAACAGTACCAGGGTAACGCTTAAAATTTGTTATTTCGAAATGCCGTTTATACATCTTTATTCCTATGAGGTAAAACTATATTTTATCAATATCCAAAGGTTTTTTTTTCGTTAGTAAGTTTGATTATTCCCAGTCTGTAATCAATTAGTAATGTGGAAGACACTGTTATTTTTTGCCTATTAATTTTATAAATGCACGAATTAAAGAAAACAGTATCAGGGTAACACGTAAATTTTGTTATTTCGAAATGCCGTTTAAACATCTTTATTTCTACGAGGTAAAACTATATTTTAACAAGATCTAAAGGTTTTTTTTCGTTAGTAAATTTGATTATACCCAGTCTGTAATCAATTGGTAATGTGGAAGAAACAATTGTTTTTACCCTATTAATTTTATAAATATACGAATTAAAGAAAACAGTACCAGGGTAACCCGTAAATTGTGCTATTTCGAAATGCCGTTTATACATCTTTATTCCTACGAGGTAAAACTATATTTCATCTTGAATATTTAAATAAACTAAGATTCTCATATAGCAGGAAGAAATATAAAACTTTATTGCAATATTTTATATTAAACTTATTCTTGTATTGTATCATTTTAAATACAGAAAAATGACATATGTTTTGGAGGAAATAAAAAGAGACCGAAATATCGATTGCCTTATTATCATTTTGTTTCAAAACATAACTGGCATTATGCATAAAAAGGGATTTAAGAATCCTTTGTTTCTAATGATATGATATCGCAAAATATGGAATTGTATAAGTAAGGAAGTTTATGTAACTACGTTTTACATATTTATTGACTTATTCTCAGTTGTTTATTTTATGGGACTCAAGATACCAGTTATCAATATACATGCATAACACTTAAGTAGTTTAATGGATAACTGCAATAGAATTAGCAAGCCCGTAAGCTATGGCTTTCGATGACTTCATAAACTAGTGCTTAATGTGATCTCATAAACAAATGATCAGCTATCCTCAGTATATATTACTCACAATTGACCTAAACTAACTATGTAGTCACTATTATTATGAAAAATCTATTAATATTCTCCGACCATTGAGACAGATTTATTCCGATTATAGTGAATGAAAATTGTGATTGAAATATAAATTAACGCTTTTTTCCGTAGTTCTAATACTTAGATTTCACAATAAAGTTGTTAGTATTCGTATGAAACTTTTTAAATAATTATCTTTAAGGTGACAGTGGACTTTCAAAACTAATTAATTTTTCTTCTAATAAGTTTTCTTAAATATTTAGTTTGTTATTATCAATATACTTACGTAAACTTGGTTGAAATTTTGATTTAAACTATAAATATATCTTTGCAGTTATTAACTATAAACTGTTTTAACATTTACTGTATTTAAATAATCCATGTGAAATTCTCTTGCTCATAATATGACTATTTCTTTAATTGGACTTTAATTGGATACCTTTTAAATCTTAGAATAAGACTCACATAATATTTTCAGGGTATCTGCCAAAATAAAAGTTTTCAAATTCATGACTTTTCATGACTTTCCCTGATTTAGCAGATCATTTTCCATGACTTTAAAAAGCTTTCGTTAAAGTATATATGAATAAAATTTCTGATGTACATACAAATAAAATATACGCTTTTACAGAAATTACAGGAGTTATTATAAAAAAAAACTATAAACTTACTTTATAAGAGTTAATAAACTCACATACATAAAAAATAAATTGTATCTACATACCTAAGTTTAATCAAATAGCAATTTTTCAATCAAAATGTTTCCAATTTGAATTCATGGTACTTTGGTAATATCCAGGTGACCATGAAGAACAGACAAATATAACCCTATAACATTTATATACAATATCCCTAGAGATAAACTTATATTTTGTGCAATAATCTTAACCAATTTTCATTAAAAAATAATTATTATTATATTAATAAAATTTTAATCTACAATTTAAGAAAAAACCAGAATAATATACATTTACCCACCCATTAAGCTTTCTTGCTTTGAGTTTCCTTGGTGAACAAATTTTACTTGGTCAATAAGAGAATACATAAATACCAAACTCAGTAACTTCAGCCAAATGACAAGTAAAAATAGAATTAAACAATTCAATGCATTTTTTTAATCGGTAGTTTAGCGGATCCATGATTTTCCATGACTTTTACTCATTTTACTTGAAAAATCAAGACTTTCCATGACAAAATTAATCCATTGTCTAAATCCATGATTTTCCATGACTTTCCAGGTGCGTGGAAACCATGTTTATATCTTATTTATATATTACACTCATTTTATGTTCCGAAAATTTATTTTGATCAAACTTTTATTTTAGAACGAGATAAATATTTGGTAAATTTCAAAGAGATTGCATAAAGCTAGAAATAAACCTAGGATATTTTAAATATTCAAAAAATTCAATATTTGATTTGAAAATGCGTGAAATCTACATAAAAATAACTGAGTTGTGTACTGTAGTAAAAACTATATTCATTATAAGATAATGGTTGCTAAAACACATAATTTAGTTTCTCATTACAAGTAATAGCTCATGATTCAAAGAAATAGATATATTGAAATTTCAGGCAAATTTTGCCAGACGTAATTAAGATGTCTTTTAAAAGTTTTGCCACACAAAAATATATATGTTGTTCATAATATAAAATGAAACCCAAACTTTTGTAAATCCATACAAAATGCATTGATCAAATTTTAAAAGCAATTGTAGTTAAAAGTATCTCAAAATACCAATTATCAAATCCAGTTTTTCCATAAATATGCCATAATAATACCATTTTATGTATAAAGCAGTGTAATACACTTTTTCTCATGTCCTAGTAATATTGTTGACAGAGTATAATTTTAAATAAACAAAGTCTGGAACCTACTTAAAAGTCTACTTTTATGTTGGCCCATTTGAAGCTAGTACTTGTTTATGATAATTTATATGATCAGGTAGTTAAATAAAAGTACAATAAATAGCTCTTACATTAAATTCTAAAATACAATTCTTAGAAATTCGATTCTACATACAGTGATTGACTACAACAGATGATTTCTAGGAAATAATTTTGACATACTGATTTTGTTATTTAGAAAAATGACCGACATAAAGAAATTTACTTTAATTCTAAACAGTCTGTGTAGATCAGTTAGCAGGACATCTGTTTTGAAAGATAACAAGAATACCAGTGATTTAATAACTTTAAAGAATAGAAAATAAAGGAAAACAGAAAAATAGAGAGGTTCAATTTATATTGTATAGAAAAAGAAAAATTATCCCATCTATCCGAAAGTTCCAGAAATGAAAATAAACATAACTTAAATAAAAGCTTTAAAAACCAGTTTAATTCCCAAAAGTGAGGCAAAATAAATACTTTAATATCAGACAATTTTAAGACAAAGCCAAGTTTCCGGAAATTACAGCTACAAATGATTCAACGATTTCTTTGCCAGAAATACACTTGTACTATACTTTCCCAAAGGTTAAATCTCAAAGGTTTTTCTTTGTTTTACCAATATGCATATTTAATATGATTTTAAAGAAACAATGCAATTCTTTGTTCTGTGTAGGAAAACAAACTCGATAAAAGTCTGATGCAACACTTTATTTTTGTGATTCAAAATAAATGTATGTTATACACATTTTGGGAGTTCTGATTTCTCAAATTTAAATACTCTAAGGCTAGTACATTAAGAAAGTACTTCGATGCAATTTTTTTTGCTATTTGGGGAAATTTATGATTATTTTGTTCCTACATAAAGAACTAAAGAATGAAAATCTCCTGAATTTCATTCTCACTGCTTGTAAATTAAATTCTGCTTGGAAATGAAAGCGAGTGGGAAAGAAAAATGGGAAAAGTGTTGAAAAACTAAACAGAAAAATTTCAACTTATGGAATTAAAAGTTCTTTGTTTACCGGTTTGCAGTCCTTTAGGAGCTGCTAGTACTAGGACATTTTAAAAGCTTAAGAATTTCATAAACATACAATATCCATCAGAAAATGAAAACAGAAAAGAATGAGTGAATTAATGTAACTTAATGATTCCGTGTCACAGCCAGTTAAAAGAACTGAAATTTCTTTACGTCAATACTAGAAAGAACACGACGTCATACATGATGTTAAATATGTCTTCGTTTTTTGTAAAATGGATATATTGCATTTAAGAAGAAGAATGATAAATTTTTCACCATAACTACTGTGCGAAAATCTAGCTATGTATAAAACTTAGTTACCCAATATTTTATTTTAAATAATGGTAAGGGAATAGATTTTTAAATAATGGAACATCAGTTATTTGTTAAAATTTTTATGTGTTTTAGAAATTTGATTACTAGTTTTATTATACTAGAAAGAACACGACTTCATAAATGATGTTAAAAATGTCTTCGTTTCTTGTAAAATGAATATATTGCATTTAAGAAGAAGAATGACAAATTTTACACCACAACTACTGTGTGAAAATGTAGCTATGTATAAAATTTAGCTTCACAATATTTTATTTTAAATAATGGTAAGGGAATGGATTTTTAAATAATGGAGCATCAATTATTTGTTAAAATTTTTATGTGTTTTAGAAATTTGATTACTAGTTTTATTATACTAGAAAGAACACGACTTCAAAATGATGTTAAAATGTCTTCGTTTCTTGTAAAATGGATATATTGCATTTAAGAAGAAGAATGACAAATTTTACACCACAACTACTGTGTGAAAATGTAGCTATGTATAAAACTTAGTTACCCAATATTTTATTTTAAATAATGGTAAGGGAATAGATTTTTAAATAATGGAACATCAGTTATTTGTTAAAATTTTTATGTGTTTTAGAAATTTGATTACTAGTTTTATTATACTAGAAAGAACACGACTTCATAAATGATGTTAAAAATGTCTTCGTTTCTTGTAAAATGAATATATTGCATTTAAGAAGAAGAATGACAAATTTTACACCACAACTACTGTGTGAAAATGTAGCTATGTATAAAATTTAGCTTCACAATATTTTATTTTAAATAATGGTAAGGGAATGGATTTTTAAATAATGGAGCATCAATTATTTGTTAAATTTTTATGTGTTTTAGAAATTTGATTACTAGCTTTTTTATAGAAAAACTTAATGATTTAAAATGTCTTCCTAAAATTATATTGCATTTAAGAAGAAGAATAATATTATAGAATCTGTGAAAATTAGCTATGTATAAACTTAGTTCAATATTTTATTTTAAATAATGACTTTTAATAATGGAATCATTTATTTGTTAAATTTTTATGTGTTTTAGAAATTTGATTACTATTTATTATACAAGAACACGACTTCTGATTTAAAATGTCTTCGTTTCTTGTAAAATGGAATATTGCATTTAAGAAGAAGAATGATAAATTTTAATACTGTGAAAATACTATGTATAAACTTAGTTACAATATTTTATTTTAAATAATGGTAAGGGAATGGATTTTTAAATAATGGAGCATCAATTATTTGTTAAATTTTTATGTGTTTTAGAAATTTGATTACTAGCTTTTTTAGAAAAATAATTGGATTTATAATTTCACCGAAGGGTCAAAA
>CM063503.1:24707675-24710175 GCA_032207245.1 Pardosa pseudoannulata | reverse complement strand
ACTAGAATTGGTTTTTTTTGCAAACTTTTTAGCCTGAAAAAATGAACTGAAAACATTATTTTATATTATACATTATACTACAGAATATAAATAAAATTTCCGTTTAAAATAACTGTTTTGAGTATCGATAATAAAAAGAACAATATTTGATTGCTCCTCCAATCAAAATTATGGTAAAAAATTGTTTCATTAATGTACAGAAAAGTTTATAATAGATTTACTGATATTTACAGAGTATTCTAAAACAGCAAATTATAACTTTAAAAACCAGAATTAAAATCAATTCATTCCTACTACTAATATACTATTTAAAAACTCTTTTTAAAGAGTAAATTTCAGCTTTGTGTGCAAAAGACATAAATAACGTTGAGTCTCACGTGGACGAAAATTCTATTCAATATAGAAATCAACTGCTTCTTGTTTAATAAAAGCTGAATAAAAGCAATACAATCTGAAACAGGAATAAAATGTATCCCATTTTGTTCTTTGAGGACGGGGGGGGGGGGAATATACATGCAATATCTTTTTCGATGACTCGGTGAAAGTGTATCATATATGATATTTTAGATGGAATAAATAATTAGTAATTTTTTATTGCGATTAGATGTAGCCTTATGTCTGTTATAGAATTCGTTAATGCTAGAAAATGGAGTAACAGGTGCATTATTTTAAATGTCATTGCATATATGATACACATGTCCTTGAAACGAACAAGAACTTCCGAAAACAGTGAATGTATTTCTAACCAAGTGAGGCGTAAAACAAAAGGCATGACGATACTAATATAATGCTTACTTTCAAGGAAATTAAAGTTTTAACTATTAACCCTCTAAGCGGTTCGCACGTACAATTCCTCCAAACCGATGATGACTTTAAAACGTACAATTTTCGACCTCCAAAAAGGCTCCAAAAATGGATGTAATGTACATGTTTGCTAGTTCTTTCCCCCATGGAGTTTTGAGGTAAGATGGTCAGGTCTATTGTTTAGGAACTACACCCCTCTTTCACTGACATTTCTTGAGGGATGCAACCCTACCCCCTGAGGCACAAAGAGGCTGATAGCTTTTCATGGCTTTGTCAATCTCTATTTCGAAGTATTTCGTTTGCGGTAACAGATGTATCTCTAATTGCACCACTTAAATATCTTGGATGACTTTCGTAAAAAATATAAATAAGCCTCTCAAAGAATATTTTTATTTGTACTTTTAGAATCCATTATTTCTTACGGGATAATATTCCAGACTTGACGAGCTATATGTGTATTAAAAATTAACAATCAATAATATCTATTTATATATCTATTTATAACCGGAAGTTAAAGGATAATAACTAGGGTGGGTTTTCCATATTTCATTCTAGTCGACAAAGGGTGAATGTAAAAATCATAGAACTCTTTGGTCACTGACATTAGCGTATTTTGGAGAATTTTTTTCTAGATGTGTTCCACTCGGAGGGTTAATAAATATTATAAATAAAAGCAAATCATTCTAATACGCCTTTTATGCTTAAATATTTAAGTGGTTTCTATAAAGTGCGAACAATGTTCTGTAAAAGGGAACGATAAGCACTCCATTTAAAAGAAAAAAACTCCTAAAAATATTCTAATCTCTTCGTAATTTTTCATGCTAACCAATTGCCCTAAGTATGCGAATGATTAACCTATCAATGTCTTGTGTCCGTTTCCAGTGACAGAAAAAAAGGAAATCTAGTAGAAATTTTATTTTCACTGAACAAGTTGTTCAGTAAAGATAGCAATTGTAAACGGTCTACTAAATTTTAGAACATTTTCCATTATTTATAATTTAGTCATTCGGATCAAGAACTTTTATTTTAAGCCTCGGACATGAATTTACTTTTCCCGCAGGTACATCAACTGGAATCATGACAGATATCTTTGTCTATTATAAAGATATACTTTGCAATACTTTGTTTACATGCTATATTAAATAAATTTCTTATCATGACGATTTTTTAAAACTGGTATCCTACAATGTCTAAAAAGGACAAATGATTACTAATGAAGAGAGACTTTTTATAAAGTTAATATTTTACATTTGTTTTATTCTGTGGAGTCCATAAATTATATGAAGTATTCATTAACATATATTTGGCAGAAATGTGTCGGCATTAATGGGTTAAAACTTTAAGGCGGAGGGATGAAAACTTCGGCTGCAGCTTCCAGTCTTAAGGCCTTATCACACGTCAACCTGTACTCGTTGTAAAAGCAACGGATTCAGTTTACGATTCTTTTTCTGGGTGAAGAATCTGCATATTTTTTGTGTTACAATGAAAAACATTTAGCCGATTTATTTTGGTTCAGGTTGACAAGTGATAAGGCTTTTAATCGGCCTGAAACTCAATCTGTTGCCTTTTCAACACCTACACGTTGACGTGTAATAAGGCTTTTTACAGTACGCAATTGCGATGCAAGTGATTATAATGTATCTGACAGGAAGCGTAGCGAAATCGTTTGAATGAACCTAAATTTTGATATATCCAA
>CM063503.1:24587675-24702675 GCA_032207245.1 Pardosa pseudoannulata | reverse complement strand
GGAAAGAGTTTGAGAGTAGATTAGAGATAAGAGATAGCATCTGATGCGAAACATATCAGAATATGACTTACAAAAATTTATAATGGAGGTAAAGATAACGGAGGAAATAAGAGAAATATATTAATGCAAGTTAAGCTGCATAAAGTAGTTTAACTTTGGAAAATGATTCTTATAATGATATTAAAGTACAGATAGTGTTATCTTCATTCAAGAAAGGCATAAAATATGGAATTTCCTAACGTAATTATTAGGTGCTATAATTAGAAGAGACTGCTTTAGTATCTGTCTGGAACAAGGACAACTGTCGATTTCAAAAATGACACAAGTTAGTTTTAAAACTGAAAATGGGGAAATAATCTCAAAAAAATTTCATATGTTAAAATTCAACAATTTTAGTTAAGATCGCGAATAAAATCCAGAAATTTTAGGAAAGATAGTGTGGTTTATTTATTTGTTGGCCTCTGTTTTATGGGTCCTACAAATTTTTAATAAAATTGACTAATATGTCTAATTATTCAAATTCAGTTATTTACTTTTTAAAATTTGTTTCTCAAAGAGACATTATGTATTTTCGTCAAAATCTGTTTGAATAATTACGGAGTTTCTTCATCTTTTGTAAAGATCTGAGAACATATATTTTCTTAATGTTTAAATCAAACAATTAAAAAATTATGATCTCAAAAAAAATTCAACAATCATTGTGATGAGGCGATTTAGATCTGTTATATAATTGATTCATTCATACAAGAAGTAAAATGTTTGGGGTCTAAATCTGACCTCATCAAATCTTTGTAAAGAGATAGATGACCATAAATTTCTATTCAAAGGATATTGTTGTCTTGTACGGTGGTCTCGGGCGGGGTTCTGATCCCAATCCCAGATTAGAATCCCGTCTCCGTACTTGACATTAAATAAGAATGTACCTTTGTGGAGTATTTATGAGTCCCTATCCGTTGAATAGAAATTTATGGTCCTCCATCTCTTTACAAAGATGTGATGAGGTCAGATTTAGACCCCGAACATTTTACTTCTTGTATGAATGAATCAATTATATAACAGATCTAAATCGCCTCATCACAATCATTTAGGAAAGAGAATGGGGTTTGTTTATTTGTTTGTCTCTCGTGTTTTACGGATTCTATACATTTTTCCATAAATTACTCTGATTATTACAATTGATTATCTTTTGAAGTTTGGGTCTAATGAAAACATTAAATACTTTTCTTCAGCATCTATGAGATCAATTACGGAGTCACAACATCTTTTGTATAGGGAAATGAAAATATATTTTCATAATAAACAGCCCAGATTGTGTAATGGTTAGCGTATTGTGCTCCCACCCGATGGGTTTGAGGTCGATTCCTGAGTAAGTGTTTGGATGTATTTGTGCGTTGTCCCTTCATAGGGAGCGATGTTGCCCTATCTATAGGTTTGAGATCGATTCCTGAGTAAGGATTGGATGTATTTGTATGTTGTCCCTTCATAGGGAGCGATGTTGCCCTATGTATGGGTTTGAGGTTGATTCCTGAGTAAGGATTGGATGTATTTGTATGTTGTTCCTTCATAGGAAGCAATGTTGCCCTATCTATGGGTTTGAGGTCGATTCCTGAGTAAGGATTGGATGTATTTGTGTGTTTCCCTTCATAAGGAGCGATGTTGCCCTATCTATATGGTGCTCCCATAATAAAAAAGGAAAAATTCAGTGGTTTGTATGGTAAAAATGCTTATAAAGTCAACTGTACGGTATTAAAAAAATTATGTCATAATGCTTACATTCAACAATTAAAAATTATGATCATGAAAATAATTAAATAATGATTTAGAAAATTAGTTTATTTGTTTGCACTCTCTGTTTTACTGGTTTTAAACATTTTGATACAATTGACACTCTGATTATACAAATTTAATTGATTATTTTAATTAATTGGTGTTTGTTTCCTATGAAGACATTAACTACCCTTTGTCAGAATTCATCAGATTAATTACGAAGTTTTATCATCGTATAAACCAGTGAAAAATGCATATCCCGAACTGATAACCATGCAGTAAAAATGAACTACAGAAAAAAAGATAAAATGAAATAATATTAAATGTTAGATTTTCTCTTATTTTATTTATTAAGGGAGAAGAAATGCGAAAGAATTATGCTTGAATTTGTTTATTTTAACTAAATGCATGTGAAGGTTTTAAAGTATAAATATAATTTTATTTCGGCGTTTAAGATTCTGAAGCCCTAATAAAGGTGGGTCTGACTGACATTTATTGAGAAATATTTCAATTCTTAAGGAATCTGTTACTAAGCGCTGTAATTAAGAGATCTCTTCTTAAAGTGGCTGTATATCCGTTATACGGAATTCACTTAATTTCCTGTTAACATATGGAAGAAGAGACAATTACTGTAAAAGATATCCGATATTAAGAAACCCATTTGAGACATTAGCAGGTAATGTGATATCTGTCTAGAGACGTAACATTGCAAACATATGCTATTAATAGAGTGTTGAACGTCTGATTTTCTCTCCATAAATTTATATTTTAAAAACTGTATGGTAACAATAAAAAAATTCCCAACTGAATTCATTGGTCCTTTTCATATGGTAATGCTTAAATCCATAAATTGAAAATGAGTAAAATTTTCAAATTAATTCTCAGGTTTAATTTATGTTTACAACTACAAGTGTAAAAGTTTATGTATATGAAGACAAATTAAAGAATTCCAATGTTATCTACATACAGTAAAATTATTTTAAAATACATATTTATTTAATATAATATAATTAGAAGAGATTGTTTTAGTATCTGCCTGGAACAAGGACACCTGTCAATTTCAAAAATGAGACAATTTAATACTGCAAATGGGAAAATAAAGCCAGAAAAAAATTCATATGTTAAAATTCAACAATTTTATTTAAGAACGCGAATAAAATCCAGAAATTTTAGGAAAAACAATGAGGTTTATTTAGTTTTTGGTCTCTGTTTTATGGGTCCTATAAATTTTTGATAAAATTGACTAATTTCTCTAATTATTCAAATTTAGTTAATTATTTTTTAAAGTGTGTTTCTCAAAAAGACATTATGTATTTTCATCAAATCTGTCAGAGTAATTACGGAGTTCCTTCATCTTTTGTAAAGATCTGAGAACATATACTTTATTAATGTTTAAATTCAATGGAAAATGAGGTTTGTTTGTTTGTTTGTTTGTTTGTCCCCCTTGTTTTACAGGTTCTATACATTCTTCCATAACTTACTCTGATACTCTGATTATTACAATTAATTATATTTTGAAGTTTGGGTCCAATGAAGACATTAAATTCTTTTGGTCAGCATGTATTACGTCAATCACGGAGTACCAACATCTTTTGTATAGCGCAGTGAAAAGCCATTTATAATAAGCCATTCAGATCGTATAAAGGTTAGAGTATTGTGCTTCCACCCGCTATAATATGTAATACTAAAATTGTATTTCAAACTCATTTCAAAATTTAAAAAATGGGTTTAAATTTAAAAACCCCAAACTAATTAGTAAAAACTGTCTAACTTGAAATTATTTCAATGAAATTTATTATTTAGTCAGTTTAAATCCTTTAACTCAACAAACTATATGTAGCATTAAAATATCAGCTTATTTCTTATCAGAGTGAATATTTAAGGATTTTTAAAAATTTAATTTTAAGTTAAAGTATAAGATTATTATTTGCTTTAAATTTCAAGTACAAAGTGTTGAGGACTTCAAAATGACAGAATTCAACATAAAATAGATAAAGATTCTTTTTTCACTAAAAAGGCAAGATAGGCATAATCGATTCAAATTTTTGAAATAAAATAGCCTTTTTTCACAAAAATTTGGATTTTGCCGGGTATTGTTCTTTTAAAATTAAAAGAAATTAATATTTTGGTTTTTTCCTACATTATGATGGTTTCAAAATGTTCCGTAGGCATTACATTTCTCCCAAAATCTCTGAAATTTTTGGATATTATCTATTAACATATTTGTCATAAAATTCAATATGCATCATTTACACGCACGTTAGAAATGCTAAACATACAGAGTAAAAACAGAAGGAAGTCTACAGTGAATTTGGAAGATTTTAATAAATGTTTTGATTAATATTTTAAAGAATAAATTTTTATTAAAAAATTTTAAATATTATTTTCATGTGGATTTTATAGCTTTATGTATTTTGTGTTAAACATTTATGCTCACTTCAAAAACAGAGTTAAAATATGAATATATTAAAAATTGATATTTGACATAACCTTGTCTTTTTTAATATGTTCGAATAGAATATTTGATTGTTCGTTCTGAAAAAATAATGAAATTTTTTTCTGAACAATTTTAGAGAATAAAATAACAACATTGTTTTCAATATCAGTCAGTGTTATTGAATTTTATAGATCTTCATTTGATGGTGAACTACAAACCTCCCTTCCCAAATTTTGAAAATCCGTTGAATTTTTCATATTTAGGCATGGGGAGAAAGAAGTTATAAAAAAATATATATAAAGTGAATAAAGTTTAGTGGATAAAATTTTAATTAAAATAGAGACAGAATTAAAATATATGTGTGAATCAAAGGGCCGTAAGAAATATTACATTTAAAAACAAAAAATTCTTCCTGTGAAAAACCATCAAACTACATGTAGTATTAAAATATCAGGTTGTTTCGAGTGAAACGGATATATAAGGATTGGGGTAAATTTGGTTTTAAGTTGGCTATTAGATGATAGCTAAATGTTTCAATATATAAGAGAGCTGCAATTCAAATATATGACCATAAAATGAAGAAATTGTAATAGTATATTTGATTGTCATTTAAAATAAGATATTCAATTTTTTTTCTGAAAATTTTAGGTCATAAAATATTAACTTTATTTTCAAATATTGTTCAGAACTTTTGAATTTATTAAAGCGTTATTTAACGTTGAAATACAAGAATTCATTCATTAAATTTTTCATATTTGGGAAGAAGTAAATGAATGATAAAAATAGATCTATAAAGTTATAAACGCAAATAAAGAGCGATTTAAAATATATGTGAACCATATATTTTAAATCGCTCTTTATTTGCGATTTAAATATATGGTTGAATATATTTTGATCGGAAGAACCATAAGAATTGTAACATTTTTTTATTCAAAATTTTGTTCTTGTACTAAGTCGTGGAATTATATGTAGCCTTAAAATAGTCAATGATTTTACGCATAAAATGGCCATCAATAAGATAGCAAAAATATATATTCATAAAAGAAATAATTGTAACAATATTCGATTGTTGTTCAGATCAAGATATTCAAAATTTTTATCTATGAAATTCTAGGGCATAAATTATTCAATTTTTTTTCAACCAAAATCAGCCAAGACTTTAGAATTTGTTAATATTTGATTTGACTGTGAAATACAAGTATTCATTCATTAAATTTTTCATATTTGATAAAGGGAAAGAAGTCATAAAAAACAGATCTATAAAGTGAATAACGGTTAATGGAAAACTTTTTTAACGCAAATAAAGAGAGAGTTAAAATATGTGAGAGTGGCAAAGGCGCAGTCGGAAATATGCAGTTGTTTCTGACCCTAGGGAAAGTGAGGATTGCAAACTCAATTTCCATATATAAAGTACAAGGTCGAAAATGGCCAGCGCCGTTTGTAGATACTCCCTACGGCCAGGAGTAAAGAGGAAAGGAGGGGAAGAAGGAGGGCCCCTGATCAGAGAGAGCAGTCGGAAGAAGCGTGAAGGGGAAAGGAGGGAGAAAGTGAGATGACCTACAGAAACATCGACTTTGACCTAGGAGCGGCGACCGTCGGACCTGGTGCCACAGAGTCAAGGGACCATTTTTAATTCCGAGCGGATTTATTGCGACGGCTGTAAGGAAGTCTTTCCTAAATTGATTTCTTCTTACGGGAGACGAGTTTTTGCTTAGTTATTTATTTTTCACTTTTGCAGTAAGTATGAGTATAGAAAAATAGATGTCAGGAGAAAAAAGCGGCGCCGTTCTCACAAAATGAGTGATAGTTGGTATTGAAGGTAGAAAGAAATGACAACTCCGGTTTTTTCTATAGTATTATTATTATGAAGGCAAGGCATGGGTCATTTATACCCTTGAGATTTTCAATCAACCTCTCCTTTCATATTTCAGCCTTCAGTATCAGAAATAGAGGTATAGAAATTGAGCTTTTGATAGTGATAAATAAATTTTCTCTCACAGGTAATAAAGTAACACCTTTTAAAGTATTTAAAAATATTAAAGAGTTGTGGGATAATTGATAAAAATTATAAAATTAAAACAAATAATATGCAATAAATCGTCTTATAAAATGAAAATAAAAATTTAATCTTCTTTGCCGTTTTTGCTAAAAGCTCTGTTGGGAAATTAAAAAAATATATATTTCTGCCTCACAACATGACCTCATAATTAGTAAATAATATTCATCCGATGCGTTTAACTTTCAGTCAGATTTTTCAATCGTGACTGAAAACCATATGTAAATTACCTACCGCATGTATATATTTAAAGGGACACATCACCTTTAAGCAACTTCAAAATGAGGAATTTTTGTTATTTTTCGATTTACCATAACTTTTTTTCTTATTTTGGAAATTACATGGAAATTTTAGCATTTCTTCTCTAAATCTAGTTAATTATTTTCCTGTATTTACTTTGTTGCTATTAAATAAGAACTTTTATTTATATAAAAAAATAAAAGTGCTTGTTTTGAAAATTTAAAAATTTTGCTGCCACCATGTGCGCAGTGTTATAGCAACACAAACTATATTTCAGCTATAATTTTTGCATTTTTATAAACAAGAAACATTAGGTATTATTCTCTACCTATTTAAAATTTAAAAACTGTCAAAAACTTTACACCAGAAGAATGAATTTTCAAAAAACCTAAAATAACGTTGTAAAATTAAATTTCAAATACAATAAATACCACATAAAATAAAAAAAACTTTCAAAAAAGTACGTAGAGTTTCATTGTAGTACTATAATGTACTTTCCTTGAAAATTATAGATCCATACATGTAATAGTTTTTTTTAGAGTGCGCTCAAGTTTGAAAAACATCATTTTGAGTACTATGCATTTAAAGTTAAAACTTTAGATTTTTTCATCATATTTCCATTAAATCATTTTGTAAAATGGTTTAAAATTTCCTATATGTATACATTGTCCCTTCTGTTTCTAATATTTTTACTTTTATATTAATTTTATATCTTTTTCGCATGATATATTTAAGCCTGTTCAGCGTTGTTGGCTGGGGGCACTTCTAACTTATGATGCTGTTCAATAGCTTGCCTAATTTACATGTATTATTTTATGCAATAAGTCAATCATGTATTTTTATTCATAAAATTTTAACTAAAAGCATTTCGAAGTGGAAATGTTATGAAACCCGAATACTTCATCAATCCTCTGAAGCCTCTGCAAATTTAGAAGTTTGGAAAATTACATATGACATTTGACTAATTTTCCATCAAGCTCGGTATACGTTTTTCTATTCATTTTAATTACTACACAAGAAAGTTAAACTTCCTTCAATATTGGGTCTTTCGCAAGATTGTGTCGCTTGCTTTTATGACATATACAAATGATATAGACAATGTACATAAACATGCAAAAATTTTCTTGAATCACTTCAAATTCATTTAGTGGTATGACATTTTCCATCTCTTCAGCAACTAGAAAAGGCCTTTCTCAAAAGCCAAGTTTATTTGTAAATAAACTATCGATTGTTGTATAACAGTCACTTATAAAGTGAATGCTACACCAAAAAGTTTTGAAGTAACCCCAGAGGATCTAAGGTTTAGCGAGTATAGATAGAAAGTGACATAAAAAACTAGTCATAATCAATAAGTCTTTGACATTCATCGATATATGGGGGCATACACTATAAAGACAGAAGGCAATACTTCAATAATTAGTTTTAGGGTTCTGAGTCGATTTTTGCTTTTAAAACAAACATTTACGGATAGTACGTTTCCAAATTTGTTGTTGCATTTGGTGGTAACAAATCAAACTACAAATAATTCGTAGTCTCCTTATACATAATGCATTTCTTCTTTGGGATTCAGCCTCCTTTAAGATATTCCAGTAAATGGTCTACTTGACTTGCTTTACTATCTTTTACTTGTAAAGCTATTATAAAATATATACTTCTCATCCCCAGTAATATAAGGAGTTAAAAAGGAGAATTTTCCTTTTCTGTAAAGAACCTAATACCGGTATTATAACAAGCATCTTCTATAATAATGTGCGGGGTATCCTTAAGGGATTTACAGATATAATCTAAGCTAAATGGTACTGTACTGTCCTGAATATTCAGTCTGATAGCTCTTGGACTATGTATCGTCGATTTTAAGAAATAAACTCATTTAATAGACTCTTGTTTACAGAAATTGGCGATCTAGAACAGACATCATATTTTAGTCTGAAATTTATGCTCATACAGAAATATTCCTCAAACCATCTTAAATCTATGACATATAAAACATAATTTTCTACAGATGCAAAACCAATTTTACCTGCATTTTGACTAGTATTTTTATTCCATTATAAACAAAAGAGTAAAATATGTCAAGAATGAACTTTTGAGCTCTCGTCCTTAAACAATGCACTAAAGAAAGAACTATGTCCCTAACACATTCTAGAATCCTGCAAGGTTAACAGAAAAAGCTATATTAACACATTTTCATTGATAAATGTCAATACTTATCGGTAATAACATAATATTTAGAAGAAAATGCACTTCAATTTAAAAAAATGCAGAATTTTCCAAATGGCCACTTGTGTGAGGTTTTAAAAGCTTCAAAATTAAACTCCAAACCACAAAGACATAAATAATAGTAGATATTTAAGATTTGTGGGAATGTTTGTAGGTTAGCCACCTACTTTTACTGTAAAGGAAAAATCTTTAATATATATAAATATAAACTAAACGCAATTGTGTAAATTGTGTTTAAATAAGGATATTGGGATTTGTAAGTTAAACAGTCGCAAGTATAAGCACCTTAACCGTTTAAGGATAAATTATATTTAGAGCATTATACATACGATCTTATATTATATACATATGCAGTAAAATTAACATTTCATTTTAGAAAAAAGCTTCATAATCCACATGTTTTTTCACAGAAAACAAAAGTAAACCATTTCGTGGAGTTTTACTAGTTGTTATAGCAATATAAATGCGTCTTCTGATTGTTTAGGAAAGTGCCGTCACACGTAAATGTCTGCTGTGAATGACAGACCACACCTCAGTTTGTCAGGTTTAATAACAAAAAAAGCTCTACTTTATGTTTCCCTCTGTTCCAAAATAATATACTCTTAATAGGTTGTTTGCCTAGAAACCCATTCATTACAATCTCTTGTCTAAGATTTATTTTGTATGAGGATTTAACTGCGAGCGGTGAAACTTTATGCTCAAGTGTTACCTTGTTCTAAATGGTTGTTTGCTTTGGATTGAAGCCATAGTACTTTGATTTAGAGTTGTTTTAGCGAAACGTTTAACAAATGATATAAAATACAAGTACAGCATAATACACTTAATAAATTTATCCTCGCTAAATTTTGTTGAATATAGTGACTTATATCAGAACAAAACTATAAAATACAATATATATATATATATATATATATATATATATATATATATATATATATATATATATATATATATATATATATATGTCAGGTCTAAAAAAGGGGTAGTTGGAAATTACGTGAGTTAAAAGGGATTTTAAAAAGAGAACTCTTTTATAATAATAAAATAAATGAAAAAGACCCACGCTCGCGTAAGCTTTTAGGATCATACAGTCAGGCGGAAGCATTTTTCAGTTATTTGATGAGCTTGCAAACAGATAAGTTTCAATCAGCGCGTGGACATGGTTCTGTCAACAACACTCTAAGCGTGTCTTCGACGGAAAAGTGAAAATGACATACATATATATACATATATATATATATAAACGTATACATATATATACATATATATATACATATATATATATATACATATATATATATACATATACATATATATATACATATACATATATATTTACATATATATATATACATATACATATATATATACATATACATATATATTTACATATACATATATATACATATATATATAAACATATACATATATAAACACATATATATATATACATACATACACACACACACATATATATATATACATACATATACACACACACACACACACACACACATATATATATATATATATATATATATATACATACACATATACACAAACACACACACACACACACACACACACACATATATATATATATATATATATATATATATATATATATATATATATACATATACAGATTTTTGTAGATTGCAAAATATTATATTATCTTGGTTATATCTTTTAAATAATACAATATACATACAGAATACATAATAATATTATATATTTTATACATACATATCATAGATTCAAACATATAATCTGTTTTATATATTAGAATATTACTTCTCTCAAAATTATTGTAATTCAAATATATATATATATATATACAAATATTATATATAATAATATAATAACAAATGTTCTGAAATATATATATGAATATAATGTTTCACGACAGACTTTATAAAAGTTTAAGTTTGTTCAATCATATATATATAATATATATATATAAATATATACACAAGACTTTAAGAGATTAAAAAGAATAATTATTGTGCTCGTATTTGTTTTGTGTCCGTTTCTTCATAGTAAATCTCTCAAGGATTTGTAAGCTTTTAGAAAGATTTTCTTCCACTGAGGATTTTTAGATAGAAAGGAAGCATACATATATGTTATATACACTACCAGATTCTTATTATATTTTAAAATAGCTGTAAAATAATGCAAAATATTACTGCATTAAATTAAATTAAATTTCTCAAAGCTCTATATGAAAAACATCCTGTATGATAGCTACTTAGAATGTATAGAATTTATATAAAATTTCTACTAAAACTGGTTTTTGCTACAGTTTCTGCAAACATTTCAATGGGAAATACAGAAATTTTATTCAAATCTGTGGTAGAAATTTATATGTTCTTGTAATATTAGTTTGAACATTTTTACTAGATAAAAGGCGGTATTTCAAGTACTACAACAAATTAATTATTAGATATTAAATTTTTGTATCTGCCTAAATCTTTATGAATGATGAATATAACATTCAATAAAAGTTACCCTTATCGTTTAATTAACATTAAGTCTTTTATCCATTGCTTTTATGAAATGCGTTTACATACTTTATAATTTGGAAGAATTAATTATATCTAATAATTATTACAGTAACTATATATATTTAGAACTCTCATCATATAACAGAATTAATATTTTTATTCAAACAACTGCAGTGCAGTTTATCTAAAGTCAGTAATTTTAGAAGTCAGCACATTCTCTAAAAACTCAATATTATTTATCTAGTTTTCCATTCATGGCTAAAATGTAATTAAGATAATTTCTCACAAAATAAAAGAAACTTCGTTTTATTTAATAGTTTTAATATCGGATCACATTTAACTAAATTTCGGCGTTACATTATTTTTTCTACATACAAGTTTAAGTTACATTTGTTAATTAAAAATAAATTTTTAACAAATTTAATATAAATGAACGTACAGTGGAAATAAAAGTTTTAAGATTTAAGTAGATTTACGGAAATTTGTTGACATACTGGCTGTTGTACATTTCTAGTTGGTCCACCTCTTTACAAGTTTACCTTTTAGTTTACAAGTTTACCCGTACACCTTTCATATACTCAGGCTTGCAACTTCTGAAGTACTTTCAAAAAGGTGAGAAAAGGGACAAATAATACAGAATAAGTGACTAAAAAGTGACTAAACATTGAAAAAAAAGAGATTTTTTTTCTCCTCTTGATTACGCATGCTATTGTTAAGATTTTTCTATTTATTTTAACTCTAAATCAAATGATTCATGCAAGATATGATTTTAGCATCGAATACAAAAAGGTTAAAAATTTTGTTTAACACAACTCAACATTGCTGTTTATTCAAGAACATCTATAAATTAGATTTGAATACGTACAATACATTAATTTTACAATCACAATTTTCTGCATATATTAATGATGTTTTGAAATATGTACATAGCTAGATTAGAGTATCTAAACAAAAATTGTGAAGAAAAAGAAGAGAGAAATTTGCTTTGACGTAAATTACTTTAATGTATTAATGTACATTTCAGTACAAATGTAGATTAAAACGTCTTTACGATTTTTAAAATTCCTAAAAATTCTGGAAACCATATAATCAATTACATTTTAATATGAAAAATAAGATTAGAGCATCATATTTTTTGGTCTTTTATTAAAATATTTTGTTATTAACTCAGATTTTCTTTTTGCAACAACAGACATTTGCTGTAATACACCATGAAATAAGTGACTAAAAAGTGACTAAACATTGAAAAAAAAAGAGATTTTTTTTTCTCCTCTTGATTACGCATGCTATTGTTAAGATTTTTCTATTTATTTTAACTCTAAATCAAATGATTCATGCAAGATATGATTTTAGCATCGAATACAAAAAGGTTAAAAATTTTGTTTAACACAACTCAACATTGCTGTTTATTCAAGAACATCTATAAATTAGATTTGAATACGTACAATACATTAATTTTACAATCACAATTTTCTGCATATATTAATGATGTTTTGAAATATGTACATAGCTAGATTAGAGTATCTAAACAAAAATTGTGAAGAAAAAGAAGAGAGAAATGTGAGCTTTGACGTAAATTACTTTAATGTATTCAATGTACATTTCAGTACAAATGTAGATTTCAGGAACTTCTTTACGACTTTTTAAAATTCCTAAATTCTGGAAACCATATGATCAATTACATTTTAATAAGAAAAATAAGATTAGAGCATCCCATTTTTGGTCTTTTATTAAAATATTTTGTTATTAATTCAGATTTTCTCTTTTCAACAACACACTTTTGCTGTGATACACCATGAAAAAAGTGACTGTTTACTTAAAAAAGTGACTAAAAGTGATCAATTGTAAAAAAAGTAACTAAAGGTGAGAAAAGTGACGGAATTGCAAGCCTGTATACTTTGAAAAAGAGAATTGCATGCTTTTTTAAACATTTATACGGTTTTTTTTAACTTCACCAATGTCCTGATATTCCATTTAAAAATAACTTTTAATTTGCAGCATTTCTGAAGTATACTAGTGGTAATTCCATTCCAATTTTAGTTTACAGTGTTTTTAACGTCCGACTATGATAGATTTGCTCGCAAAATAAGTTTACACAATTTTTACTGTCTTTCTTTAACGTGAAAAGTTATTTTTATTTTTATGTGCTTGGTATTTCACTAGTTCAAGATATTAATTCGTGCAGCTTATTAATATGTATTTAAAAATACAAAAGGAAAAATTCCTAACTTTTTTGTTAATTGATCTATCTAGCTTGACTAGTGTTCTAAGAAAAAAGTCTAATTTCAGAAAAAAATGTTATTTTCTTATCGATGTAGAATTAGCTTAAATAATTTCTAATTTATTCAACTGTACAACTCTTTGTAGCTGTATGTATTTATAAGGGATAGAGCCATATAAAACTGGCATTGATAACTGCCTAGTAGTAAATATTACTTTTTAATTCAATGCCTTATATATCATGTTTAGCTTTTAGATACTCCTCAACTAACGTACGGGTGACTGGTAAAGTAAAACTTTACTAAATTTATTGAAACTATAATTTATTTTAAAAATTTAAAGTGTCATTTAGTTATGTATTAAGCAGTCAAATCAAAGTAAAACGTAATAAATTGGGCCATTGGAAATTAATTTTTAATTTACAAACATTTTTTAAGAAACTGTAAAAAATTTTAAGCTTTTTGATTCAAACATTTTTTGAGCAGCTATGTTGGCATATGTGGAAGCGAATGCGTGTTGTTAAAGTATAAATGTATCAGACTTTTGGTGCTAAATATTTATATCTCGAAAATATTTTGATGGAGAAAAAGTAACAAAAAGTTAAATTTTAAAAGTGGGAGCATTTTAACTAGTATGAAAATAGTTTAAAAATAAATTTGCTTTTCTGTGTTAATAATCTGATACAATGCAAATTTACCACATAATTTAATAGTTTTTAATTAAAAATAAAACAATTTTGGTATCAAGTTTGATAAAATAATTATTGAAAAAAAGTGATCAATAATTTACTCTTAATTCCTAATTAAATATTTTTCTAGCATTTAATTCATATAACATTTATATTTTTAGATATTTATTTAGTTAAAAATATCTTTTGTTGCAACAGAAAAATGAACAAAAAGTTTCAATTTGCTGTTTTACTTTGTAAATTTATGTTATTGATAATTTATTTCTCCAACGAAGAGGAAAAATGCATTTTAAAACATTTATTAAATTAAATATAATTGAATAATCGGATAAAAGAATCAAAAGCAAATTTAGCATTACAATGGAAATGTTATTAAAATAATCAAAAAATGAAAACTCCGTAGAGATCTAATTTAAGCAGAGTTTGTTTATAGGCAGAAAACGTAAAAGCTCTACAAATTATTTTCCAGGAAAATTACATTTATATGGCAAAACACATGAATTGAAAGAAAAATTTTAATCTCTAAAATTGCAGCCAAAGAGAGTACATTATCAAACTGAAAAAATGTCAATCACACGAACAAATTTAAAATCTGCTCTCGTATAAGTACAATTATTACGTAATCCATAAAACTTAGTATATTTATTCCATTCCTTTTCAAATGCTAAAATGATTGATGACACGGAATATCAACAACCAATGATGCACATTCAGGATAGTTGAACCGTTTTCTATTTTACTCATTAAATGTAAGGGACTATATTTACGGTCAAAAGTACAACTCATTTCCATAGAGAAACATTATCACTCACATTACGGAAATACACGGCATTCGCATTCATTGCAATAGAACGTAAGGTTTAACATGTTTCCATGAAACCGTAATTCCTGTCGCTTGATAGTAAGTGGATCTGATTAGTCTCGCCAGTTCAAGGCGACGCCTTTAGAACACGCTTACACAACTGAAGGTCCGACACTAGACATCACTTTAATCGCTTGTAGAAAGCATGCCTTTTACTAAATACATGCTTTCTGCAAGCACAACATCGATTCGAAGCTATGATCTCCTAAATTACCTAGCAATTAGACGTTTGGGAAAATGGGTGTCTAGGTCTTAAAGTAGGAGGATATATTGAAGCACACCATAATAGTATCTCCTAATTTATTAATGGAAAATTAAACTTCACTAGCTGATTTAGAGCCCGATAAGAGCAGAGTGATGTATGAAATCTCCAGTCCTGCGGCTTATTGAAATAATTATAACACCGTACTACTATTACTGTAATAGAAAGGAACGAATTAAATTCAATGAAGAAACAATGAATTTACAAGGTTTTCACTTATAAAAAAGGCATTTTAAATTGAGTGTTGTTTTGTGATTTTTCAAAAGTAAGTATTAACAGTTATCCCTATGTTGGTGGATGCAGAATAAGAGGTTCAAATACATTTATTTATAAAATCCGGTTATGTTATTAATTAAAAACAACACCTCGAAATATTACCTATTATTCATTGCAAATATTTACAGATGCTAAGAGTACAAAAATTGATAAAGTTTCAATTATAGAGGAAATAAGCATGCACGCACGCACGCACGCTCGCACACACACATGCACGCACAAAAAATTGAAAATATTCAGCAGCACCATTTTATGTTGTTTGTTTGTTGTGTTAACTATTGGTCAGCAATATGTTGTATATTTTGCTACATAATCGGTTATTAGACCAGATCCTACCGTCGAAACATTTACCAGGTAATGTGTGAATTACAGTAGTTTGGGAAGTATGCTACAGAGCTCTAATCTATACAATAGTGGTATAGTACTCTAAACCATTTTAGTTGTAACAGAGCATGTTTGGGAGTTAATGTTTTAATTTGTATGTAAAAATGTGATCCTGAAGTTAGTATCTCAAACCCCTTTTTAGTAAAATGGTAAATGTACTGTGTTGTATTCTGAGATACATTGTTCTGCACAACTATAGATGCTGGAAATTTTAAATAGCATCCCCCTATGGGGATAGCAAGGTAATGCATTCAAAGAATCAACGTGTCGCAGTTGTTGTGTAGAGGTATACTGACGCGGATGATTCATCTTTTACTAAATTGTGGTAGGGTGCGGACAACGGCTGCACGGTAAATCCAACAAAATACCCATTTTTTCCACTTGATGTTTATAATTTGTCTTTTATGAAAGATTGTATGATATACTATTTTTTTAATTTTTAAAATAGGGAGTATGCATGATGATAAAACAGTGTATGGGACCTTTATATGACACAGATACACACACACACATATATATATATATATATATATATATATACACAATCGTCACTGATCATATTTTTCCATACGAACACACATGTATAAGATTGCATAATCAGAATATGTTGTCTGATTTCTCTGCTTGTTTTCTTTAAAGCCCTACGGTCTATTCTGCTGCTACGCGATGTCTAATGAGACCAGAACCTACTGCTTAAAGCCGTCCTCCAGAAACATCAATTCCAGCAACGTGATTCGAACTCGCGAAATCCGGTACCAAAAGGTAGCCCTCTACTACTCGATTATCATCGTGCTGCTTGACAAATGATGTCATGTGTAGTGTTTGCTTTACAGCTTTATATATATATATATATATATATATATATATATATATATATATATATATAAATGCACACACGTTTGTGGCTCTGATTTTAGTTAATTAAAGAAATAGTATAATATACCCAAACAATATTGCCCATATACTTTTATTTAGCTACCTCAAAATAACTTCGAATACTTTTCAAAAGTAAAAAAAAAATCTTATTTACTTAGATTAGTGAAGAAATTTTTCAACGATTTTCTAAATCCAATGAAACATACCCTTTATGCAATATATTATTATAACATTACTAATTTAATTATGAAATTATATTCTTAACCTTTGTAGTTAGTAAAATAAGATTTACTAGAAATAAACCCGCTTTTAGCATTAATGAATATTAATACAAAGTGTTGGTATCTATCTGCCACGTATATTCAATTTTGGTTATCATTTTCTGCTACCGCACACTTGTATTCGGTTCCCAAATAATATGCGTTTGTGTTATACTCTCATAGGAATTAAAGTTTATCATCTATACGGTAATAATTAACAACAACTTCCATAATTTAATCAACAACCCTGTGGAGTTACATTAGTAAAAGAGTTAATAAAGGCAATCTCTCCCGATTAGAAAAAATACACATCATTGCATAAAATCGTATCTTCGTTACATAATAATTTAAAAACAGATTTAACATACCCACTTCTTAAATAATAATACTGCTTTTATTAAGATAATACTTAAAAAAGAATGCATAAGATATAAATTTTGATGAAAAGGAATATTTAAAAATCGATATGAAGTAATAGCTTTAATATAAAAATGTTTATACTTTAATGAATAACTTAATCTTCATAATTAAGATAAATAATGAATAGGAAAAAGTAAATCAAATTATCATATTTTTATTATTCATTATAGATATCCTCTATTACTTAGTCTACGTAATATAATACATGAGTCAATTTTGCATGATAATAGTGTAATTTGTACTGCCTAAAGGGAAACTGGATAAAGTAAAGAAATGAAGGCTTTTTAATTTAAGTTCTATATAAATGAAAGAGAATTTAAAAACGCCTATAAAAGAAAGTTAAAATTATTCAAACGTATATCTTTTTTAACGTTATAATTTAATCTTATTTAACATTCATTAACTTCCCACCTTTCATTTTTTAATGCGATTTATAACAATATTTAATCTGAAAAATTGATGAATAAAATAGGAGTTGAAAATATAATTGGTTTTCAAATACTTTCTTGAAATAAATTAAATAATATATTTTTTCTCGTTTTGTCATACATGATTCCAAATATTGTATATAAAAATCAAATTAATTAAAAAGGTACTTTAAAATATTTTGCCGCTTAACTTATTCATATTTGCATATGATAAAAAAGTAATATTTTTAAATTCATAAAAACCAATGAAATACAGTTATGAATAGAAAATATTTTATTTAAAGCGATATGAATAGAATAGATCAAAGTAATTGGTAGTTATGTAATGTTACAATAATTTTCTCATTTATAATTTCCTGAAAGGTAATTTATTTTATTATGAGAGTTTACAAAATTCAGCTATATAGAAAAGACTATTATTAAATACTCTAAATATGAATATAATTTTAGCTTTACTAGAGATAATTATGCCCAATTCTGAATTGAAAATATTCTTCTATTCTCGAAATGGATAGAACAATGATTCGAAAAAAAGATCAATGTAATTGTTAGTAATGTAAAGTTACCAACACTTAATAATATGTTTAAGGGTGTACAGCTCTTTCGAGCAGAAAAGGCTATTATAACAGACTAATTTTTATTCAGAGTAAAATAAAATATTGTACTCAACCTAGAATAAAAATTTTCCTAAACCATCACTAAGAGTCTAAATATATGAAAGTAATTTAGTTTTTTTAATAAGCATCAATACTTTTTTAAAAACGTAAAATATATACACCAAGTGAAAAAAAAAACCCATTTACTCGAAAAATATCTTTTGAAATATGTAAATTAGAAATTAATTTTTTACATTAAATAGAAGCTAATTATATTTTTTATTCTTCAAACTTCAATTATAGAAATGCGAGGAATAAGTTCATTTTATAGCATTATAAAGGTCTTTTTTTAACTTTTAAACACTTCTGTTATTGCGCCGAGCGGACGCGTTGCCTCTATTTCGGACGTCAGTCACACACTACTCATTTGGGTACGACTTCGCATAGGTTTCTTGGAGAGCAGCAGAGATTGATGTTAAAAAATCAGAGCCATGGATGTTTCAAATTTAACAAGGTTGATTTTTTGAAACAAAAAGAAAAACCATTTAAAGAAAAAATAAATTATATGCACAGGCAACCTTTCATATAGAGAGGACATCGTTCTAGATCAGGGGTAGGCAACGCGGAGCCCGCGGGCGCCATGGCGCCCCCGATCGATTTTTAATGCGCCCTTGCTGGACTAATGTAAATGTATGATAGCCAGAGCGATTTACTTACTCTTGTTAAACGGCGATATACAGCAAGTAGTCAGTTGGCTTTGGTTTGGGTTTGGTTTGGAGCGCTACGATCTACTGTTTTGCACACGAGGGCTAATGAGACCGGGACCTACTGCTTAAAGCCGATTCCGAACGGCTACGAACATCCATGCCATAGTGGGATTCGAACCCACGAACTCCGGTACCGACGATCAGCGCCCTAACCAATCGGCCAGAGTTCGGCCAGTAGTCAGTTGAGTTTAGGATTCTGCATAGATTAGCCGTTTGCTAGCCTTGAGCGTATCTAATAACCCGCACTTATTTTTTGTACGTGTGTGATCGTATTTCGAATATACCACGCGTAGACCGTGCATTTAATACTAAGTAATCCGAAATAATTTTTCTTTCAAAACCCTTCATTCATAAATGTAAAAGAAAAAGAGCATATTATTTTAACGATGAATGAACATCTATATTGTTTCGTTGATTACAAAGGGAAGTGTATTTGTTTGTTGTGTAATAATAGTGTTGCGATTCCTAAGAAAAGTAATATTGAACGACATAACAATTAAGACCGTTCATACCAATTTTGATAGTGACTATCCAATGAACTCTGAAATTAGAAGAAAAAAATCATTTCTTTAAAATGTTCAATAACTAACCAGCAAAGTTTTTTTACTAAACCACTGCAACAACATAAAGCACCAACGATCGCGTCATATAAAATATCACATTTGCTAGCTAAGAATAAAAAACCATTTACAGATGGAGAATTAGTGAAAGAAGCCATGTTAGAAGCTGCTGATTCCCTTTTTGAAGAACTTAAAAATAAAAAAGAAATAGTTTCAGCTATAAACACGTTGCAAGACACTCAAGTTTCACACTGAATTATATGTATCATTAGGTATGACACCAACAAAAAAAAGTTATAAAAAAATCTGTTTTTTTTTTTAATGTCTATTTATACCTGTTGATTATATGTAAAATATGCGCCCTCGGTGATTTTCAAATTTAGTATTGCGCCCTTAAGAACAAACAGGTTGCCGACTCCTGCTCTAGATCAATCTACTCTCTCAGAGTTCAGCCGGGAGTCCCTCCCGCTTTTTCTTTTCCAAACAAGGTACCTCAGTTTTAGGGGAGACCCCCCCCTCTTTGACCCTTGTCCTTGGGGTAGCCGAAGCGCCCTTGGCGCCTGACCGACTCGGTCATACAAAGCACAATTCAAATTTTAAAATGACAGATACTTGAAAACTTTTAGATTTACAGAATAAAAGATATATTCTACTTAAATTTGTTATAAAAATTTAGCTTCTAACATTCATATTTCAAAAGGTATCTTGCGGGTATGTGGTTTTCCTTCATTTTATTTTATGTATATTTTAAAATGTTATATAAAAAATACACTTCTTTAAATGATAAGATTAAATAATTTTCGTTAAGGTAGCAAAACATTATATTTTTGTTGTGAAATGAAAAAAATGTTATCGCGATGAAGATTTCAATTTTGGAAAGGTACTCATTTCCCCTTAAGGATTTCCAATACTATATTTTATAATAAGACTATTACTTTATATGATGGAATACAAAATTAACCTATATAGAAAAGCCTGTTATTAATTGCTTAGGAAGACAATATAATTCTAGCTTCACTGAAGATGAAGAGGAAATAAGATAAATAGCAATTCTAGTTTCTTTATCAGACGAGAATCCCTTTGATTAGTTATCTTAGCACCTTATATTACAGGTAATATTGGCTATATTTAGTTACAACCACAAAGGTATACCACTTCATCCACTTTAATAGCATGTATTCAGGTTACTCCGCTCTGCCGATAATATAACTGCAATAGAAACAGTAACTGGATATTGTAAGCTCCTAGAAATTGAACGTTAAAGGATCTAGATCATAATATTCAAGTCATCTATCTCAGAATTGAACAGGTTCATAACAATAAAACATTATTAGAAGCTTCAATCCTGGATGTCAGGTAGCAGACAAGAATAAAGCTTGTCAATCTCTGGATATAAAATGGAATAAGAAGGGATTATGGTATATAATAGTTTTATATTATCAATATTTTTATTAAAATATAAATTTTATCGAAGAATGATTATTTTAGCAGATATGAAGACAGAGAATGAGAAACGAGACAAACTTAAAATGCTTAGAAATTTTTAAATAGACATTCTGTCCGAGATAAAAATATTTAAGTTGTTTATTTTTAATTGACTATATAAAAAAGTTATTGTGTTTAGTAAGAAATTTAAATCAATAATAAGATTCTAACTTTATAAATTGGTTATTTCCACTGGTCTAAAGATAAAAATGTACAATGTGACAAACTTAAAATACTTAAAATAATTAAAATAATTAACTTAAAATAATTAAAAGAACTTAGTACCTTTCATCCTAAAGAATCTTTGTTTCAGCATCTTTTTTAATTGACTATTAAAAAGTTGCTTAGCTTACAATGAAAATTTTTACAGATCATTAATAAGATTCTAACTTTATAAAACTTATTCGGTTTTATTATAGTTAGTGATACTTATATATATACTTCCATTAAAAAACAAAAAATACCCTTAACCACAAAATAGTTTTTTAATTTATTGATTGTAAATAAGGTTCACAGAATGAAAAAGAAAATTAGCTTCTATTTGATAAAAAAATACTTTTTAAGAAATATATCCTATTTTAAGTATTTTTTATTAAATAAAAGCTAATTATCTTTTTCGTCCTGTGACCTTCATTCATATCAATACGAAATATATATTCCATTTTACAGCCTAATTTTTATATTGTTTCTTAAACAACATGTAGACCAACTCAATAAAATAATTAAACTCACTCACCTTTAAAATAATTTTTGAATTATGCATATTATCTGTTTTTGCATTAGGAACTAAGTTATGCATTTTTGTTTACAAAACGAAAGGGATATTTTAGTTCAATTTGATACAAAATTTAGTTATAAATTTTTTTTACGAGTAAGTGAATTTATTTTTTCATTTGGAGTATTTATTATTAATGAAACAGCATAGCATACTACTTGAAATGACAAAACTAAATGAGTTTTTATAAGTTGAAATGTCATCAAAGAATTTTAAAACACTCATTCTAAAAGAAGCAGAACTTTTTATTTTACATTAAATCACAAAAACGCTGTTATAATAAATATTTTAAGATTCAAAAGATACTCTATCCTTAAGAATTCAATGGACTTTCAACTGCGTGAAATTAAAGTGGAACACCAGTATTTCTTATCTCTATAACCTTTGAAAGACAACTAAAACTGAGAAGAAATATAGATTTATCCCATCCTACATCCTGTAGTGAATATAATTATAACAAAAAAATGTAATACTATTATTACTAGAAATATACCTTTAAACGTTTTTCCAAAATACATTTCTTCTATTTTATAAATACTTAAACGTCTGCAGGCAAAATTTTAACCATTTTCTCTACGAAATTTACGAGCCATTTATCTTATAGCATATAAAAAAAATTATTAAAAATAATGTGTATGGAAATACAAAATCTGTTAGTTCTATGCTTTGAAAAAACTTTTATAAACATTTTGACACGAATAAAATGCATTACATTCTTTTTACAATGCCTTCTTTAATATATTTTCTAGAGCCTAAATTTAGTAGCAGAGTTTAAATAGTATCTTATAAATAGAAATGGCTATATGATATATGGAACATGTTTAATAAAGATACATTTTAAATAATTTATAGTTAAAAATAACTCATATTTTACCATATCATACCACATATCCGTTATCAGTATTAAAGTAATCGCTAATACGTTTAATAATGATATAACGCATCGTAAAAGAGACAATTTCATATAGACATTGTCAATATCAAGTAAATATTACATATGATGTATATTCCTCCAAACTAGTAAAATATTTTAAAATTTCTGAATGTAAATAAATTATTAAATTGTCAATTCATACTTTATAGAACGAAGAAAAAATAAAATGCTGTAAGCAATTCTTATAAGTAAATAATGCGTACTAAAATTTTATTGAGCTGTAAAAATGCACATTAAAATATTACTGAGTCAAATTACACAATTACATATGCCTTAATAAATCGCTTATAAATCGTACCTTGTTCCTAATTTTCCTTAATAGTTAAAATTTGATTTAGTAAATGGATTGATGGTTAAAATTAATGTTGAAAAATAGAAGTAATTTCGATTTCAGTATCATTAGTACATAATTAAAGTTTTGGTTGTATGTTCAGTTAAGTAAAATCAACCATAAATCCATATATTTTCTTCTATTTTTGAACATTAAAATGCTGTAGGCTAACTTTAAATTTAAATAATAAGTAATGCAATTTAAGAAGCTGTAAAAATGCGCATTAAATATTACTGAGTTAAATATTATAATTACAGATGCTTCAATCGCTTAAAAACCGTATTTTCAACATTTTTTGTTAATAACTGAAAATTGATTGAGTAGATAGATTGATGGTTATTTTTACCAATATTTTTGAGCTGTTTTGAATTATTGGCCTTTTAGTAGTTTATCTCTAAAGCATAATTCATTAAGGGGCTTTTAATAGCACTATGCCTTTTAAACATGCTTCAGATATCGAATATACTACAGGCAATCTAGTAAATGAATATGCTCTAATCTACTTGAAGTGAAATTTTATGATAGAAGTATATATTTATAATTTTGTAAGTCTAATCATTATATGAAAAATTTAGTGTATAGGAAATGAATCAACTGCAATTCATCTATTAATTAGTTAACGGGGAATAAATTAAAGCATATTTAAGTTAACATTTGTAATTGAAATAAACATTTTTATAAATACTATCACAAGAAAAATGATTGAGAGGATATATTATAAAATTTAGAAAATAAACCATTTTGTGTATACTTATATTCAAAGCATCACATAATCATATATTAATCAGTTCAGAAAATGAATTTAGCGATAAAGCTTTTAGAGAACATAATGAAAAATTTTTATACTTGGTTATATATTAAAATTAAATTATAATATTTATGCATTAATAAAAAATAGTTTACAATTAAAAAAGAAGTGTTTTTTACATTTCATTTTTTACACCTATACATGCTAGCTACATTAGAGTGCTTGAAACATGCCTTTCTCCTAAAATTAGTACATTATTTTAAATTTGGGCATGTTATATATTATTAGAGATAAATCACCTGTCAACTGGAACATAACTCTTGGAGGTACACTAAATGCGACAGGACATGTGCTGATTAAATTTTTCATCAAGTTATCAAGGGAAAATAAATTCAACTTCATATGATAAACACAGGGGATATGAACTGTCGAAAAAGCAATTCATTTCAGAGAAACTGCGATATTACTAAAGTGTACATTATCACATAGTAACTTTACGCTAATGTACTCCGTTTCAATCTAAATCTAATTCCAAATGCTTTATTATAAGTGGATTTGATATATACTGCTCGGGTAGTATATCACAGGGAAAGCGAACAGAATTCGGTTACAACACCAGAAGTCTCGCAATCAGCTTACATTTAAATCGCTTGTATGAGAATTTGCTGTCTTGTACATAATAGATAGATGATTGCAGTGATCGCTAAATACTCCCGAATTGCTTTGCAATTAAACATTGAGGAGTGGAGCTGCTTAGCATGTAATGCTCAGTAAACAAGACCAGGCTACGAGTTTCCGAATAATATCGATAAATAATACCCTACGATGAAACAGCCTTTAGTTCGAATAAACGAAAAATACAGAACTTGAAAGAAGAATATTATAATTTTATTATAACGTTGCATTGTATTTAAAGTCTGCAATAAAAATTTAAGTTATTGGGAATATTCTATTCGTGTGGTTGCCTAATTTATGAAGCTACTGAGAAACCATACCGTTTTTAAATTTTGCGAGTTACCAAATAAAAACCAAGACAGAAGTATGGATTTTTTTTCAAATCTACCAATTTTATTACCTGTAAATATCCATTTATAGTAAATAAAAATAAAATTTAATATAAATGTATACGATATAAGAAATTGAAGTTCCAATAAACGGAAAATACAGAACTTGAAAGAAGAATATTATAACAATAAAACATTGCATTGTATTTAAAGTCTGCAATAAAAATTTAAGTTATTGGGAATATTCTATTCGTGTGGTTGCCTAATTTATGAAGCTACTGAGAAACCATACCGTTTTTAAATTTTGCGAGTTACCAAATAAAAACCAAGACAGAAGTATGGATTTTTTTTCAAATCTACCAATTTTATTACCTGTAAATATCCATTTATAGTAAATAAAAATAAAATTTAATATAAATGTATACGATATAAGAAATTGAAGTTCCAATAAACGGAAAATACAGAACTCGAAAGAAGAATATTATAAGATTAATATAACGTTGCATTGTATTTAACACTAGATTGCCTGAGATTTCTTGTATACCTATATTGCCCCAAAACAGTCAAAATGACTGCATTGTGAAAAAAATAACAAATATGTAAAGAAATTTGTTTAAAATTAATTTTTAATATTATATAATAAAGGAGGGCGGAAGTAACTACAATTATTCATAAACCCATTTATATGTTATAGAAAAAGTCACCAAATTCTAAGAAATTGTGTCATTATATTTCATAATTGTTTTTTTAATTGAAATTAAAAAACAGTCAAAATGACTGCCTTGGGCAATCTAGTGTTAAAAATCTGCAATAAAAATTTAATCTATTGGGAATATTCTATTCGTGTGGTTGCTTAATTTATGAAGCTACTGAGCAACCACACAGTTTTTAAATTTTATGATGAACTATCAAATAATAACCAAGACAGAAATATAGATTGTTTTTCAAATCTACCAATTTTATTACCTATAAATATCCATTTCTAGTAAATAAAAATAAATTTTAATGGAAATGTTTACGAGATAAGAAATTAAAGTTCGAATAAGCGAAAAATACAGAACTTGAAAGAAGAATATTATAATTTTATTATAACGTTGCATTGTATTTAAAGTCTGCAATAAAAATTTAAGTTATTGGGAATATTCTATTCGTGTGGTTGCTTAATTTATGAAGCTACTGAGAAACCATACCGTTTTTAAATTTTGCGAGTTACCAAATAATAACCAAGACAGAAATATAGATTGTTTTTCAAATCTACCAATTTTATTACCTATAAATATCCATTTCTAGTAAATAAAAATAAATTTTAATGGAAATGTTTACGAGATAAGAAATTAAAGTTCGAATAAGCGAAAAATACAGAACTTGAAAGAAGAATATTATAACAATAAAACATTGCATTGTATTTAAAAATCTGCAATAAAAATTTAAGCTATTAGGAATATTCTATTCGTGTGGTTGCCTAATTTATGTAGCTACTGAGCAACCACACCGTTTTTAAATTTTATTTTGAACTATCAAATAATAACCAAGACATAAATATAGATTGTTTTTCAAATCTACCAATTTTATTACCTATACATATCCATTTCTAATTGATAAAAATAAATTTTAATAGAAATGTATACGATATAAGAAACTGAAGTTCGAATAAACGAAAAATACAGAACTTGAAAGAAGAATATTATAACAATAAAACATTGCATTGTATTTAAAAATCTGCAATAAAAATTTAAGCTATTGGGAATATTTTATTCACGTGGTTGCCTAATTTATGAAGCTACTGAGCAACCACACCGTTTTTAAATTTTATTGTCATCTATCAAATAAAAACCAAGACAGAAATATAGATTGTTTTTCAAATCTACCAATTTTATTACCCATAAATATCCATTTCCAGTAAACAAAAATAAATTTTAATAGAAATGTATACGAGATAAGAAATTGAATAGTATGTAAGGAAAAATTAAAATGTTAGTAATAAATTGGAAATGCAAGAAAAGATTTATCATCACATTTATTAACTTTAACGAGGAGAAGGATGCTCGTTTGCTAGTGATTCTCAACCTTTTTTTAAGCTGCATCCCTCCTAAGAAGAGAAAAAATTTCAATTGTTCATCTTTGTGAAAATCTCATAATTAAAAGTATGGATAAGGGGAAGTGCTGAATTATAAGAGACAAACTGCTTAAGTAATTTTCTTCAATAAAATTTCACTCTAAATTTTTATGGTTTAAATCGATATTTTCCCTTCACATATAGAGCAACCTGGAATAAAATTGGGTAATTTTTCTTCCTGATCAATAGCCGAAATATTTTGAGGACTTGAAATAAACTACTTTAAAGGTAAATCATCACTTCAGGGTAACCAGTCTGAGCGTGAATTGGTAACCGACTGAAAATTTCCCCGATAACTGCTAGTAGCTCGCGATCGACAGTTAGTTGATATCTTCCTATACAGTGACTTGCCTATAAAGGTACTGTTGGGATATGAAAAAACATCGCTAAAGACAGGTTGATATAATAGACGTTTTGATCACCCATGTTGGGCACCTCATGTTGCACTCAACTGTTGGGCTTCCTTTCCTGCATGAAGCCTATTTATTGTCTCTCTTTTTATCCCATGGCCTGGGTCTTTGAATGGGCAGACCACGTGGGTGAGTCCTCCTTTGCGATATCTCTTTTGTACTACCCAATGTTTCTTTATCATTATTTTTTAACAGCTCTCGATGGCTGCTGAGGTAATTTGATCATTTACGCACCTAATGTTTTAGTACGATACCTTGGATTGTATTTAGAGATCTTATTGATTCAAATAGTCTAAAATGTAAATGTTTGACACAATTACTCCCATTTTGATAATTTTGCATTAAATATAAAAATGCATTGAAAAAATATAGAATTTAAAAGGTTCAAAGAAAGACATCCTCAATATACACATATTTTATAATACTACCTCTATTACATGATGGTTATATTGATAAAAGAAAGAAATTTTTGTATTTGTGAATCAATCCTATAGACATTGATGAATCATATAGACAAAAATTATTTAAAAAATTATTAAAGGGCCATAAAAATGTCTTCTTTTATGTATTATTAGCTTTTATTATTAGCTGAATCTTTAAGCAATACAAACAGTAATTATAAATCGTACCTTGTTAGTACACATTGGGTAATCGTCTTCAGGAAAATTATTGACTTACCTAGAAAAGAAAAAAAATATGTATTTAAAATAATACATTTAAAATACATATATTTATAAATATAACTATATTGTGCCATGCAATTTTGAAAAGACTATAATGAACAGAGTATAAAAATCAATATATTTTTAAGCAATACAGTGTAGTCACGTGCTATAATCGTCAAATTCTAAATACCCTACTTCTAATAAACTTTGCAATTCTGTTAGCTGCCTTTTATTTGTTTTTAAAGTATTATAATACACTTTTATTTACTTTAAATTAATTAATTTTATTATCTATGTCATTTAAGTGATTAATGTGATCACAGAAACTGTTTGATGGCCCGTTATTAGAATTCTATGTTTTATTTACTTTTGCACGATTTCTTGTCGGTTATTTATAAAAATGATTCCTCAATGTATTATGAAATTAAACGTAATATCCCGTGGCATCATACTGGCCATAATTTTCAAAAGTCCGCAAGAAGGAACCAACTTGAAATTTAAATTAGGATTCTACGGAGCAAAAATGAGACTGATTTAAGTTAAAAGGCAGCAAACTCTTAAAACGAATCATATTTTCACCATTAGATTCTTAACATAAAAGAGCTAAAAAAATGATAAGACATCTTAAAACAGTAATCGAGGGAAACTTATATCCCAATTCCATATGTTATACGAAATTATGTAAAATCTGTAGAATAGAATAGTTGTTACACTCTAACAATGCAAATATTTCAATATTTCAACGATATTTCAATAGCCACTTAATATAGTATTTTTCTCTTTCTCTCAATCTAATATTAAGATCTTATCGGGAAGTAACTCCAACACTTTGAACCTCAAGATAGATTTATAAGAAAAAAAGTATTGACGGAATATAAATATGGCATTCTTACTTTATGTGGTTCATTTAATTATTTCCTTATTATTTTTCAAGGAGAAAATGTATATACGCATCTAATTTCTTATTTTTAATGTAGAGTCAAACAAAACGCACGAGATAAATTGTCAAATGACTTTTTAAAATAAGAAATGTTTCTACAAAATAGAAATATGTCTTATATAGAATATTGCTTTTAGTAGATACTTTTCCGAGATATTTATCTTTGTAAAATTCTTTGGATGGAAGTTTCTTTAAATGACTGATTTGGCTATACTTATAATAATGTTTTCTATAAAATACTATTTTCAAAATTACATAAAAAATAATTTACCGAGATATTTTTCTATGACTAAAAACAATCTTTTTAATATACCTCTTTCTGTCAAACACACAGAAATACAAACATACATATATACTTAATAGTAAACCGCCCCCACATATATATGTAATATATCAAAATTATTATCTCTAAAATGAATATTCAAAATTCACTTACCCCCCATGCATTCTTATTAGTGCTTTAATCCTAAATATCCTGAATTTTAAAATTATAATATGTAGTAATAAAATGCTATGTTATGTTATGTAAAAAAATATATTAACGTAAAAACTGAAAATATAATTTCAATAAAGATGTTCAGTTAAAGCACTTTTAAAACGAAGTAAAATATTAAATATAAAAATCTATCTTTGAAATCTTAATCACGTTTTAATTAAATATGCTCATAATTTTTAAAGAATATTATTAAAAAGTTCAAAATATAAGTTATTTTTGAAAATTCAAATGTTAAGGACAAAAATTCTTCTTAAAAATAAATTGTTTATAAAGTAAATATTTCCTTTTAAAATTAAAAAATTAACTATAAAATAATGACAGTAAAAATGAAAAATTACAGAATTCAAGAAATTATTTAACAATCTATAAAGTTTTGCCAAACATTTTTTTATCAAATTTGTGACGACTTGATGAAAAAAATATTGTTTGAACTAAAATTGTCTCTTCTTATTTTTAGTGCTTTATTTCCCAGAATTAAACCTGAAGAGTTTCGAAATTTTTCTAGTAATATTTCTAGTAATAATGAATGCCCTACTTTATGCAATAGAGTAGTATGTATATAGATAAAAACTACCCTATTATGTGTAAAAGTTCTTTAACTGAAAATATTACTTTTCATACTCCATGCTCATGAAATGTTTTCAGTTAAAGCACTTTTAAAACGAAGTATAATTTATAACTTTAAAATAATTAATATCTTTCTTTGAAATCTTAATCACGTTTACATAAATATGCTCATAATTTCCCTTAAAGTGATAAGAAAATTAGTTAGAGACAATATAAGTTATTTTTGAAAATTCACTATCATGTTAAGGACAAAAGTTCTTCCTTGAACAAATTGTTTTAAAACCTTTACACGTAATTGTCCTTTTAATGACCTATTTAAATTTAACTATAAGATTTAATAAATGACAGTAAATAATTGAAAAAGTAGAGGATATTTCACAGAAATTATTTAACAATCTATAAAAGTTTTGCCAAACATTATTTGAGCATTTATCAAATTTGTGACGTTAGGCTTTGAATGCCATACTTGGAAAAATCTGTTGTTTGAACTAACTATGCACAGTTATAATCCTTTCTTCCACACTACTTCCTGATCTCATTCAAAATTTGGAAGTCACACAAGGACAGATATAAGTTACGGGTTTGGAGGTACGCGTCTTTCCAATTTAACTTCTTCAGAATTTCCTTTGTGATTTTGACTCTGTGAACTTTCTTCAGATTCATTAACATTTTATAATACGTTACACATTGACTGCAGCTGAATCTTCAAGGAATTCTTTTGATACATCGATTACTGATCACTTTCGGAAACGAAATAGATGGATATGACCGCTTTTCAGTTATCACTTTTACTATTAACCATCCTGGACATTTCACATCATAATATGAGTAAAAAGTCGGTGTACTGAGGTGTACTACACTGCTATTGAATCCATTCAAATTCATTATTCTACTTAAAATGAATAACCTAAATTCGTTTTATATCATCTGTAATATTAATTATAGAAAAATGATACTAATCTATATTACAAAATTCAAATATTTTAGTAAGAAGAAAACAACAAGGAGAATGCTAAAAAAATATATTAAAAAAAATAAAAATAGCACGCCAAGTGCTACACCTGAAAAAAAATTGCCGAAGTCTAAGAACAAGCTACATTCTTTCCTTCCTTCTTAAACTACTCCAGCAAACCTATACTTTTTTCGCCAAAAACTCTTTCAACTCGTTGTGGTTCCATTATCCTGTGCCGATGCATCCTTTCCCGGTGCTGTCCAGATTGACCGGGACTCCAGGCATGGTCTTGAATTGCCTCCTGGCGACCAACCACAACTCTCCAAAATTGGTGAAGTTTAAGTGCAGTTTTTTCCATTGACCACACCACACGCCTCTTGGAGTCGAGAAAAAATACTTAAGCATGCAACCCACAACGGGTGAGTGCGGCAAGCAGATCAGTTTCGCAAACCTTAAGCAAAACATAGCTACACTCTCACACGGTGAATAGTTTTCGTCACAGCAGCAAGTACATTAGAAGTCCATCTACTATGCTTTAAATAATATATGGTAAAATAGGGGTTTGGGTGTCCTTTCCACACGAATTCCTCTTGAAGATTTTTTGCTGGGTTGCCCATGACTGATATAACGTTGTTAGGCACCGTAATGACACTATGAGGAAGTTTACTAGGACGTTTTGATTCATTGCCTTCCTGAGTTTATTTAACAATTCACAATATAAGCTAGAATTTTTCAGATACCACAGTTACTCAGAACTCTCAAAAGCAATATGAATAGACATTGCAGCTTCTCAGCCATCAGCCTTATTCTCATGTATGCTGGGCAAGTAAAGCATGTGAAATGCGATCGAATAGTTTTCTTCATATACGCACCAATTTTTGAGGCTCGTATTTTCTTTTCTAAATACCATAGTTTGTGTGCAATATCCTATGTATGTTTATTTATTGATTGTATTTGCTGTTTTGATAAAAAGAAAAGAGATACATATCTTTATGTAGATTTATGTAGTTTTAAAATTAGAAAGATTTGAGGCTCATTAAAATTTCAATAACGAGTTTTCAAATCTGTTAACAATATGCAATACAGATACTTTCAAAACAGTTTACTTGGTAGCATTTAAAATTATATTATTATACATTAAAAAATAAATATAAATTTTTATTATTAAAATGAAACAGGCGTTTGAAGCAAGTGAAACAACCGAATCAAATTTTCTATGTGAAAAATAACAAACGTAAATATTAAATTTCATTAGCATAATTTGAAAAATAGAAATTTTTATTGATATTAGGACGTTTAATGATTAACAGTGTCTCATTAAAGAACTGCAGCGAAATATTTTAATGTACGGCATTGTTTCGAAAATTGAACAAAATAATATTTTAGGAATTTAACAATAAATTTAATAAAACGCGAGTGTTATATCCCAGTCTTTCATTTGAAGAATGAAATAGGGAATTATTTAAACTCTCTACATCAATTAAATATTAATGAACTTTTACGATTAAATTCACAAAAAAATCATTTGATAAAATTAGATTTCCTAGAACTAGAAAAAAATTGGTAAATTCGTTGATATGAAATATAAATATTCCACATTAAAGAATAAATTTTCTAACATTCAGAACTGAAAAAGGAATTTTCAGCTCTTCATTGAATTAATAGCACATTGTTTGAAATAAATTTTGCAAAAAAGACACAGTTTTGATCAGAAATAAAAGAAAATATATTAAACACTTCAATCCAAAGCAAAGAAAATTAAAATCTAGAGTTTATTTCATACTTGTTCAAGAATTTCATGAGACCTTTGGGAAACATTATTCCGATCAAAAAATTTCAACTGTTAAACACTTTCTTTCTATAAAAAGGCGTAAAAGAATGGAAGGAACATATTTAAATTTTAATTATTACAAAAGATTGAAAACAAATTATTATTTTAAAGCCCAGAATAATATTCAATTCAAATTTATGTTATAAAATTTAGATTTAATTTAAGACAGAACGATGAAAGTTAATTAAAAACGACAGTAAATTATATTAAAAGTGTAATGAATATTTTCAAGTTCCAATAGCTTATATTCCTCAGAGAGATCATTGTTGCTTAAATAAAATACAATCGTCTATGTGGAATTTAAACTCAGAATCTAATATTTTACTTATGAATATAATATTTTATTTCCATCAGTTATGCTGTTCATATTACTATATAGTCAAATATTTAATAAAATTTGAGAAAAAAAAATAGATTTTAAATTTTGTAATTTCTATGTCTAGATTTAAAATACATTAAATATATTTTAAATATATCAGCAGACTTTTAAAAATAAAAATACTTCATTTTATGATATTCTTTTCACTGATTTTTTCACTTTTTTCATAATTCATGGTTTGTTTATGTATGAAATATGGGCGAGATTCAACCAAAAACACAACACAATTTATTTCTGGTGAGATACATAAAACCCATACAATGGGTCAGAACTTTTTGAACATCGTGCACACACACCGTTTTAAGTAGGGATTTCTCAGGTAAAAGGACTACGAATAATCCCTAAGCACAATTGATCAAGTGATAAAAAATACCCATGTTTAAAGAGAACGCGTTTACTATTGGCTAAAGAAGTACAGACAGAGGCTGAATTAAGTCTATAGCGTGTCTGGAGGGAAAAATCAGAATTACCGCGCAAACCCCAACGTAATTTATAAACAAAAGTTATTAAATTAATATTAAAATATGTAAATAAGGGGTTTTAATATTATATATATTTACATGTATATATGTGTATACCAAGTATAACTGTAGAATAAACATAAATTTCAAAGTAATACTGTTACTTAAAGATTGTTAAAAGTTAAATTTAGGATAATTATTTTTATTGATTGGAATTTAATCCTTAATTTTTATAAATTGTAGATAGCTCTGCATTAAGTATGGATACATAAGATACCTATACCTATGTATATCTGTAGAATAAATAAATTTCAAAGTAATACTGTTACTTAAAGATTGTTAAAAGTTAAATTTAGGATAATTATTTTTATTGATTCGAAATTAATCCTTAATTTTTATAAATTATAAATAGCTCTGCATGAAGTATGGATACATAAGATGATAGTTCACAAATTTTAATATTATTAAACAGTTTGGTATAGGAAAAGCAAACAGAATCTTCTAGAACTACGTCCTGTGGGTAAAATAGAAGTGGTATATTAAAAGAGGGCCATATGTCAAGGGACGGGGAAGCAAAAATTTATGTCGCATTTTGAGAAAGGGGAATATATGGAAACGCAGCAAACAAATAAGATGGGGAGGGGAATCAAAATAGGAGGATAAGTTATGAGTGAGGATACAAAAAATGAGATTAAATCGATTAAATCGAAAACATGTAACGGTTACCCAAGCAGCTTTATTTTATTCTGAGATGTTTTATATTTAATAGCAGCTACGGAAACTTACTTAGAAATTACCAAAGTTTAAGCATAATTTGATATGGCAGTATGCAAGAAAATCTAATCTAGATATGAAAGTAGTGCTTTTTTTCTAAATATTAAACGTATGTCTTAATTCTGTAACATTTTGTAAAGACAGTATGCGAAAAAATCAAAACAGGGTAGTTCTGGCGTCTGTCATACGTGTCCTTCATATGATTTATTTTTCTTGAATGAATATTTATAACTTCCTTCAATTTATTTGTTCCACATTTGACGTTTCATAGCTTTCAAAGAATATCCGATTGACATAATCTATTAGCATTAATTTAATGGGAGTTATTTAGTTGTCCCTTTTTTCTGAAAAATTACGCTTATTACACTTCATACGAAAACAATTCAAGGTCGTTATAAAATATACCTTGATATTACTTTACTTTACTCATGATTGGCAAAGATTATTGTGCTCAAAATTAAGTCATTTCAATCAAAATTAAAAAAATAATACTGTCCTTAATAATAATATTTTATTAGAAAGAAAGTGACATCAGATGTCGACGTTTCAAATATTCTTTCTGTAGAGACGTTATTTTTATAGTAACAAAATTAAGTTTTAATCTCTCCAAGTTGGAAAAATGTATCATTCATGCCCTTTACTGAGCTTATTACGTTTACGCATTTTTAAAATCTTATCTGCTTCATAGAGTTTTGGTATTTTAAGGCAACTTAACCGTCGTTTTTCTCTCGAGTTTAATTATTAAAAAATATGTCGTGCGTCATACTTGTACTGTTCAATGACTTTAAAAAGTCGGCAACTAGAAACAGCTGTGATTAAGGCTTTTTTTTATTCTTTTCGAGAGACTTGTGATATTTTTCGTTTCACTCAACCGCTGACTCGGTTTGTGAAAAGTCATGCGCCAAATTTCGGAGCCACGTGGCGCTAGCATCAATACTGATCGGAATTTCATTAGGCAGTCAAATATTCCTACCATCCCACCCCCTTCCGTTCTTCTTCAACCCTGTTTGATGTTAATAGTGATCGAAAAATATTATTCAGAAAAGAATTAAAGCGTTTCCGCATTTAATCATTTTCTATCGATTTCTAGCTTGAAGACTGACGTTCAGGTCTGTGAGAAAAAGAACAAAAAAAGTCGGAAGAAATGGTGAATTTGGGCTTTCTCTTGGCCGCCGATTAAATAATATTTCCCACCCAAGACCGATAAAATATGCTTCCAATGAAGAAAAAATAAATAAATAAATATGAATTGGAACGTGTTGGGAACTTTTTATACTTCTAGAATAAAAATGTCGATTATTGTTCAACTAATCGAATATTTAAAACCTTAGTTTGTAAAATTGAATGTTGAATTTTCAATTACCTAAACAAGGATTTCTTTTAATATTTTTTGTATTTCAGTGCGATATTTGCTTTTCATAAATTTGAAGTGATATTTGTTTGTTTCATTTAAAATAAAAATCGTATTTTTCATATTAAAATTATATTTTTTACTGAATATTTGGTAGAAAGTATTGCATTTAACTTCTGATATAAAACAAATGGGACAGCATGAAAAATTTATGTTTCGCAAGGATTGTTTGTATATTGCAATCAAACTTTTAAGTGTCATGAAATCATTCGTTGTTTTCATATCGCACTTTTATTTGTCAAATCTTGTTTCATGATCTCTAACTGAAACATTTATGTTTTCAAAGGATATTCTTAGGAAAAACAAGTTCCACTGAGTATCTTGTCCATGTCCACGATGTCCTGTCAACTTCCAAATGTCATAAGGATATCCAACATAACTACTTATGTGATGTTAGGGTATGAACAAATTACACAAAAAATCTGATATAACCCAAAAACGTTGAGCTACAATGTGAGATACGAAAATCATACCTTCATCTGAAAATTTATGTGTCACAAGAGTTACATGAGTCAATAATGCAATCCCCATTTGTCATCATTTCATAATTTCATGTTCTCTCAATACTTGTCCAATTTTGTTTTACAATCCTTTACTAAAACTAGAAAGGAACTTTGAAGAAGGAAGTGGTTTTTTAGAGGTTAGCCTAACAGCACAAGTAAGACATTATGTGGATGGCCAGATAAAATCCGGGATTTCAGCATATATCTTGAGAATCTTTCGTGTTGTTAGGGTATTGAAGTACATAAAAAGATTCTAAAATCGGTGGGCTTCATTGTGAGATCAAAATACTAAAATGACACCTCAACTGATTATAGAGATAATCTCTACGACTCTTTTATGAAGTAATTCGAGCTCACGAAAGTATGAAATTGAGGAATAACTGAGTCTCTGCTATCAGCCATTGAAAGTATTCACAGAGAAGGAAGTCATGGAATCAGTCGGTACCTATGCTCGTTCAATGGCGACTCCAGTGGACAGTACTATGTACGTTCACTTAACGCGCATATGGTCGCCCCTTTGGCGTGACGTCACAGCATTTCTGTAGTTCAGCCAGAAGGCCTTGTCTCTCGACGGTAACGAATCAGTACCAAATGTAAGTAAAGCTAGTTAAGAACCGAAATACAATAAAATGAAATTATTAAATGGACGTTATTCTTTTATCATAGTTATTTAAGTATTCAATATTTTTAACTAATATTTTAAGAAATATCTAACTATATTGTCCGAAAAATATTATTACATGAAATTTAAAAAAATGAATACTTTAGTCAAGACATTTTCTGTATACTTAAATCATTATTAACCAAAAAAATAACTTCAGGAGTAAATTCTCTATCTTTTAAAATCTAATTACAGATTTGGATAACTCCTGCTTTGTCTGGATACGCTATATCTTTTAGAAATATAAAGTATTTTAAATAGAATTAGTTGTTCATTCGTTCATATAAAATTTTTCCGTGATTAGGAAAATGAAGGAAACAGAATTCATTTCCCTATTACATGGTATTAATTGTACCTATTTTTTAATAATTTTTATAAGTTCTAAAGTTTTTAGTGTTAAGCGCATATTAGATAATTCTGTTAAAATTTGATTAAATTGTAGTTTTTTCTACCTTTTAATATTCATCTATAAAAATTTAGTCATAACTCAAGCATTAATATTGTGAATGCATGTTTTTTGTCCAATCATGTGGTCCAGCGCTCTCAAATGCATTATATATTACTATACTGGAATTCAGTGGGTGTTTCCAAAGTGAGTGGAAGTCTATTGTGCCACCCAATTCCTTTTTACTGCAGGCTTATTGTCAGCACTCCAAAAATCCCCTATAATCCCCTTAGATTGGCTCACACTTTTGCCTATTGTTCTTTTTATCACTATATTTAATCCTTGAATATTCCCCTCCTTCCTATAGAAAAGATTTTTAAGCAGCTGTTGCTTCCTAACTTTATATCTGTATTTGTTAATTTAAATAGAACTAATTAGACAGGAAGATTTTCTTTTAACTTTTTAGACAGCTTAAGTGTATACATATTCATTTAAAATTTAAAAGTTGGTCATCAACAACTGCCCCCCCCCAGATTTTGACTTAGGAAGGGCTCAAGAATCTAAAGCGTTATCACTTAACAAAGCTCATTTTGTCACACTTAACTGTAAGAAAAAATATACATTATACTTGAAGACGAAATTCCATTTTAACTATTTTATTAATCCTTTCAAGATTGCACTTATTTGGTTGAAATATGCAGACTAGCATTAAAACTCAAAAGTATCAATAAAAAGTTAATTATATATATATATATATATATATATATATATATATATATATATATATATATATATATATATATATATATATATAAATATATATATACATATATATATGTGTGTGTGTGTGTAACATTAAAATCTCTTATTCAGATATTTTAATATTAATTTAATAACTTCTGTTTAAAATTAAGGTGGGGGTTTGCTCGATAATTCTGATTTTTCCCTCCAGACACGCTATAGACTTAATTCAGCCTCAGTCTGTACTTCTTTAGCCAATGGTAAACGCGTTCTCTTTAAACATGGATATTTTTATCAGGTGATCAATTGTGTTTAGGGATTATTCGTAGTCTTTTTACCTGAGAAATCCCTACTTAAAACGGCGTGTGTGCACGATGTTCAAAAAGTTTAGCATGTTGTATGGATTTCATGTATCTCACCAGAAATAAAATGTGTTGTGCTTTAGAATGAATCTCGCCCATATTTGATATATATATATATATAGAGGTGGTACTTGGCTATTAGCCACCTGCGTGTAAGGTTGTATTTGTCTGTTCCCTATTTCAGCGTTTCCTTATTTGCGTTTTTGGACGAATCTCGCCCATATATATATATATATATATATATATATATATATATATATATATATATATATATATATATATATATATATATATATATATATATATATTAGAGCTGCTTTTGACCAACTACAAATGAAAATGATACTCATGTTGGAAACAGTTCAGTTATCTGGCCATGAAAAAATGCAGTGAATTTGGTTTATTTGGTTTGGGGAGTTACGGTCTACTGTTTGATTACGAGGGCTGATGAGAACGGGACAATTATTGAGAGCTGATTTTGAAAGGCTACGAACATTCATGCCATTAGCGGGATTCGAACCCGCGAACTCCGAAATCAAAGAGCAGCGCTCTATCATTAGGCCATCGTTTGGTAAGAATTTGGAAATACAATGGATGAGTTTATTCTAACAATCCATCTTTGGTTCTCCCCAAACAAAATGGTTTACATTCGCTTATATAGAGCTGTCAGGGCGCAAATGAGCTAGCCAAACAGAGTGTTAAGATTAATCACAGAATAACCCTAGAATTGAAACTATCTTACTTAACCCCTTCCTGTAAAATGACGAGTCTAGCTCGTCATTAGTTTTTCATTCCATACCGCACAATAACGAGCTACACTCGTCATGCGATTAAAGTTACTGTTAAATATGATAATTAATTTTGTTTAAAATTTCTAGTGTACTGAATTTGGCAACACTTTTATCACTTGTGAAAATCACAAGTCACTATTGCATATTGTTTACTTAGAACTTCTTGGTACAAGTCATTGCCAATATAAATGAAAACCTACTAAGAAATGCCGTGTGTGTTACAAGAATCAAATTAAAAGTGAGACTACTTGGCGGTGTAAACAATTAAGAATTCCTTTGCACTTTGTTTTGAAAAGTACCACTAGCTTGAAGACTATTATCTGTATACCTTATTAATGTTTTGCTTTGATATTTTCTCAATTTTACTGTTTCTGATATTATTTAACACTATGTAAAAAATTGATTTTAATTAAGAATATGTAACACTATGTAAAATGAAACAAGTTTTTTAAATACAAATTAAATGGTTATTTCATGCACAGTTTTTCATTGTTAAATCATACCGGAAGGGGTTAAAGAAGAATAGATAAGCCAAGCAGAAATTAATATCTCGTTCTCAAAGTTTCCAAAGATTGACACAATTAGAGAAGAAGGCATTTCGGCAGAGGTTGTAATTTTAGGGATATGAATGTATTTTAGAATGCAATTTTAATTAAACTGGTTAATTTGGTTAATGTGTCAATACGTATACATGCAAGTATAAACATATACACACATATTCATATAATATATTGAAATTTAATCTCTTTTAATTCTTCGGGCACTTCATTTTTATTAACTAAAATATTTTTATACGAATATAAAGCCAAAAATAACTTTCTTGCTGTATTCTCAAACTAGTTTTGTCATTGAAATAGACACCATAAGATCGGTCATATTTTCATGCACACAAATATATAGACATAAAATATTATACTGCATTAATATTTTCTTTGTCAGACATTTTACATTATTAGTATACGTATTAATAGAATATAAATATTCATTTGTATTCACTCTCCCCCCCCCCCCCCCAAAAAAAAGAGAGAAAATAGAAATTGCAAGATAAAGAAAGTGTCTGTGGTGTATATATATATTTACAAAAGTGTATATATATATTTACAAAACTATCATGTCACGGTACAGTAAGAATTGTTTTCAAACAAGAAATTCCCCCTGATTTTTGGTTATCAGAAATACTTATCTAAAATTACCAGTAAAAGCCTTTCGTTGCTTTTTTCACCGTTGCTGAAATTTTTAAAAGTAATCCTTTTTTGGTGATGGGCTACTACTGAGTTTCAGCCCTAATGACTAGGTTTGGCTCGTTTTCTGAAAACTTCTTCAAATGATCAAAATTTACTTCGGTAAATGACGAAATGTAGAAAACCTTTCTCTCGGAAGATTGTTTGTACAGCTTACCTTTGTAAACGTGTTCTTTTTATGTTGATGTGTTTGGGGAAAAAAAAAGCTGCAAAATGCATGAGTGCCGAACAAATTTTCGAAAGAAGACATTTAAACAGGAGAACACTTTCTTATTTACTTATATAAAAACTATTACAATTTATAGTTTTAAAAGACGAAGTTTTTATCACCTGGTACCTAAACTTTAATATTACAATGATTCTAGATATTTCTGATTAAAATCTTCTATCAATATATGATCCATTTATTTAGAAATAGGAGCGTAACATAATTACAAACACAAAACAGTTAACTATAAAAAACTTGACTCGAATAAGTTATACATTACAACTCATCAACATTAGTTTCATTACTCTCAACACCATTTTAAATAAGAAAAAAATATAATGATGAGAGTTTCCTGGATCTTTTAAAAAAACTGATTTTAATAATTCTATTGGAAAATCTGCAAAGCGTTTGAATGAAGAACAAAATATCTACAGGAAATGTTTAACGAGAAGTCAAAATTTTATTTATTTGTCATATCTATAAAAGATGGAGTTTTTATTGTCCGTTTCACAAATATGAAATTATTTTTGTGAGGTATACCTCCAATGGTAATTTAATGTATGTTATTAATAGGTGTTCAATGTACCTGAAAATATTAACGTAACAAAAATGGAAAGAAATGAAATCTAAAAACTAAATGTAAACATTTAAAAATACTTGTATCGGAAAAAAGAAATACGAGGGGTGATCCAAAACCAAACTTACAAGGTCGATATTTCTGTAGTCGGCAACTATGCATAGTTTCAACCTCCTGCCACCTACAACACTAGTTGTACTGTTAACACAAATGAATGTTCATTTGAAAAACTGGTTTTGCGAAGAAATACACTGATCTATTGGATTTATGTGGACAAAATATATAATCATATATGGAATTCAGTGGCAGTTGGTAGTCGAACGATGCCGAATAGTTAAGGTGCCAGTTTTCGTTCTAATGATTCATGGGTTCGAATTCTACTGTTGCATAGTTGTTCGTAGCCGTTCGAAATCGGCTTTAAGAAGTAGGTCTCGTGCTGCAAAACAGTAGATCGTAGCACTCCAACCAAACCAAACCAATCCAGTGGCAGTTGGTAGAGGTTTACAGAGAGAGTAATATTTCTCCAGAATGTCACAGAAGAACATCGACATTTTGCGGCCGGTAGAAAAATGGTCACCGTCTTTTGATGAGACATCAATAACCACCCTACAGCATGAATCTCGGTCCAAGCGACTTTCACCCCTTTTCTCCCTTGAAAGGGATATATGTAAGTCAATTTCCTGCGAACATGGAAGTGAAGCAGTTCATAGCAACCTGTCTGAACACGCAAGGACAGGATTTTTACTAGGAAGGTATATTATAACTCATCCCACGAATTGAAAAGTACCTGAATTGATATGGAGGCTACGTCGATAAACAACCCCATGTATTCACTATCAATTAACTGTATTGGTTGTATGAAATAAAATACACATCTTTTACTGCAGGCTTTGTAACCTTACTTTCTGATCCCCCATGGTATAAGTGTTTGTGCGAGAGAAGAAATAACGTTTTCTTTTCTACAGTTTTTTCTGTCTTTTTATACATAAGATTTTGATGACCGGGCTTTAAATTTGAATTAATCAGTATTCAATTAGAAATCATAACTAAATAATACAACCAAATTTTATTACATTTGCTAATAAATTGATTTTTATATTTGTTTGGAAGAAAGCTACAAGTTATGTAAATGGTAAACAAATTTTTTAAATAAAATATTTAAACTGCAAAAACATTTTTATTTATATTATAACTTTTATTTCTAAAAGACGGATATTTCGTCATATAGTAATCACAGTGTAAATTTATATTATGGTGACATTTCCGACATAAATGTACATGCTTTATACACAAGTGATTATTACAGTTTTAAATACTTACGTATCATAAATAGGAGTACAATGAAAACTGGAAATATATATTACTATATTGATTTTAAAATACATATATCGAAAGACAAATTTAACTGTTTTGTTACTAGTCAAGAAGGTGCATCACGTCTTAGAGTTTTGTTTTCTGAATTTTAAATTTTTATGAACAAATTATATATCAGAATTCATCAACATTCACTCAGACTTAATAACTCAAAACACGAGAGACATTCATAAGTTAATAAACAGTAGTTCTTATTGAAAGACTAATGAAACTGGCTGAGATAATTCTATACATAATTTCACCAGCCAGAGTATTTTGTAGCAACTTGCCCCGAATAAAACAGGCAGTAAGCTTTAAAAATAACTCAATTCAAGTCGAATTCCAATATTAGGTTTGAATTTACTTATAGTCCCGAATAAAATATTTTTCTATAAGAATGTTGTTGTAGATCTGTTGATATAAAATTTTCTTATTCCTCATTTTTCGAAGAACAGGCTAAAGTGTAGGTAAAATAAATCAAAATCCCAGAAGGAAAATATTTAGATTGCTCCATCGAATTATTTCCTGAAGCAAAATGGTTCTAAAGTAGATTGAAAGACACAAGATACTAAATTAAATTTTATGTTCATGTTCAAGATGCATTTTTGAATTTTATATTAAACTGATTTACATCCTAAAATGGAAAGGCAAAATGAATATCCTATAGATTTAGCGAAAATTTTTATGGTTAAATTTTAAAAGGATTTATAATTATTGAGCAAATTTGTATGCCATTGAAAGTTCCCTGATCATGTAGAACATATATTTTGGATTTTATATTAAACTGATTTACATCTCAAAACGGAAATGCAAAATGGCTGTATGGGTATATTTAATAAAGATATTTTAAGGTTAAATTTTAAAAGAATCTATAATTATGGAGCAAGTTTGTATTCCATCAAATATTTCATATTTATTTTCAAGATGTATTTTAGGATTTTATGTTGAATTAGTTTACATTCTAAAACAAAGCCATTAAATAAAAGTATTCATTGATTTAAGAATCATAGTTTAAAATTCAATTTTAAAAGGAGGTATATAACTATGGAGAAAAACTATACACTAATGAAAAGAAAAGCTTCAAATTTGAAAAAAATTGGTGTCTTAATCTCTTGACATACAAATAAGATGGAATTCAAAACATCCTAAAAAACTATTTAATTTCGTTCAGCTCAACAGTGATAAATGATCTGAGAAAGAGAATACTTTATTTTAAAATTTCAATTGCTATAAAATATTTAATTGTCTCAAAAATTTGTATTTCTGTTATATATCCTATTATTTGATTGTTGACAATATTGCTCAGTATGGTATTCACTGTGCGAGATCACTGCTATACTGAATACTGCTTTTAATGGGCTTCTTTCTGATTTGTGGATAAAACTTAGTTAGAAGGTACGAGGGTGGCATCTTGAATATTGCAAACAAACCAGAAGCAATGCACGAGTGAAGAAACTGAGTAATCTAATAATATACCTCACGGCGTCCGCCGAAAACAGCTCTTGACGAGGTAGACTTGTCAAGAGTCTACAAAGGCACATGACATGCATGACGAATTCAACTCGTCACTGTATGTCAAGGGATTAAAGCGACGACGGGCTTTTCAACTGACAGATATTTGTCTGAAAACTCTAAATATATATCTCACTGAATTAGACTCAGAATGAGAACTGAAAATAATTTTTTAAAATAACCATCATTTTATAATAATTGTTATAACAACATACATTATATTTTGTCAAAAGTAGCTTTAAAAACTTTACTACTCTTGATCTTTAAAACTTTGTACTGTTGATTGGTTTAAAGTGCTACGGTCTTTACAAAGGTACGAGGATGGGCATCTTGAATATTGTAAACAAACCAGAAGCAATGTACGAGTGAAGAAACTGAGTAATCTAATAATATACTGCATGGCGTCCGCGGAAAACAGCTCTTGACGAGGTAGACTTGTCAAGAGTCTACAAAGGCACATGATGTGAATGACGAATTCAACTCTTCATTATATGTCAAGGGATTAAAGCGACGACGGACTTTTCAGCGGACAGAAATTTGTCTGAAAACTCTAAATATATCTCTCACTAAATTAGACTCAGAATGAGAACTGAAAATAATTTTTTAAAATAACCATCATTTTATAATAATTATAATTATTATAACAACATACATTATAATTTTTGTTAAAAGTAGCTTTGAAAACTTTTCAAAACGATTTTGAATTTGCGAATGCATAAAACATTATAAGTAAATTTCTAGCTATTCTATTGTTTTGGAATTTACCAATTATTTCACTTTATGACGTATAAAACGAAAGTTAGATCAAATTAATATGTTTCAAAACGTTAATTCTATTATTTCTGTACTTTAAAGAACAGTTAGATATTTTGTACAGAAAAAAATATAAATTTTGAGTTTGTAATCATATATCCTTATGTTCTCTGCAAATGTTATTAAAATAAAAATAATTTGTTTCTAAAAACAAAAATATTACATACAAAAAGGGCTTTATTAAGTGTCGAATGAGAGCTCAGGGTGCATTTTAAGTTCTATTTATAAAATAATTACTAATTATTAAATAATTGCCTATAAATTCTAGTCATATTTATATAAATATATTTAAAGCCATTTAAATTATCGAGAAGATATCATTAAAAGCAAAATAAAACAGTTTTGTAAATTTACTGTAGCGTGTGGTATGAGTTTTACAAAATCCTCATTACGCTGCATAAACAAAGTTGAAAATGTTATTAAATATTCGATGTAAAATTTCTATTCTTTTTTTTCAAATCAAATTATTATATTAATATACACATGAATGGAAAAGATCAAAAATAACAACTTGTTAAAAATAGATATTATAACTGATTTATTAAATATTGTTTTACTTAATTACAGATCAAAATACTAATTTTTTTGCAGATGTGCATTATAAGCAATATAATTCTTATCCGTTATAGAAGTTAAAAAGAGTAATGTGGATACTATGCTTTTAAAAAAATTTTAAAGACAACTGGAGGAATTTTTTTTAAAGTAAAATTTACTTTTGGAGGTGATTTTTTATTTAATTGAAATAAATCCGAAGAGGTGCTTGAAATGACAGTAAGACGCTTAAAGTTGTTATCAAATAGTTAAATTAATGCCGCTAACATTTCTTACATTACAATTCAAATTATTAATTTATAAATTGGATTTGCACTTTTGAAACTTTTCTAATATATAAATATTATTAGATTAAATCTATTATTACGTAATAAATGTTAATTACAGCAAACATGCTAATCTCCAGATAAAAATGTACTAATAGTAAACCCATATGTTTAATCTGCATTTTATACTAGTTTAAATTTTACGATCCACAAACTGCTAAATAAACAATTATGTTGCTTTAAGGATAACAAATTTAGAGTTTTAGATAAATTTGTACGTTGATACAAACCAAAAGATTACAGATATAATCTCCAAAAGTAAGATAAGTGAATGAGATTTTATAGATTTTCATCGCTATTTCCATTTTTCTTTCGCAGGATTACACGAAAGAGGGGAAGCAGAGTAATATGTAAAGGATACTTTTAATACCAATAAAATATCACAGTAATTATAATGGAAAATTAAGCTTAGCGCAAGGCCCAATTAATTTTAATAAGTATTTTACGATAAAGGTCTGGGAGAATTCACTGATTAATGAATTGATTTAATTTGATTAACTTCTTAATCCATCAACTAACACACCGTGATGATTAATCTGTCATGGTCTAAAGAACGCTTGAACAACCTCAGAGTCTGAGAATTAATAAATTATCCGAACCACAAAAACATGAAGGGAGATAGCACAAATTATGTCTTCAATAATCTAGGCAAAGATTTTGTTACGGACATTTTTTATTAAGATAAAAACAACTTCAATAGCTTTAAAAGTTTGATGGTGTATCAGATTTAAGTTCAAAATTGATTTAAATGTGAAAGATTTGAATCCAAGTACTAAGAAAATATTTAAAAAAAATAATGCATGCAAGTATAATAATCAAAAATACTTTTAATTCTTTATACCTCAAATATAGAGAAATAGTGAACGTAAAGCAAGTTAATCAATTTAATATATGAAAGAACATATTTTCTTTAACTTTTAAAAGTTGAGAAAACTAATAGAAAAAAATAGTCAAGTTGATATCTAAACTGTTTCTGTTCAAAACAAGGAGAAGCCATTGAAATAAATATATTCTAGCGTCTATTATTAAGTAATTGTGTTTTTTACCTATTTATGAAGAGTAATTACCACCCGATTTTATACAGCCTGGGAAGCTAATTTTTAGAACATTATAATGCATTAACTAATAAAAGTTAAAACCAATATAATTATTAGTTTGAGAGTCAAAACTAATGCAAAGTTTTAATGAATTTTCTCTGCGATGTTATTAGGTCAATCAAAAATAATCTAAAATGTTAGAATCACTGCTAAACTTAGTAACTTTAATTTCAAACATTAGTAAAGATAATCATTTATATGTAGGCAAAGATTTTAATTTTAATACGGAATGATCAGACTAAAATGACCTTTTTCTTAAAATAATCTTCAGAAATGTTTTAAAGGATGGAGAATTTTGCACACTAAATGTCATAAGGATATAAGTAATTATCCTATTGTTGGGAAGTGATAATCATTGAGGGTAATCAGAGATGTTTTGGAATAGTTGTTTTCTCAAGATATTTTCTCGGATTTGGTACGGCATTAAACATAGGAAAACGTAAAATTTATACCTGTAAATTCTGGATATGCTATTAATATGAGACCTGCATAAAAATGGTACATTCATAGTTCACATTTAAGTTATATCCTTAAGAAACTTAAAACTAACTAAATAAAAAATAAAGTACGAAGGGTGATTATAAAGTAAGATTACAATGCTTGCTGTGAAATGTATTCATTTATTCATACAACCAATACAGCTAACTGATAATGTTACGTGAGGTTTTTTTCGACATAGTCTCCATAAATTTAGACACTTTCTACTTAGTGGGATGAATTTAAATGTTCCCTCCTGGTAAAAATCCTGTCATATGCCATAGCATATTCAACTACGAAATATTTTACAATTCCTCTGAAGCGAACCGTTGGCCTCCTAAGAGCTTCTTCAAGTAAACAGAGAGATGAAAGCCTCTTGCAGCTAGGTCCAGGCTGTACGTAGGTTGGTCGATGATATGCAATCAGTCGTCGGAGACCATTTCTCTACCATCCACAAACTTTTGACTATTCTGTGACATGCTGACTATGCATTACAGTCTCTCCTTTAACCTCTACCAGCAGCCAGCGAATTTTAGCCGCGGTTGCATGTTTTGCCCACAGAGAATGAATAACTCAGTGGGTTTGAGAGACCTGCTTTCTGAAACAGTTGCCATCTGAGTCAACCTAACAAATAGCAGTGTAAGTGACGGGTGACTGAAACTCTTAAGAGTTGCTGACCACATGTTAAAAAATTACTTTTCGACCAGTCATCCTATATACTTGGAATGATTTAAATACTATTTTCAATAAATAGGGAAAAGATAAATTTATGTACAAGATTTATGTCTAAGTAACTTTTACTTAGCCTAACTCACCTTTATGAATATTTCCAACTGACATTTATCCGATGAATTGAATATACTTAGATAGAAGTAAAAGATATTCATAATGCATTGAAAGATAGTTGATTTAAATAGAAATTTAGTAGTTATACATTTCAAAAATTTCTTAAATAAGAATGCTCTAAAGCTGTGTCTAAAGCTCATTTATTTATTAATGTTTTATCTCCAAAATATTAAATTAACGTAATTTATTTTAGTGACATTAGTAATACATAACAGAAGCAAGAAAGCCACAAAACCAATGAAATTTTAAATCTGAATATTTCTTAGATACACAAACTATTCACTCTTTGAAGTGGCTAAAGCTTCAAAGAAAGCGTCTGTTTTTGTATGAAATACTCTGAATGTTGATATTCAAAGCCAGGCGAATTTCATTATTTATCTCCATAGAAGGAGCCTTGATTAAAATGAAAAGGACAAGCAGATCACTCAATCACGCATAAGAGTCCACGATAATCGACAGAAGAGAACATCAGAGAAAACGAATGTACATGACACTTGTAAATGGACGATCTGTTTAATGTCTTTGCATAGAGGAAGGATAATTAAGATTTCTTAAAAAGCTTTTGAGTTAGCGATATTTTTTTCTCTCGGAAAATTAGTTTTTACAATGGAATTTTCTCATAGCACGGAATAGCGCTTGTGAATAGATGCTTCTTTTAAATTTTATCAAAATAAAAGGAATAACAAAAAAAAAAAAGCACATGACGAAGAATTTGTTAGATAAGCCACGGCAGCATTAGTTTCGGATAATACTGAAAAGAAAAGGCCGGCAGTCGCTTGAAAGAAAAGATGTCAAAAGACGACTTGAAATTATTCATCGCAATTGGTAATATCAAAATTAAAGTGAGAAATAATCGGAAAAGAAAAGCACATACAGTCTTTTAACAATTACATGAAATGTAATTTACTTCGAGACGTTCAGCTTTTTTTTACGACGATTCTTTTATGAATTATTAAAATACCAAGTTAAAATCCTTCTTCCATGTCATGAAAATTTCAATGCGAGAGACAAATAAACTTCCCCGAATTCGATTAATAATTGAGATTTACTTTTTCATTTTATATTCCATCTGGGTTCGCGTCGAGCTGAAAATAGCTACGTATACGCTATTAAAAAAAGTCTGTTTCAATGACTTTATTTAAGAGATTTTGATATGAGAAATTATAAAATTAGGTACAGTGGATTGATTAATAAAGCGTTGAATTTAAGAATAAATTTTTCCTCATCTTTTGAATAGAAAGATAGTTGATAAACAAATTAAAAATTTATGACATAATTTACAAATCATTTATTTCTTTATAATATATATACTATTACTTCATATATACCTTTTGCATTTACTATTTTGTTATTATGGTCGATGATTATATTTTATTGCTAATTGCTGACTTTTAAATGGTTTATTTCAAAAGTTTGAGCTTGCATTTACATTTTCTTCAATGACTTAGCTGGAGATTACTAAGTATCACGGGGTATCTGCTTATACTTATACATTTACATTTTTTTCAATGACCTAGCTGGAGATTACTAAGTATCACGTATCTGCTTATACATACATATATATATATATATATATATATATATATATATATATATATATATATATATATATATATATATATATATATATATATATATATATATATATATATGCCATGGGCGAGCGGTTAATACATGGACAACCCAATTTATTTCATATATAAAAACTTCTTTATTATAATCCTTCTGTCCATAGCTATGCCATTTAGAAATCCTTTGTTGTCATCCTTTACCACGACAAGCGTGGAGGATATTACCAGCCCGAGTTCCCGCTCAGAACTGTCTTTTATGGCATGGCTACCTAAGCAAAATTCTTATGTGTACTTCTGCGTCGGCTTCTTCTCTCTGTATAGTTCCGCTCGAGGGTGTGTTTCTCCTATTTCGTTGTCATTAATGATTTCTCATTATTTTTTCCTTATAACTCGCTTAATTCTTAACCCCCATTTTTAAACCTGACATATATATATGTAATATTAAAATCCCTTATTTACATATTTTAATATTAATTTAATAACTTTTGTTCATAAAGTACGTTGGGAGTTTAAGCGGTAATTCTGATTTTTCCCTCCAGACACGTAATAGACTTAATTCAGCCTCTGTCTGTACTACTTTAGCGAATAGTTAGCACGTTCTCTTCAAACATGGTCAATTTTTTATCACTTGATCAATGGTGCTGAGGGATTATTCGCAGTCTTTTTACCTGAGAAATTCCTACTTAAAAAGTGTGTGTGTTCATGATAACATTGTCTGGGGGCATGATGTTGTAAAAGTGCTTGGCTGTTGTATGGATTTCATGTATCTCACCAGAAATAAATTGTGTTGTGATTTCGAATGAGTCTCGCCCATATTACACACACACACACACACACACACACATATATATATATATATATATATATGAGAGAGATGTTTTATGTATGTGTATATATATATATATATATATATATATATGAGAGAGATGTTTTATGTATATATATATATATATATATATATATATATATATATATATATAAGCAGATACCACGTAATACTTAGAGTAATCCCCAGCTAGGCCATTGAAGAAAATATAAATCTAAGCTTAAACTTGTGCGATAAGTCATTGATTATTAGTGCATATAGTTTGTATATACATATTAACTATAGTTTATATATACATATTAAATATCTATATCAAATCAATATCTATAGCAGGGACGTGCCGTCCTAGTAAGCAAGTTAAAGCCTACCCTTAATGAAATATACCAGAAATCACATTTTTCATATGGCACCCAATATATAGTTACTCTAAGAAATTTATCCGATTTTATATGATTTATGTGTAAGATAATACTAACTTTGCTATATTTTTTACACGAACATGGCTCGAATCCTCCCACCTATTTGACTGCAATGTTTATTCTATCGCGTCATTGGTATATCTTTTGTGTGATGGATGTTTTTTCCCCACATCCTTTTTTGTAGAGTGATGTCCTGATTCAAAGAATTCAAAATAAATATTGTAAGCTATTAGCTAAGTTTACCCAATACCCTCTAGCTCCATTTTTTATCGTATTGTCTGTACCGTTAGAATAGGTACTAATTTCTCACGACCTCTATTCAACTTTTGCTCTTTCATCATTTCAAGAGCAATCTTTGCATCGTCGGTGGTACATGAATGGCCTTGTTATCCACTATCGCATTTTCATCAGAAGGCAAACTTCCATTTCATTGCCTAGATTGGCATAACGATCACTTGTTTTCGTTCTTGTATTTCGAACGAAAACAGAACAGCCAAAAATGAAGGCTTTTTCGACCAGTGTTTTTTTCTGAAGTATTCCATTACAGTTAGAATAAAAATGCATTGCATGTATGAAAATAAGATTGAATTTACTGAAAAAGCTGCGTGCGACAGAAAAAACGGTAGCAGAATGAAAACTAGTGGTACATTTGGAACTCAATTAAAAAAAACAAACAAGTTGGTTTGTTCGGGTTTATTGGCGCAAGATCCAAGTTAGGATATGCTTAGCCAAACAAAAAAGCACAAAATTAAACAAAGTTATATAATTTAAAAGTAGGGGAAATGAATACTAAAATTTTAAGAAAAATATAGCAAAAACGAGGTAAAGACTCTCATTAAAACATTAAAAAAATTAGATGAGATCTAAAACATCAGTGCGAAAGAGAAATTCAAATAATTTGGGGCGAGGAGTTTTGTCCACAAATTTGATCAAACTAAGATGAAATGTTTTAAAATGTAGATAATAAAAACGTTTGAAAGCAGTACATGAAGTTAAAATATGATGAATAGTGAGTTGAGAATTCCAAGATGAACATTGCAGAGAAGGCTCAGCACATATTAATTGTTTATGAGTAATACGGCTATGGCCAATACGAAGACGTGTTAAAATGACGTCCAATTTTCGATTTCTGAGAGGTGAGCAAATTCAGGAAAATAAATGCATGAAGAAGTGTGAGAGCGGTTTTTATTATCCCCAAATTTTACTGTTGTGAGTACTTAAACGCCAATTATAGTAATCTCAAAACCTACCGTCTGAAACGGGAAAAGTGTAGAAACCTTTTTACCCTGAACGACTAAAATGGGACAGTTTTTTTTTATTTCTGCCTAAAACTGGAACGTCTTAAACATAAAAAATGGTAACGTAAACATGTTGTTGTTACTCATTCCCCTAATGTGAGAAAGCTTACACTTGGTCCAGTAACCTCCCTCGCAGTGTAACTCGATCACGGCTAAAGGTAACATGTAGCTTCACTTTGAGCGATGAACTATGAGGGCTGATGACTGATTTAAATGGAGCTTCATAATTCAGAAGAAGGAATAAAGCAAAAGAACCTCTTCAGGTTTGTCCTGCCATCTCCTGAGGTACCGTTTAGGAACTTGTTGGACATTGCAACCATAAACTTATTTCACGTACCTAATTTTTAATTGACTTCCGAAGAGAGAAAGAAAATTATAAAACCTAGTAAATCAGCACAAAAATGAGAGCGATAAAACAGCAGAAAGTGACAAAATATATTAGAACTTATCCAATTATGTGGTATAAGCTCGAAACAGTGATTAAATTAAGTAATCTTTTTCAATTTTCTATTTATTATATAAATTTAATGTGCTAGTATAAATATATAATTATTTAAGATATTTGCTTAATCCTCTAATGTTTAGAAATAAAGCTCAACAACCGATTTTTAGCATTTCATTTCATTAACACAGCTTTGGGTAATATTTTACTCCATAAAGGTTAGCATCTGATCATATATATCTGCCTGTGTGATAAAAAGGAAGGGCCATTGCATGAAAGAAAATCTGTCAAAAACCGACTGGAAATTATTCACCACATTTGGTAATATCTAAATTAAAGGGAGAAATAATTGGTAAAGCAAAAGCACAAATAGTCTTTTAACAATTACATGAAGTGCATTTTACTTCGATACTTTTTCTTTTCAACAGAATTGTTTTCTGAATTATTAAAATGCCAAGTTAAAATCTTTCTTCCAAGTCATGAAAATTTCAATGCGAGAGACAAATAATCTCCACCGAATTCGATTAATAATTTAGATTTACTTTTTCATTTTATATTCGATCTGGGTTCGCGAGGAGCTGAAAATAGCTACACATACGGTATTAAAAAGTCTGTTTTAACGACTTAATTTGAGAGACTAGCTGCGATAAGAAAAATTATAAAATTAGGTTGAGCGGAATTATCAATAAAACCCCAATATTATTTTTACAGTTATTTTCTTTCTTTTAGACGTCTTTAAAAAGATAGTTGATAAAGAAATTGTGAATTTAGAGATTATTTAAAGGCGTATTTTTCTATTATCCCCTATATAATAATAGCCTAAGTTATCTGTACGTCTGTCCTCCAATTTATGAAGCGGTTGGACCTGGAATGGATAGAGGCATCCATTCAAAGCGAATGAAGTTTATCTTCTCCTAAACTATCGATCCGATTCTAAAATAAATTTGTATAAATGTGCTTCATATCACAGCAAAAAATACTGTCGTCTTTAAAACGTTCGAAATCCAACCCTTCCCTCCTTTTCGAGAGTTTAATGCCATTATTTCAAGCCCTATTTTCCCCGGTTAAGAGCAGGTGATTAAATTTATCCATTTATCACTTAATAAATAGGTAAAAATAACAATTTTTTCTAGCATTGTGACGTCATTCCTTTAAACATCTCATTTAATCATTTCATATTTTAAACTATTTAAATATCATCTACAGTATTTTAATATCTTTGATCACTGAACTTAGATATTACGTAAATGATTTTCTTTTATATTTGGCTTAAATAATGGATTAGGTACATACGTGATAATTTAAAATTTAATCATCGATTATTTTTTGTTGCAATGAAACTTTTACCACCGATATTAACAATAAATTCTTTTCATGTAAGTCTAGGAGTCTATTTCACGGACTAATAAATATCTAACTTTTAATTTATATATATTTGGAAATTAAGACGTTTTTTCTTTTGTGTGTTTATTATACATAACACACGGTTTGACTAAATGAATTCAACGTGATTCTAAACTGCATTAAAGGATCGGGAGACTCTAGAGGAGTATGACGATAAATAAATTATTGAGAGTGAACCAGATAATTCTCAGCCAAAAAACAAACCATTTTTTACCTGCCTCATTGGGTACTTAACAGTTATGGAATATTAAAAATTTTACTAATCCCGTCATATGATGGGCTATATGCTAGTAATATATAGTACACTACCTTATATAATAATTTATATACAACTATTCAGTAATCTTAATTAGTGAATATAATATATTGCTACTCATTAATTATAGAGCGATTTATTACAAGGGTTTAAGCTTAACTATCCTTTTCATCAGAATGCCCTACATGAATGTATACATGTGTGTGTGTGTGAGCGTAGTAAAAAAGGCTATTGTTGGTAGCAAATACACTTATTTATTTATATTTTTTAAGCAACTAAGAATAAACTTTGAAATTACTTAAAATTCAATAACATTTTAATTTATTATTTACTAACACAAAATATAATTGAATCATAAAGAAAAATATTCTGTATTAGAAAGATTATAAAGCACTTTAACAAGTGTTACATAAAATTAAAACGCTTCTGTCTAAGCATTCATTTTAATACTAAATATTTAATAATGTAAATAATACAAATGTTTAAGCATAAATTTTAATTAACTAAGAATAAACGACTGTGTTACTTTCCTTTATATAAATAAACCCAAAACTAATATAACAAAATATAAAATATTTTTTAATAAGATACTGTTATTAAATTAATAACAAGCTCAATTCTATTTACTCAATTATAAATTTGGCAAAATATGAACTATTTTTTAAAAACGTATACATTCTTTAATCTAAATACACTGTTTACAGTTATGAAGAAATATTTCGCATGGCCTAATACACAGCATATTTTTAATAATAAAATTATTCTATTTCCGTACTACTGTATAAACGAAAACTCTCCCTCCGAATGATGGCCAAATGGTAGAACGCTGCTTTTCAGTGCAGGAGTTTTTCGAATCTCGCTGATAGCAGGGATGTTCTTAGTCATTCGGAATCAGCTTTAACAGATTGTATGCGGGACACGTACTAGTACGTTTTCTGACGATTGATACTTGAAAGTGGGCCACATACTAGTACGGATTAGTTTAACAACATAGTTTGTTTGTGGGTACAAAAACAACGGTATATACAAGAAAACGAAGCCGAATGTTCTTGTCTACTACATAGATTCTGGAAAACTTTAGACAAATAAAAACTAGTTTTTACATCAGTCGATGCGGAACCACAGAACGGGGAGATTGATTAAAAAAATCAATTTAGATTTAAAATTAACTTTTTATTTATCCTTGCGAAAAGGATTTCATACATATGTATATTTATATATTATATATATTATAGATATATTATATACATATATATATATATATATATATATATATATATATATATATATATATATATATATTTGTTTATGTATTTCAATATAAAATACGAAAAGTTGGTTAAAAAATTAAATAATTTTCGATCTATTGAGATTTAACTGAATAACTAAATTAACAAGCAAAACGCCTGCTCCGAGTACAATTCCGCTGCGAAATGTACACGCACACAATGTCTTAATACCTTCTGAAACATTATGTATTGCTTATTTAAAATTCACCCAAAATATTTTAACAGTTCTAAAAGTCATTGAGATGCATCGGCTTGATTAAATCCACCGCTCTTTCTTATCTATTACTCAACAATGACTAGTTAGTATCTTCGGGTTGAGTTGAATGGTTAAGAAATTAAATAATTTTCGATCTATTGAGATTTAACCGAATAACTAAATTTAATCTCAAAACGCCCTCTGCGAAATGTACCTGCGCACAATATGTTACGTAAGTAGTTGGTCTCATTAGACTTCGTGTAGAAAAGCAGTAGACCGTAGCGCTCCAAACCAAACTAAACCCTCCCACTTTTATTCTCGATATTATGTTTTACACTTTTCTCAAATTCACTCTCATAAATTAATTTATCTGATTTCAAATCCTATGTATTTTTTGGTTGAATTTTGAGATCAAGTAATATCTATCATTTAAGTAAATTAAAATTAACTTTTTCTTAAGCACTCATTAAATAATTGTGTTCACAATATAGTATGGTGCAATTCCTGCTCAGTGTTTGCCAATGTGAACACATTTGTATAGTATTACGCACACTTTGCATACTGTAATTTATCAATGCTAACGTAAATAGTTCAAAATTAATTATGCTTGTTCTAGCGATTGATAACTTTAACTTAAAATATCTTATTGGTTTAGGTATAAACATTAATTCAAAATAATTACAGGGAAATAACCAGTCATGTTCTAAATACTAAATCTGAATTCCTTAATTTAAAACAAATATTTTGGAAATGATTAGCCCTTTATATCGCAATAAATTTAGAAAGCTGTAACTCATGTTACAGATCTATCACTAATGAATTTCGTAGGTTTTTATTTAGTCTGGAATTCCCTATTCTCCTTAATGATTAAAATTAAACCTTTAAAAGTGTAATTTAATGAAACACTTATTGTTTAGAAATTTATCTTAGTTGTGTCTATGAGCTTGATTTAACGAATTTAGAAAACGATAAAATTACAAACATTATATTAAATATAATTAAATTATATATAAACATCAAGATTGGAAAAATATCGTAGCTGAATAAATTTATATTGAAAGTAACTCAAACATGTGAAAGCATAAACATAACAAAACCCAACTTAAAGCTTTCCTATATTTATTGATAAATAATTTTTGCTGTAGTAATAATTTGTGACGATTAAAGAAAGATTTATATTTTATACTGGTCCAAATTTATTCATAATCCCAGAAATAGAAAAATCCAGGCTCATTCTAAATATGTAATTTTTTATGATAAATAATAACATTTTCTAAACTTTTCCAAAATATTGCTCATTTATTAAACGATAAAACATGTAATGAAAATAAAAACGTCACTTGATTAATTTTTTTCTATTTCCATAAAAGTTTCAAAATGACACTATGGATAGTCTAAAATAAAAGCAGGATATTCACTTAAAAATAATTTTAATTAAATTTCAAATCTTTCTCTGAGATATATTATGTAATAAGTGTTCTAATACATTAGTGAAAAGTTACATTTGGTTCTAAAGTGTAGGAAGTACGCGAACTAATTAGGTTATTAAGCTAAAAATACATTCAAGTCCTGTACTTTAGACAAGTCATTCTGAATTACGCAAGAAACTTACCTGCTTAAAAACTGTAAGTTTTCACGACGACATTTTTATTAACTAAATAAATTGAAATGCTCTTGGAACTAATTTTATGGATTTTAGAAGTAAGAATTAATGATTGTGGTATCAAGTCATTGATATAACGATCTCAAACAGATTTTCTTGACGCCTAAGATTACAAAGGAAGAGAATACATTTAAAAGCTTTAGAAAAGGGAGTGATTTAAATTTACAGAAAGATATTTGTAGGAATTGAGAAAATAAAAGCATAAGGAATACAATGAATATATTTATAATACACACAATTATATATGTGTGTCTAAATTACACACACACACACACACTCATATATATATATATATATATATATATATATATATATATATATATATATATATATATATATATATATATATATATATATATATATATATATTTACATATTTTAATATTAATTTAATAACTTTTGTTCATAATATATATATATATAAATATGCCATGAGCGAGCGGTTAAGGCATGAACAACACAATTCATTTCATACATAAAAACTTCTTTATTATAATCCTTCTGTCCATAGCTATGCCATTTAGAAATCCTTTGCTGTCATCCTTTACCACGACGTATAATTCCGCTCGAGGGTGTGTTTCCACTATTTCGTTGTCGTTAAAGAGTTCTCATTATTTTTTCCTTATAACTCGCTTAATTTTTAACCCCCATTTTTAAACCTGACATATATATATATATATATATATATATATATATATGTAATATTAAAATCCCTTATTTACATATTTTAATATTAATTTAATAACTTTTGTTCATAAAGTACGTTGGGGGTTTGCTTGGTAATTCTGATTTTTCCCTCCAGATACGCTATAGACTTAATTCAGTCTCTGTCTGTACTACTTTAGCCAATAGTTAGTGCGTTCTCTTTAAATGTGGGTATTTTTTATCACGTGATCAATTGTGCTTAGGGATTATTCGTAGTCTTTTCACCTTAGGAATACCTACTTGAAAAGTGTATGTGCGGAATCACATTGTCTATGTGCACGATGTTATAAAAGTGCTTGACTGTTGTATGGATTTCATGTACCTAACCAGAAGTAAACTGTCTTGTAATTTTGAATAAGTCGCACCCATATTATATATATATATATATATATATATATATATATATATATATATATATATATATATATATATATGTGTGTGTGTGTGTGTGTGTGTGTGTGTGTGTGTGTAAGTAATAATTTATTCCCTCTAAAACTAAACAAAACTCTTCGGCGTAACAGCCCCTAGGGGACGAGGGATTACGGTGCGAATCTCCGTTTATGTGACTAAGGGCCCTGGGGTGCGAAGCATATGTTCCGGTTAGGTGGTCAGTCTTACGCGGAACCCACAGTGTTTAGTTCCCAAGTACGCTTAGTCCTCAGTTCATCTACCCACTGAAGGGATGAAAGAAGGGAGTCAACCTTGCCCAGCCTGAGGATCAAACCTCGGACCTATATCGTGAGAGTGCGAAGCTCTACCCCAACGCCATTCGGTTTCAATTTATTCCCTCAAGTAACAATAATTATGTAGTTCCTATTATTTTTACTTGAGCGGGCTACTGGGCAAAGAGAAGCCTAATCTGCTAACAGTAATAACGATGCAGTCGGGCCACTGATAGAGAAGTTTAATTAAAATGAAGCACAAGTTTAATTAAAATGTTATTTTAGAGCGGCTAAAACGGACATCTTTACTAGTCAATGACAGACAAGAGAAAAACACAAAAATCACTCTGCTCGAACAAAGTTGCACCAAAGATCGAAAATAGAAAGAATTTTCAAAAGGGACAAGAAACTTACTCAGCGAATTTAAGTGTTCAGATCAGAAAAACCCGGAACCATTTTAAACGGCGACAGTTAGAAAACGTTCTGAATAGACAGAAAATTTACATCTATAGAGAAGAAAGCTTTGGGAATTGTATCAAAAGAATTTTAAGTCTAGGACGCTCGTTTGATTAGGACATTTAGAGGCTGGGAAAAAGATTTTAAGGAATTATAATGGGAGTGAGAAGGTTTTTAAGGAAATATTATAGTTAAATAATTTTGATATATATATATATATATATATATATATATATATAAATATATATATATATATAATAAATAAATAAATATATATATATATATATATATATATATATATATATATATATATATATATATATATATGACAGGGTCCCAGTAAACGACACTAGAGTCCTGACATCATTTTCATCCTTTATTTAGATCTCACCAACACTATACTCAACAATGGCGTCTCATATTGGCGCCCAACTGCTAACAAAGGCAGTTTTCACTGCTTCGAGGAGCTACAGGTCTGACCGTGGACAGTGCATACTGCTCTCTGCCCATATCACTGCGCGTGAGCCGTATTTATGTGGCTCTCGAATAAAATACGATTTGAAGATTTTAATTTAATATACTTTATTCAACTAGAGAAAATTATTGATTGCAATTATTCACATATGTAAAGAAATTTTTAAAAAACTAATTCTTTATATATTTTATTTGTATCATAATCACATAACAAATTTTTAAAACCTTTATGCATCTCATTTTTATAAACATACATTTCAAAAGAATTTTTTAATAATGAGTGTTATATTAATCATAAATGACACGTTTAAGGTTAAAATCTTTCCACTTAAAAAAAACATATAGACGTGATAAGAATTACAATATTATCTAATTTAAGATACATCACCCACCGTTAGCTTTTTATCATTTACTTCAGATAAAAAATATTATTTACAACATAATAATGCTAATATTTTCATTACTTTGAATTTCAAAATAATTTTTTAAAAATTTGAGTGGAGAATAAGAATTATTTATTTATGAAAACTTAATTAAGGTCAAAAATATTTATGAATTTTATTAAAAAAGTACCGAGTCTAAAAAAGGTAGAACAGGCTTTTAAATTATTCAGTATTTAATTAACATCTCAAATATATTTTGAGCCAACTAAACAAAAACTAGTCCCAGTTCTTCCTCTAGCGCCATTAATGCCGGATGAAATTTAAAGAGTGAGTTTTAAAGAAGGCCTAAAAAAAGTGAAGAAAAAACGATAGAGGCGAAAACATCAGTTGGCGAGCACACAAATTCCCTTACGGGAAAAAAAAGGGCTCACACATGAAAAAAAAACTATGAAGTAATATTCCAGCTTCCCATTTTTTCAAGTTTCCCGATATTTCTGACTATAAGAAATTTATTCCCATTTAAGAAAGTCAAAGCAGATATTGATTTTCAGTTTTTTCATCAACCCACAAAGTTTCGCAAATGAAAAATAAATTTAAAAATCCGGTTGCAGAGAGGGGTGGGAAGGCTTTTGAACTTACCGTTCATATGCAGTACTGGAATTTTTCCGTTCCCGGCCTTTCTGCAGTGGGAGAAATGGCAATATAGGACTACATTAAAAGGGGGAGGAAACCCACGACTGCTAGCTAATGATAATATTTGTAGCAATTACGTTTTATCCTTAACCTAATGACTGAGCGATAAAATAAATTTAAGTTAAAATATATTTATATACATTGGTCAGTTAATTTATTCTTTTTTTAAAAATATTTTAAACTAGCATATAGTCCGTCATATGACGGGGTCAGTAAAATTTTTAATTTTCCAGCATTGTAAAGTACCCTATGAAGCAGGTAATAAAATGGTTTGTGTTTTGGCTGAGAATTATCTAGTACACGCTCAATAATGTGTTTATCTCCATACTCTTCTAAAGTCTCCCTACATTGTGATTGCAGTTTTATTAATTACACTGGATTAATTTAGTGAAACCGTGTGGTTATAATAAAAAACAAACACACAAACAAACAAAATTCTTAATTTTCAAAAATATATAGCCTAAAAGTTAGATGTTTATTAGTCCCTGAAATAGACTCCTAGACTTTTAGAAAAATAATTTGTTAATACCGGTGATAAAATTTTCATTGCAATAAAAAATAATCGATAATTAAATTTAAAATTATCACTTATATACTTAATCTATTATTTAATACAAATATGAAAGAAAATTATTTGCTTAATATGATTAACGAGATAAAACGTATGAAAATAATGCACGCGATATCTAAATAATTTAAAATTAGAAATGATTATATGAGGTGGTTAAAGGAATGACGTCATAATGCTAGAAAAATTGTAATTTTTACCTATTTATTATGTGGATAAATTTTTAAATTTAATCGCTGCCCTTAGTCGGGAATCCATTCCAGGTCCAACCGCTTCATAAATTGGTGGACAGACGGACAGATAACTTAGGCTATTATTATATAGGGGATTTAAATTTCTTGTTAAATTCATGTTTTTTTTTTTTTTGAAATTCTATCTTACGCTTATGAACATACTAAGCTTACTGTTAACACGACATGAATTCAAATGTGTTTTTAACCCTTTTCGTCGGTCAATAATATTTCTTTTGAATTCCTCCCAGTTTTTTTGCGTTTTAACACATTGTTGACCGGCAATTATACTGAAAATTTATTTCATATCACCGGCTATTAGCGCAATTTGATTCATAATCACTCAGACAATCAAATAAAGCATCCGCGTATAATTAAATGAAAGATTCTTCATTACGTTTCGTCATCGTTTTTAAAAATTTTTTAAGTATTAAATATTTTTTACAACAAAAGATTTGGCGGGTCTTATAAGAGAGAGAAACAACTTGTGTTATACTGACCAACACTTGCACTGCATGGTTGCCAACAGAGAAAACAACAGCGATGCGAAAAAAAAAAAAAACTCATCACGCGTTTACTCGTGGCCGGTCAGCAACGTTTGGCCATAAAAACACAAGTTAACTCGTGAACGGTCAACAATGTGTTAATATCAATTATACAAAATCATTTAATGAAACTTAAATTATTTTACACAATTTAAATTCTATGGGTGATAAGCACATTTACCCAAGAACTATTTTCAGTTATACAGAAAACTCAAATTAACGGTAATTATTTGTTTAGGAAAAATAAAAGCATGTTGCAAAGCTCAAGTGTACATCACAATCTGTCCACACACAGTGAGTACTAATAACTTGATCTACTGTGCTATGTGTCCTACATCATCTACAGTTAAAAACCAATTTTGACATACGATGTTCTAAACTAAACCAGTGAACATCATTCGTTATAGATTTCTTTGATTGTAAGCTAGAAGGAAGGCCTTCCATTCTTTTTAAATATCTATTAGCTAACGAGCTAATACGATACATGACGGCAGTTAGTCTTTAGTGGGTTTTGCGCTTCCTGCAAGTGTATTTCTTTTGTAAGATCGTATAGGGGGGACATAATTTTCCCAAGACGTACGAAAAAGTTAAACGAACTCGTGAGTCTATGAATATCATTTTCGTTTAGATATCTCAGCGGTTATGTCTCTCGTGTCTATGGAAAATTCTATTATCATGGACAGAATTGCCGAAACTGAAGTTTAGCTCGGTGATTCACGAGGAAAATCAACACGTTGAACCATTTGCAGCATCCGTTCTAAATTTTATTTCCAGTTAAATTTTTTTCACGCATTAAAATATTTAGCTTTTTCTGAAAGACATACATCGAGTTTTCCTTCTAGCAAACAGTTTGGATATTAAAACAAGCAGCCCTAAATCCCAAATTTAATTATTTTTAAGATGAAAACTACACTAAACATTATATAATGTAACGTTCTTAGCCAATAATTTAAAATAACATCCAAACATTTAATAATATTGAAAATCAGAGTAAAATACGTACCTTTTCCGTCGAATGCGAACGTATGTTGGACGTTGGTATCTTATGTGGTAGAGAAATTCATCTTGAATGGGTATTTTATAAGACCAGTATAGCCATTTTTGTTTTAGAAAAATCAGGAAATATATGCTTTAAAAGCAAAGAATTTTAATAAAATCTGAAGATATAGGAGAACATTTTGTAAAATAATTTGAATAACTCGAGAAGAAATTTGACTACGTATTACTAGCGCGCCAGACATGAAAGCGTTAAATATTTTCGAAAATATTTAAATACATTAATTTAAAACATGTAAAAACAACTAAAAATTGTCAATTAACTTTGTATCCCAATTTTAAATTACATTGCATGAAAAGAATCTTTAAATAAGGAATTTCAAACTATCTTTGCGGAAAGTCTAGTTCTGATGTCTCTAATTTATTTAAATTTTACTAATCCAAACTTTATTTAGTAATAATCAAGTTTGCGTTCAATCAAACACAAAATGAAACTTACGAAGTTTATTTCATATCACCACTTGGTACTGATTCTACTAACAGATTTTGTTAATTACAGTGCTTACATTAAGATAACAAATTAGTCTTATTAAGGTCATAGTAAAAAACTAAACTAATTTTTGAGTGTTTTGTAGATTTATAACATGTAACGTAAAGGGTTAAGGAATATTTATAACCAAAATTGATAATCATTAAGTGTTGATAACCAAAATTGATAACCATAAAACCTCTCAAAATTTGCAAGTTTAGATCTATATTGTAGTTCAAATATATACTGCCTGGTGAGAAAAACCAGATGAAACCTATGCAGCTGATCGTTTAAACCGATACAAAATGTTCGACTAAGTAATAAACTTCCGATGTTGAAACGTATAACATTTATCTTCTCAGCTACTATTTATTTCAGAATGAGAGCTATGAATTTTGAAAAATGACCTACAATTGTATGGGTGGCGGGATTAACACAAGAAAAATTCCCTTGTTAATAAACCCAAAAATCCCCAATAAAAATTTCCAGAATAGTTAAATAACCATTAGATTTTCAGTTCTAAAAATAAATAGTTGCTCTTGAAAACTAACCGTCAAAATCGGAATATCTTCTAAGTTAAGGTTATACATAAGTCAGAAGAAAGCAGACAAATCGTTCAGAGAAGATTTACGGTAAAGACCTTAAACCGTCAACAAAGAGAAACAGAATACTTTAACTTGTTTTTCAAACAGAATACAACCTTTAAGTGTGACTTAGGCTCAAATCTGATTTTAGAAGGTCAATGTTAATACATACTAGAAAAAGTTTTACTGAAAAGTGTTACAAGCAGAACAAAACTAGTTTATAATACAAAAAATTATAAATTTTTAAACTGGTAATGTTAACTGCACGTTTAATTTATCAGATTTAGAAATTAGGTTCTATTAAGTAAAGTTTTACATTCTATAAAAATTTAGTTAAATAAGAATAAAAATATTTGCAATTAGGGTGAACTCCTTAAAATCTTTAGTTCATCTTCGTACTTTGAGTATGAAAAAGCTTAAATTTGATTAAATTTTACTTTTAGACCAATTAACTCCGTCTCTAAAGTACTACACCTGTGTTCAGAATGGATAATTAATTAAAGGTAAATTTTCACCGAGAAAATTTTCATAATTACTGACTACTTGCGCTATTTTGGCATAGAGCAGGTAAATATATTAAGATTTTCACGTCAGACAATATTGTTTATGCAACTGAAGATAGTACAGTTAATTAGCGAAAGCAAAATTTCTTACTTTCTTTAACACAGGATAATATTTTATCTTTTTAAAAAACATCAAACTTGAATACAAATCTATATCAAAATTAATATATAAAACACTTTACTTTTTAGCGCTGATTCTTAAACAAATATCATTGAAACTACTCACATCTCTCTCTGTCTCTCCCCTTATAAATTTATACAAAAATATTCTTTTTTACATAAATAATACAGTTTACAGCCTTCTTACATTTAATACTTATTTACAAACTAATATAACTGATATTATAGAGAAATGTGTATATGAGTAGATTTCACACAATATTCTATTATTAATAACACATTTAATGCCTGAAACATTTTAGTTGAATAAAAATTGAAAAATTTGTTAAATGTAAGTAAAGAATGCTGTTCAATAAAAAATAAGACTATATTTATGTAGAAATCGGATTACCATTTATTAATCATCGTTATTTAGTGTTACGTTTTGAAGTAATTACCGTGAGACATAATGCATTTGCCTTAACGTTCTGTAAAGTCCGTTTTTGTAGAGTTGTTTCAAAATCGCATAAGAAGATGTTAGACATGCAGAGTGACTATAATTAAAGTCTCACTTTCAAAATGCTGTAAAAAAGAACCAAAAACAGCTAGTCAGAATGACTGATAATACTGAATATACTAGATAAACTAGATAACTGAATATACTAGATAAATGGAGAAACTTTATGGCATCAAAAAGTTCCACAGTGTATCAATAGATGGCATTATAAGTGGCATAACGAAAGTGAACCCAATGACAAGTCTCTTTTTTAATCGAAATAAAACGGCTTTGGTCCGAGTTGCACAGTGACTAACCGTACACTTCAATGTGCATGGTTGTTTTCATTATGTGACTGAAAGAATGTCACATATCCCACGTCTTTATAACACATGCAATGTGTCATGCGTATGAGTGCCTATTAAATTGTTTAGTATGGCACTTACAGCACCCTCTATTGATACACTTTGGAACTTTTTTCTTATGTCATGCCATTTCCTTCTTCTGATATATTCAGTTCAAATTCGTTCAAATTCTGACCAGTGGTTCTTTTCCTATTTTGAATGTGGGGACTTTATTATAATCCCCCTGTACTTTCTTTGCGAAATGGCTGCATTTTAGTGGTTTCTTGAGATGAGAAACAAGTCAGAAATCATACGGTGACGGTCAACACTAAATCGATTTCATGGTATGATACCTACGTTATTTTTCTATAAAACGTCGTGTATGTAACTAGCAATATATTTCCTTTCAATATCATGAAGATTGAGTGAAGGTGGTAAAGACAAGGAAAAAACAAGAATGTGTTTACTCATGTCCCTATGGCATATTAACCTATATATACCATCCATCGAATACTGTTATGGACCCTAGCATTTCTTAATAACAGATTCAGCTATTTATGCTGATTTCAGTTAATGTACCTGATGAAAAGATCAATTTTCATGCTCAGCTTAAAATATTCTAAAATGTCGAGTCAAGTGAATAACAAAATTATAAATAAAGAAAATCCTTGAAACGTTGGGGGTGTTACATTTATGATTGTCATCTACCTTAACTAAAAAATAAACAAAAAACTCTACAAATGATAGTTAACTTTCTTTATAAATGGACCCTCGACATTAAGTTCCATTAAGATATGTTTTTCTGATGCCACAAGTGTATGATTGTGAGCTAAACTATTTAGAAATAATTTATGTAGAAAATAATATATTTTCCAATTTAACTTAATACATAATAGTTGTAATTTATCTATTAATAGTGAGAATTCATTAGTATATACACAAGAAGTTTTATGTAAAGGAGAAAGACTACCTCTTAAAGAATTTACTTCGAATGTAACATGATCACATTTATTTATTTTTTTCGACTTCTTATCTGTTTATTGCGAAAAGAAATGATAAAATTTCCCCTCTAAGAATTCTGATTTTGTTTGTTGTTTTTCCATTGTAATTCTCATAGGTCCAAATAAACATTGTACTCCGGATTGAAAATATCAGATCTTATTAGCATACTCTTGTTGCCTAATCAAAACACCGAAAAGACTTGTTTTGTGTATCTATACAATAAATAGCAAAATTAGCATGCCAAATAAGGTGAGATAAAATAGAACAAAGCAAATAAGCGAGTGGTCTCAGCTGGAGCAAATGTTTCAAGACTAGGCACTATTGGGGATATATTATGGAATAATTACGCAATTATTTCTGAATAACATTGCAAATATATGAAAATTAAAATAATTCAAGTATAAAATTTATTTTTTTCTAATGGTTTCTTATTTTTTTATGTGAATGCTCAGTTATATCTAAACATTACACTCATATATCTTGAAGATATACTTCTACAAATACATACTTAAAAATACATATGAAGAAATTATCCCAAGAAATGTATACACGCTAATGACTATACTTCAAAGTAATTAAACGTTTACAGTACATACTTCACATAGAAAGCATATTTAATAATTAACACATACCATCCTGCAATTTACCGAAAATTCAATAAAAATACGATTTACACTACGAAGAAAAATACAGTAGAATATTTAATATGTTATCACTTACTGGTGCAAATGTGTTTATTTAAAAATGTATTGGATTTGGGAACCACAGAAAAATAAAGTATGGTAGATAAAATGTTAAATAAAAGTTTTTAATAGAGTTCATTTAACCGATATCATAAATTACAATATCTGAGCTTACATTTAGTTTAATAGTTATTAATAAAAATCTACTAATGAAACTACGTAAAGTTGCCAGAGTATACATAAAATCTTTTCTTATTTGAAAAATTATTTCTGGCACATTATAAAGTATTAGAATAATACTATTGTGCTGCCATCTATCTTCAGTCGGCCGATTTGATATCTGCTATAGAGGTATGACGTGATAAGGTGGGAAGAAAAAACGACGAATTTACATAATGACTGAAACATTGGATTAGTTTAAGACGAATCGTATGGATTTAAATAAAGGAGAAACAGGGTATCTGCCAAAATAAAATTTTTCAAATCCATGACTTTTCATGACTTTCCCTGATTTAGCAGATCATTTTCCATGACTTTAAAAAGCTTTCGTTAAAGTATATATGAATAAAACTTCTGATGTACATACAAATAAAATATATGCTTTTAGAGAAATTACAGGAATTTCATCATAAAAAAACTATAAACTTACTTTATAAGTGTTAATAAACTCACATACATAAATATAAATTGTTCTATCTACATACCTAAGTTTAATCATATAGCAATTTTTCAATCAAAATGTTTCCAATTTGAATTCGGGGTACTTTGGTACTATCCAGGTGACCATGAATAATAGCCAAATATAACCCTATAATGTTTATATACAATATCCCTAGAGATAAACTTATATTTTGTGTAAAAATCTTAACTAATTTTTATTAAAAAATAATTATTATTATATTAATAAAATTTTAATCTACAATTTAAGAAAAAAACCAGAATAATATACATTTACCCACCCATTAAGCTTTCTTGCTTTGAGTTTCCTTGGTGAACAAATTTTACTTCGCAATAGGGTCAATAGGATAATACATAAATACCAAACTCAGTAACTTCAGCTAAATGACATGTAAAAATAGAATTAAACAATTTGATGCATTTTTTTTAATCGGTAGTTTAGCAGATCCATGACTTTCCATGACTTTTACTCATTTTACTTGAAAAATCAAGACTTTCCATGACAAAATTAATCCATTGTCTAAATCCATGATTTTCCATGACTTTCCCTGACTTTCCAGGTGCGCGGAAACCATGGAGAAATTTACACCGAACCACTTTCATATATATACATAATCAAAATATATTAACAAGAGTTAACCCAAGAAAGATTCTGCTGTCAATAAATTCGAACAACATAATTTAAGAAACTGGAAGTGTTAAAATTAGTACTTAGTATGCCAATAAAAAGTTCTATTGGAAAAGTCAGTAAGAATATATATCTTCTAAATACCGACTATCCATAAATCAGAGTCAAATAGACCGAACGCTCTCTTGATCTGAGGAGAAAGACTTACGACAAAGGCTTCAAACCGTCAACGAAAGAAGCAACACTCTTTAACTTATGATCTTGTTACCGCAACTTTTTATTCTAGACGGAGATTTAAAAGTCTTAGCTGTCGCCCTGAATCCCGTAGATTTCAAAATAAAGTTAAAATACGACGATTTTGCAGCATGATGGAATGACAATTTTTTACAGGGAAATGAGTAAGAATAACAATATGGTTTGGGGCAGGTAAAAAAGAATGTTAAGGCGCTAAAAACATAATTATTTGAGAAAGTAGGAATCGGATTTTGATTTATGCCCGAATCAAATTTTTGCATAGTTAATATTTCAATTTAGACAGAATAAGAGTGCATATATTTTTACCGCATACCAAAAATATTGTCACGAAGATTCGAATGACCACACCGTTTAACTTAACAAACGAATTTATTGAAGCTAAGTAGAAACTCGCAACTTTACAAGATCGAGAAGTTGTCTACAACTAGTGGGATCAGCTTTTATACCCTAACAGAATATTCGAGAAATAACTAATTTACATATAAAAGAAAGATCAAGAATGTTCAAGAACATAAGGAAACAATAAATAACATTTTTAATTTAAGAATCCTTACTTTGGATAAACCGCCATGGCAAGCATCGAACCCACAATCTTCGGGTCTGGATCGCGTACTTTGACCCTTCGGCCACTGAGCTCGTTAGTTAAGCTTCTTTATGCGGCAATATATTCTTAAGTTTTTTATTGTTGATTAGATTTTCGTCAAACTTCTTGCTAAATATTAAGGTATATCTACTAGTAACAAAGAGTTACACCAGTAAACATCTTCAATACCGTCCCTGCTACTTACGGAGAGACTCGCTGGAGAGAAGACGGGAAATGATTCCAACGTCCTTTTGCTTAGACCTTCGCTGAACAAGTTGAATTTGCCACCTCTGTGAGAGGTTGTGAAAACCGTCGCCTTATTTGTGCCCTCAAAAATTAGTAAATCACGACAGAGGAGAGAGAAAGGAATCAGTGTAAAAGGAAGCTGCTTGCATCATTTCTAGCGGTTACTGGACGCTATCTTCTCAGTCCCTAAGGCACTAGCCTTCTAGCATATGATAAAGAACTAATCTTACGCAGAGTTCGTCATATTGACAAAATATTATAAATTGATTTATAATGTTTCAGTTTTAAGTGAAATTGTTAAACAGATTGTTGTGAATGGTATGTATCTCACATTTCGTGTCTATTTTACTTGAGCTTGTCGTCAGATCTGGGTAATAACTTCACTTAAGGTGGTGTGTGCGATTGCGTTTTTATTCTTCTTTTTAACCTCTCCCACAGCATGTCATGATAATACTAAATGTAGGTTTCAAAAGTAATGACACTTAAATTATAACGAATTGGAATAAATTTTTTGCGTTGCCATTCATCAGCAATCGCTAAAAGTAATATCTTAAAGCAGTTAACACCTCAAAACGTGGGTAGCGCAGGTTTATTTACAGATAGTATTTTTGACTCTGAAAAATTGTTTAGTGTACGGCAAACTGTATCGTTTTACATAAACAAATATAGATTGAAATATATAAATAAGCACTCCATTTTATATTGTTATACGGATTATCAAGATATATTAAAAATAAATAAAAACAGAATGATTCAAATCTCAACTACAAGAACGATAGCCAAGAGTTTAGAAATGTTAAATTAACATCTAGAATTTCAATACGAAAAGGTAATATTTCCATTTGAAACGTCAGGGCAAAAAACGGAATATCTTCCAGGTACAGGTTATCCGTAAGTCAGGGCCAAACAGAACGAGCGATCTCTCGCTCTCAGAAAGACTTACGACAAAGGATTCCGGGCGTCAACAGAGAGAAGCAACACTCTCTAACTTATTGCCTTGATACTGCAACTTTTTATTCCAGTCGGAGATTTAAAAGGCGTAGCTGTCGGCCCAAACCACGTAGGTTCTAAAATAAAGTTAAAATACGGCGATTTTATAGCATGATGGACTGACACTTTTTCACTGAGAAATGACTGAGAATAACGATATGATTCGGGGCAGATAAAAAAAAAAGATAAGGCTTTAAAAGTATAATTTATCAGCTAAAATCGGATTTAAATTTCGATTTATGTAAACCTAGGGTGATTTTAAGAATATAAGAGCCCTGTTTATGAAGAACACTTAAATATATTTTGTTTCCCATAGTAAAACGACTAATTCTTAATTATTATGTTATGAGTTGTTTCATTGTTTGTGAGGTGCCATACCTCAATTCTTTAACTTTTCATCCGTCCTGTACAGGACATATATACACATCTAATGATTTATACACTTTATATCACGTGATACAGAATTTAAATTTCGATTTAAATTTCGGATTTAAATTTCGATTTATGCAAACCTAGGGTGATTGTAATAATGTAAGAGCCTTATTTATGAAGAACACTTAAATATATTTTGTGTCTCATAGTAAAAAGTATATTCTTAATTATGCTATAAGTTGTTTTATTGTTTGTGAGGTATCATACCTCAATTCTTTAACTTTTTATCGATCCTGTACATATCAAATATACACATCTAATGATTTATACGCTTTATACCATGTGATACATAATGAAATATATTTTAAGCGAAAAGACTTTGATGTAGCGTTTTAAATTTGGTTATATTTTTTATTTAGACTTATGAAATATAATGTAACATAGTTAGGCGTATGAGATGTGAGCTGTTTTCTTTGACAGTGGTGTAAATTCATTTTATTTTCTATGGAGATATTTAAGGTTTTGCACTTGAATAATTTAAAAAAAAATGGATAGATGTTATTACACTAGTTTTATATATTTATATAAAACTTGTAATTTTATATAAAACTTAATTTTATATAAAGTTCATAGTAAATTGTATTAATTTTTATCATTACGTAATTTTGTAATAAAATAGACTTACACCTCTTTAAAAAACAGGCTCATATAATTATTACTTCCTATAAGAACAGTCAAAGGGTTAATAAAGTGGACAGTTACGCAATTTCTAAAATATTAGTTTACAATTATATCAAATTTTTAAACAATAGTAATTAAAGAAATGGTAGAGTTGTATTAATTGAATAGTATTATTAATTGAACAATCAAATAATTTATAAACGAATAGTATTTACTAAGTCAAAAATGAATAGAGCTGATATACTGCTTAATTAACATAAAATTTTAAAAATTTTATATCCCAAATACAATACATTGGGAAGTAAACACCTATAAATATTTATGGTCATAGTTTACATCATTTAGACCTATTAGTTAAAATGAATATGAAGTTACTGATTTCAATACGTTATCGTTTTCTAAATCAAATTTCTAAAATTTTTTTCCACTTATGTCATGTCTAACCATAGAATTACACATACACATACTTTTTAGTCTAATACTTCGAGGTGTATATCTATTTTTTTATTCTTAATTCTAGTGCAAAAGAATCGTAACGACCACTTGTTGATTCTATCAAGAAGTTAACTTCGGTGATAAAAGTAAGTCTTATCTTCAGGACATTATAACAATATGACAGGCATCAAAATATCTATACATGCCCTGGATGTGTAAACACCACTTTTGTTGTTCTGTCAACAAGCCTTTCCATTATTAATACATTTTTCAAGAAAAACTGTACAAGAAAACTAAGATGAAACCATTTTTTTAGAGAAAATTTTTTTGTAAGATATTTTAGAGAGAATACGGCAATTTTAGATATTGTCAAAGATATACTATATAATTTATATCCTACAGGACATATGGAACCATCGATCTACTGTTCAAGAGAACTATTTGAGTTCTTAGGTTACTATTTGAGTTATTTGGTTACTTAGGTATAATTATTTTGAGACAGCAGCAATTTTCAGGTTTTCAATTTATTGTACATAAATATTAATAAGAAATATTCGTTGCAATTTAATAAACTATATAGTGTTCCTTTTCATTGAAGTTAAAGAACTTCCCACCAAACAAATCGTAATGTTTTACATCACAATAGCATTGTAAAATTAGCTAATTTGTTTCAAAACTGAAACCAGACCATCAATACATAAAGTTTATCTATCAAATAAACTTATTGGAAGAGGATTTCCCGAAGCATCTGGAAACGTGGTCAGGACGGGAGTGGTAAATTTAAATTTAAAATAGGACTGAGCATAATTTTGAGGGAGATTGAGCCACGTGGAGGAAAAAATTAAGACTCTTTGAATACCTATTCGGAAGTGCATTTCATCTAGGGACAGACGAATGAGACACCTGAATCGGAGAGCTCCTTTTCAGAAAACATTGCCATTTTTACTGACAGAATAGAGCTTAATAAAAATATAGGCACCGCAAAGTTTTGCCCGACGCGTAATATTTGCATAAACATAAGCATACCAAACGAAAGTACTTTCCCGCTCAGGCCGCAATGTTTGTCTAACCTTCTTTTCTATGACCCTCTTATAAATATGGAAATGAGTTTTGCTAAGCCTAACTCAATTTCTTACAAGTTGCGCGCCAACCGTAAAAGCATGTTAGTTTTCCCAGAGCGTTTGCTTACCCCTCGATTCGCTTTTGTGTTTTCTATTTCTTTTATAGCATGAATATTCATTTTTTGAATTTTTAGAGAGGGAAAACATGCTGAATGCACTCGCACTGAATTGATGGGAATATTCATGGCATCGCCAAAACCTTTGGTTTTTATCTCTTAAGGCAAAAACAAATAATCGCAAAATTTTTATCATTCATACAAAATGCCAGGACGGAGAAAAAGCCGTTAAAAGAATGAGGAAAACCGATTAAATTATGCTCCCGAAGAAAAATTGACGATAAAAATGCAGTTCACCGTAATTAAATTCATTTAACAAAATTTGGAATTTATTAATGAATAGAAACAGGAGTATTGTACGACGGAGAACTTTTTAACAAGAACAGTATCACAGCGGAGTAAACAGTAGAATATCTTTGAACTCACGTTTAGTGTTTACAATTGTTGGAGGAAAAAGGATTCTTTTGTGAAGCATGAAACTACGATAAAATCAGTGTTTTGTCATCTAAAACTTCTTCAAAACAAGTATTATCTCTTTAAAAATTCAAAATACATAAGAACTGTCCGGCTAAATTCGTAATACAATAGATTTCTTAACTACAATAACAAAGGCAAAATATCACCTAACAGTTTATCAAGAAACATGTATGCTTAACAGATTGGAATTATAAAAGTTAGAGAAAGACAAGATTTTAATATAAAAACTTAAAGAATGTCGATTAAAGGAAAACGTTAAAAACAAAGTTTTGTCACTCTCATTGTTTTGACTACGGTCATAACAAACATCTGCTAAACCTGTCTGATAAAGGAACATTATACATATAAAAATAGTGTAAATTCTTGATAAAGTTACCCAACTTCTCATGTAGTCTCCTCCCCCGGTTCGATATATATATTAGAGAGATTCGATTTGAAGCACTACTGTCTACATTTTTACAACACGAAGGCCAATGAAACTGTGACCTACTGCTTAAAACCGATTCCGAGCGGGTACGAACATTCATGCCACAATGGGATTCGAACCCCCGACCCCGGTACCGAAGATCAGTGCCAGAACTATTCGGCCATCTTTCTGCTATATATTAGAAGGAGAGATAGAGAAAGAAGTCATGAGGTTATTAACATTATAAAGAAATAATTTATGGATACTTGCCCTAATTTTTTTATTTAAAAACAATAATTTAGATTTTGCGCGAGAAGATTTTGGATTGTTTTCAATTACACATACATTTTCAATATATTTTTACGAGCAAAAATGTGAAAATTTATTCGTCCAAATTTTTATAATGTTCACACGGTTGAAAGGCCATTGCTAAGATTTGCATTTTTACATATGTTGTTTTTCATTAATAATAAGTCTTAAAAAGCAATCTACTTCATTAGATATATTCATTGTGCAGTTATTTCAAATTGGATGAGCCATATACTTTATACCGCTTCTTGGTATCCAAAATAACCATACAATAACACAATAATAAGATGAGTTGATTGAAATCAAGTTCAGTAATCCTTATGGAAATTCACTAATATGTTTAATATAAATTCTTTGATTTAGACTAAGAAAGTGAATCTAACTCCATAAAAAATTGATGGGCAAGAAACTTACTGGAAAGTTTATGAAAAAGTATGAATTTCACAAGATCATAACTCCATTAACCCCTTAATGCACAGCTTTTTTTATAAAGGTTAGACAAAAAGAATCTTTTAATGTAAAAAAACACAATTTAGAACTTTGAATTTAGAAAAAAAATATATTTTATACTTGAATAAGGAAGTGTTATAGCTTACAATCCCATTTAAAGGATAAATATAAATAAAACAATTTTTTTTTTGCTTTTACATTGTTATTTTCACCTCTCGATTGCATTCGAGTGTGAAAAATTATAGCAACATAAAGTACAACGACGCTCGAATTATCTCGAGTGTTCGCAGTTTGGTCAGTTTAGAGCGCTCAAGTTAACTCGAGCGTGCACGTTAAGGGGTTAAATTGATATCATGTAAAACATGAACAACTGAAGAAGAAAACTTAAAATGAAGATTTGTGATATAGTATTAAACATAAAATGTATATATTACTAATGTATTTGGAAAATAAACACACATAATCCTGTATATTTCTAAAATAGTTATAAATCCTTGATTTAGTAAGAGGGATTTTCATTTCATATTCAAATATATATCTGCCATGAGTGTTATTAGACTATAAAACGCTCCAGTCCTTTATTTCATTAAGAGTTTATATGTATAAACTCGTAATTAAAGTATAGAAAATCAATGCTTAAACTAGTATCGAAAGTTAAAGTTCTGAAACAGCAATAAATCAACAAAAGTAATCAGAACTATTTAAAGCAGTGTGTCCTTACCTTTATCTATAATACAATTAATATTATACTACAGAGTAGTTGGGAACTGAAAAGCTTTGGTAAAAAAAAAGTTTCCAAATCTCTAGAATACGTGTTTTGATTTTTAAACGAGTTTCGTTTCCTATGGACAAGCCCCCACCCCTCACTTGAAATAACGGATACTGATACAATAAAATACAGCCAAATAGGCAATTCACATTTGTTTTACAGAATTTGTAAGGTTTACAGACTTCAAACCTCCTTAGGATATACTACAATTCTCAGTACTTAATAAGCTCTGCTGAAATTTCGAAACCACGGGATATCTGCTGTATCCACAGAAATGTTTATCTGTTGGGCTGTTATTTGAAGGCAATGGATTTAGAGAAAATGAGATTAGTCTATCTGCGATATAATACAAATACTGAGTTCTTAGCTATTATCCATAGAGATTTATTCATAATCAAAATTTCAATAGCGACGCCTGCAGCTGTGGTAATCCGAGGGACTCTAACTTGAAAGCAGTAGATTAAGATAATAATAAAATAGATGAGATTAAAGATAATTACACGTAATACAAATGCTGATTTCATGAAATTATAGTCCTAAGCTCAACTTACCAACACGGAACAATGTCGAATGTTGCAGAATTAGTAGCGCATAGACCTTATAAGGAAAATACAATATTTTAATCGCTGGATCATGTGTCTAAATGCTTAAACATATTGATAAGAATTCATTTCAAATGCCTTTTGAATTCAAGAGATTATTCTAAAAATTTCCAGTAAAGAAAGTAAAATGTATAACAGTGAAAGATTTTATAATTCATTTGTATAGAATAGTAATCATTTAGTAAAAATAATCAATGACTTTAAGTCACCGAAAAAGTGATTACATCAGTGATTACCAAATATTTTTAATTTTTTAGAGTCTTTGCTAGATCCAGATCTTCAAAAAGAACATAGATGAAATTCTATAAATAAATTTCGCATAATAAACTATAGTATTTTCTGAACAAAATGACATTTTGTCTGTGAGAGTTCTTGTGATCGCATAAATAAAAAAACAGAAAGCCAAAGTTATTTTTTAAAATTACAATAATTACATAAGCTATATATATTTCTGAAACACTTAGTTAACTATAAAACTAAGAAAACAGTTAAATACTGTATTTTGGACATATTTGATGTAGATTTCAAGAGCAGGTGGAATCTTTTAGAAGGCTGTAATACTAAAATTTACAAGCTCAGTTTAAACTTAAGTAAGACCAAAATTATAAAGTGCAACAAAAGTATTAATATAAATGCTATTGACATTGATAATTGATTAATGACATTTAGAAGAAAATTTATGGCTGACATAAAGCAATAAATACCAGTATAAAACAATATTGTTCTACTATTTTATTATTATTTACTACTATTTTATATCTACAATTTTACTATTTTAATTTTATATTATGAATAATTAACCAACTGAGCTGAAAATTTTAAAACTACTATGCATTTAAAAAGCTATACTAAACTATTATGTGGTTTTCGATCAAATGCGTGGCAAAACTTTGATGCTGAACTATCCAAAATAAGATACAAGTTTTACAGTTTTTCAAAGAGTACAGATGTAGTGCATCATTAATTAGTAGTGAACAATGTCTAATAGAATATAAAAGAGTATCAGCGAATACAAGTAAATGTCAACGGTATAAAATGCCCACAGCACTGGAAAAATATGTACCGATTCGTTAATTTGTTTATAAACTGCTAATACAATTGTAAAAATAAATGATTATTCTAAATATTAAAGAAGTTTAATCTAATAATCAAACATAGAATTAAAAATTTAAAGGTTCCCAATAAAGCATAATTTATGATAACCGATACAAAATAATGAAAATATATTAAAAAGTGAATAAGTGCAGATACGCATTTAATACAATTAGAATAATTAAAATACTTTAATACAAATAGAATAATTAAAATAAACATAATCAGGAATATTTTAAATGCTTTTGGAGTAAAAATAATTGCTTCACTGAAAAGCAAAAATAATTATTTTCAAAGAATGTTCACTGATTTTTAAGGACTATTTAAAAAACAAAGAGAATTAATTAATGACATTCTAGAAGAAAAATTTCGTAAACGACCTTTACTTTCTGCTCCAAGTAATTTGGAATAAGATAATAAGTTTAATGTGTATTTTAATCCCGTTTTAAAAAAATAAATTCAACTCAACAATTTTAAACACTGAACCGCAAAATGCGATACTTAAAGCGTCACTTTCTGTGGGTGAATTATATTCAACTTATATTCTCAACACAAGTGAAAAGCAAGCTGAAGTCATAAAATGGACGCTTTTTCACGTGGATAATATTAATTTTAAGATATTTGACTTGATTTTTGCTGGGGAATAAAAAGACTTAAAGAAGAAAAAACAACTAAAGGAAGGATATTCAGTGAGTGAATCTTTTCAGAACTGGAATAAATTCTTTGACTGCCTTCTTTTTTAATTTTTTTAAAAAGGAAAAGGAATTGATCATGCTGATTTAATACTAATTACAGATAGATTTCCCTCTTCATTGTTTTACAAAAGGAGTAAAAAATGTGATCAAGTATGCTTTAAATTCTTAAAACGGAAAGAAAAACGGAAGGAGGTCTGTTTCAAGACTGTAGGAGTCTGCACTGAGTAAACAGGATTGTATTTGTTTTCCAAAATTAGTTACGTAAGTTGTCAGTATGCTACTAAGATTTTAGAAATTATTGTTCAAAGTAAAGGAAGCAAAAAATGGAAAAATTTGCATTTATGTTCAAAAGAAATAAGGATGATTCTTAACCTATGAAATGGGGTTTAACTGCGATTATTTTTTAATGTTATGATTCAATATAAGAAGCGGTAAATATAATGCATTATTGTAAAGATGTACTATAGAGAGTTCAATTTTTAATTAGCGTTACAAAGATTGAAACATGAATAATTATCAAAGATTCAAAATGAACTCTAATACATGCAAGTATACTCATAGAATTTTATTATTTCCTTGTTCAGTGCTATTTTTTGCTACCAGAAAAAATACTTATCAGTAGCTTGTGATTATAATTTAAATATAAAATCTGTTTATAATTTGTGTGTAATGTTTTACAGGATAAATGCCTTAGAACCAAGAATTAGAGTATATAGTATCTGCTTATCCTTGACTGAACGTTCTTCAATCATTGACTTTTCACATGTGTTACAATGAGTTACACTGCTGGACAACGCCATTGCGGGAGACTGACCGATGAGGCGATGTCCTTCGAACCCAATTGGACAAGAGGGGTGGCTAACGTGGGTCAGTCGTCTTTGGCCTTAGCAACAGCAGCTTTTGGATTTTTTGCTCAGAAGATTTGAAGGCCCCTTCGGAGGAAAGACGAAGCGAAGAGAACTTCAGCAGAGGCAGGGAACGCTCAACAATTTTTTGTTCATCTGAAGATAGCATCATCAGCGGGAGTTGCTTCCATATTCCAGCGGTTTACGGCGTCTCCATATTGAGATTGAATATTTTATTCGCATCACCAGATTATACAAAATTATATTTGTAAATAAAATAAAGTCTGCAAAACGGTAAGTCTTCTCTCATTTGTATCTGGTGTCTTAACTCTTTGTGTTATCTCAACATGACCTGGTTTAAGTCATTGGTACGTAACAACATGATGATTAATTAGACCAATACCTAAATTTTTAACTTAATTCCGAATATCGACTAATATACCATCTACACCAACAACCTGATTTGGATCTACAGACTCTAGTTCCGAAATACAGTATCTTAACAAGTCGGCTCACACCTGGTTAAGTTTTTATTTGAAAAGTTAGCGTTTTTCATTCATACTATAAGAAATAATTTGCTTAGTTGTAGCTGAATTCACCATTATATTATTGATCTATGTCTGAACAAAGATAATAAGCAGCACTGATGTTTGGGATTTCTCCTGCAGGAACAAGTCCCAATCGAAAATAGTAAGTTTCCATTTAAGAAGTTGACTGTAGTCAATTTGTCTTTGGAGCCGTGGTAGCTCAGTCGGCAAAGGCAAACGCTCTCGTAACTGGAGGGTTGCAGGGCTAAGATCAGCCGTGTTCGTTAAAAGTGACTGGGGTACGTAAAATATGTTCGTGGTCACAATGTCCTCCAAGTTCTCAATCAACACCTCTGGGAGTGGCAGTCTAAGTCCATGGGTCTTCTGCTTAGTCCCTGCTTCAAAATTACGAGGACCCTCTTGAGCATAATTCCTGCTTTCACCTATGAGGTGCAGAGTTTAAACGAAACGCGTACCCCTTTGCCTTAATATCAGTAGCCTTCGGTTCAATCGTGCTTGGTTTGATGAAGTGGCATAAGACAAAAACAACAACAAATTTCTCTTTACACGAACTCGCGTCTTGTGACAACCCTACGTACCTAAAATAAATCTTATATTATATATTATCTCTTGTAATATTTTTTGTTGTTTAAAAATTTACTTTGATATGCCTGAGAATGCCTATATGAGTGAAGGCAATATAGTAAGTATACAAGATATGCAAATATAGATGATAGATATTATGTAATTAGACATTACAGAAACTTTCTAAAAATGATTGGAATAAGTTTATCGTTATTTTCTTACATATTATGAAGACCACAATATAATTATTTGATGAAAACTTTCAAAATCTAACTTAACAGCCATGAATCCCTCTATTAAACAATAACCTTATTGATTTCAAAAGGTCTTACAGTTACCTAGACTTTGATCTTTTTAGCATTCTTGACCAAAGAATACAAGTTTTCAATCTTTAATCTGTTACAGTAAGCTACTCATTAAAGCAAACATTAAGACATGTGTACTATGTAATGGTTTCAAATGCATTATTCAAATTAAGAGAGACTTCATAGTTAATCACCGGGTTATTTTGAAAACAATTATGTTATGCCATGAGATAATAATGAGCGAGTGAACGTTGATATGGGAATTAGATTTATCGTATTTTAAATCTATTTTGTATCTTTCACATATAGTTTAACTTTCTGTTTAAAAGCCTTTAATATAGATATTCATTACTTAAAGTATACTGATGAATCTAAAATGTATACAATGAAGAAAGTAGTGAGCAAATTAATTAACCATACTGCACTATTTGCCATAATTTTTTTTTTATTTTAAGAAATAAATTCTGCACATTTTCCTTATCATTTATGCAGACCACGTAGACACATATGATGAAAAACTTTTTTTGTATTATAAAATTTATTAACAAATTATTTAGTTTGTATGTTTAAATTGAAGTTCCTATACTTACATTAACCGAATTTTACTCAGAAATATAAAAGAATAAATAAATGAACATACATAAAAATATGCGACACACTTTCCAAATGTACATGCAAAATATATGCTCAAATTCTTAATAAAGTAAACGAACAAATAAGAAATCCCGATCATATACCGGTGCTTTGAGATTTCCTTTACCAAATGTAAAACGAACATACGGATATATGTAAAACATTATTTGTATTATAAACATTGATATTATATACATGTACAAAAAATGGATTATTCACAAAAGATTTTACACAACTATAAATCTACTTTTACAAGAAAACAAACCTCAAACTAAGAGTACACAGCTAAAAATGTGAAAACACACTTTCCGTATAATTGTGTATATTACATGTTTAAACTAATAATAAGACAAACGAACAAATAAACAATTATCGTATACCAGTGCCTTAAGATTTCCTGATAGACAAAGAAAAAAACTTTGGAAATAAATGTACAACTTTATTTGTATTATTAATAATACTTTATATTCATGAATTAAAAACGAATTTTTCTCCAAAAGTTTTTGTACATGTATAAAGCTAATTTTACACAAAAAACATGAATCTAGAAATAAGTCCACATGCACATAAATATGGAAGCACGCTTTCTGTATAAATGTGTGTAATATATACTTAATCCTTTAATAATATAAACAAATAAATAATAAACCACGATCATATACCAATGCTTTGAGATTTCATCATACGTGAAAGGGAAAGTATGAAAAAAAAAATTCGCGCTGTTTATACCATCGCTCCGACGCGATCCATATCAAAAAATAATCATGCGTGATAACTTGAATTCTTAAAAAGAGTGAGGGAATTTATAAAGCACCCAGACGTCCCAAAAAATGAAACAATTCATTCTACTTTATTCAAACAGCCTTTTCTGAATTTCTCCCGTCTGCTTCAAAAAAAGTAGAGCAAGAAAGACAGTGCGGAGAAAAAAAGAAGGAACTATTTCCGTGCTTGTTTGAATATGACCGAGGAGAGCCCAGTTTTTTATTGGGAAGGAAGAAAGACAAAAGAGTCTTATGACTATCTTAAATCACTTTTTTAAAAATATAAATTCTTTCCAGACGGATTTTTCTGCTTCAATTTCCCCCCTCCCCTGTTTTTATTCGTGGAAGCTTTCTTCCGTACTCATGAACAGAAGGAAAGTACATAATGCATATATTCCCGAAACGTTGACGTAAAGATTAATTTTGATTGCAAATTCTCGTATTTCAAATTCGAGATGTCGTGGGAAAATCTCTCCTTCAGAAACCATTTGGAGTCATTACCGTTCTGATTTTTAATGCGTCTGAAATGAAATCAACAGTTTAGAATTACTTTAATCATCCGCCGAGGGTAATTTAAAAGGAAATGGTAATATTTTCTTTTGAACAGATTTCAAAGTAGAACATAGGCGTGCATTCCTATTATAATTTATTCAAATGATAACGCACTTTATAATTGCAGAAATATTTTTCAGATATTTAAATTGAACAGGTACATTTATAATTATTGTGCTTTAATTCTTATGTGTAATTTTGATCTATATTATCACTGTAACTTTGATTTGGTGTAATTTACATGTAAATTTGAATTCGAAAAAGAATAACAGCCTAAGTCTATGTATGAAAACGAAAATATTTTCTAGGTTTCAATAAAAAGAATCCGGAAGTTAATTTAGTTGGTGTTATTGCGGCACATATTCAACATATACTATCATCTTGCATCCTAAAGTTTAATTTACTGGGGAAAATTTCACTACAGTTAATTTCTTGAGTAAAAATGAGATTTTAATTTTTAGTCATGCTTTCATTAGTAATTACAAGGCTTTCTACTATATACATAATTTAAGTATTATTTTTAAGTATGAAATATTACTAAATGTATCAGGATATTATATGATTAAGTTCCTCTTCTGAAAAAGAAATTAAGGATGATATTTAGTTTCACGAATAGCAAATTTGATTATTAAATGAAGGATTTACGAAAAATTATTCTTCTCGGTTATAGAACAAAGTTATTTTTATTTTTCGTTATGTAAGTGTCATTCTCTTTTGTAAACTGTTTTTATGACATCTATTTTTTTTCATCATAATTTTTTTCACTTAAAATTTCAATATCAAGGCAGAAATTGAAGCTGAGTATAATATGTAAGTAATCCAGGCATTAATTTAGCGGGTGTTATATTGGTACATCTTCAGCAGATAGTCTCACCTGTCATTCTAAATTGTAATGGAAAACCGAATTTTCTAATTATCAGAGATAATTTCTTGAATAATAAAGAAATTTTAAAATTCAGTTAATACCTTGATTACCAATTGCATGAATTTCGGACACGATTTCTAATTTACAGAATGAGATCTTAATATTGAATGCTTATATGCACAATATCATTGGTGAGAATGTAGTACAGAATGAATTATAAATTTATAATTATGAAAGGAGGATCTACCGAAGATTTATTACATTTAGCCGAGGGTAATTTAAAAGTAAATAGTAATATTTTCTTTTGAACAGATTTCAAAGTAGAGCATAGGCTTTCATTCCTATTATAATTTATTCAAATGATAACGCACTTTATAATTGCAGAAATATTTTTCAGATATTTAAATTGAACAGGTACATTTATAATTATTGTATTTTAATTCTTATGTGTAATTTTGATCTATATTATAAATTTAACACATTAAACAGATACTATCATCTTGCATCCTAAAGTTTAATTTACTGGGAAAAATTTCACTACAGTTAATTTCTTGAGTAAAAATGAGATTTTAATTTTTAGTCATGCTTTCATTACTAATTACAAGGCTTTCTACTATATATATAATTTAAGTATTATTTTTAAACAGAAAATATTACTTAATGTATCAGGATATTATATGATTAAGTTCCTCTTCTGAAAAAGAAATTAAGAATGATATTTAGTTTCACGAATAACAAATTTGATTATTAAATGAAGGATTTAGGAAAAATTATTCTTCTCGGTTATAGAACAAATTTATTTTGATTTTTTAATATGTAAGTGTCATTCTCTTTTGTAAACTGTTTTTATGACATTTATTTTTTTTTTCATCATAATTTTTTTCACTTAAAATTTCAATATCAAAGCAGAAACTGAACCTGAGTATAATATGTAAGTAAACTATTCATTAATTTAGCGGGTGTTATATTGGTACATCTTCAGTTGATAGTCTCACCTGTCATTCTAAACTGTAATGGAAAACGGAATTTTCTAATTATCAGAGATAATTTCTTGAATAATAAAGAAATTTTAAAATTCAGTTAATACCTTGATTACCAATTGCATGAATTTCGGACACGATTTCTAATTTACAGAATGAGATCTTAATATTGAATGCTTATATGCACAATATCATTGGTAAGAATGTAGTACAGATTGAATTATAAATATATAATTATGAAAGGAGGATCTACCGAAGATTTATTACATTTAGCCGGGGGTAATTTAAATATAAATAGTAATATTTTCTCTTGAACAGATTTCAAAGTAGAGCATAGGCTTTCATTCCTATTATAATTTATTCAAATGATAACGCACTTTATAATTGCAGAAATATTTTTCAGATATTTAAATTGAACAGGTACATTTATAATTATTGTATTTTAATTCTTATGTGTAATTTTGATCTATATTATAACTGTAACTATGATTTGGTGTAATTTACATGTAAATTTGAATTCGAAAAAGAATAACAGCCGAAGTCTATGTATAAAAACGAAAATATTTTCCAGGTTTCAATAAAAAGAATCCGGAAGTTAATTTAGTTGGTGTTATTGCGGCACATATTATGCTGATACTATCATCTTGCATCCTGAAGCTTAATTTACTGGGGAGAATTTCACTACCGTTAATTTCTTGGGTAAAAATGCAATTTTAATTTTTAGTCATGCTTTCATTACTAATTCCAAAGCTTTCTACTATATTTATAATTTAAGCATTATTTTAAATATATAAGATCTTACTAAATGCATCAGGATATTATATAATTAAGTTTCTCTTCTGAAAAAGCAATTAAGAATGAATTATAGTTTCATAAATAGCAGATTTATTATTAAATGCAGGATTTACGAAAAATTATTCTTTTTGGTTAAAGAACAAGGTTATTTTGATTTTTCGTTATGTAAGTGTCACTCTCTTTTGTAAACTGTGTTTATGACATTTATTTTTTTTTTACATCATAATTTTTTTCACTTAAAATTTCAATATCAATGCAGAAATTGAACTTGAGTATAATATGTAAGTAAACCAGGCATTAATTTAGCGAGTGTTATATTGGTACATCTTCAGCTGATAGTCTCACATGTCATTCTGAATTATAATGAGAAATGGAATTTTCTAATAATCAGAGATAATTTATTGAATAATAAAGAAATTTTAAAATTCAGTTAATAACTTGATTACCAACTGCATGACTTTCAAACACGATTTCTTATTTACAGAATGCGATCTTAATATTGAATGCTTATATGCACATTATCATATGTTCATGTTCACTTGCTGAGAATGTAGTAAAGAATGAATAATAAGTTTATAATTATGAAAGGAGATCTACCAAAGATTTATTGCATTTAGCCGAAGGTAATTTAAATGTAAATGGTAATATTTTCTTTTCAACAGATTTCAAAGTAAAGCATAGGCACGCATTCCTATTATAATTTATTCAAATGATAACGCACTTTATAATTGCAGAAATATTTTTAGATATTTAATTGAACAGGTACATTTATAATTATTGTACTTTAATTCTTATGTGTAATTTTGATCTATATCATAACTGTAATTTTGATTTGGTTCAATTTACATGTAAATTTGAATTCGAAAATGAATAGCAGCCCAAATCTATGTATGAAAACGAAAATATTTTTCTAGGTTTCAATAAAAAGAATCCGAAAGTTAATTTAGTTGGTGTTATTGCGGCACATATTATGCTGATACTATCATCTTGCATCCCAAAGCTTAATTTACTGGGGAGAATTTCACTACAGTTAATTTCTTGAGTAAAAATGAAATTTTAATTTTTAGTCACCCTTTCATTACTAATCCCAAAGCTTTCTACTATATTTGTAATTTAAACATTATTTTTAAATATATAAGATCTTGCTAAATGTATCAGGATATTATATGATTAACTTCCTCTTAGAAAAAGCAATTAAGAATGAATTATAGTTTCATAAATAGCAGATTTTATTATTAAATGAAGGATTTACGAAATATTATTCTTCTCTGTTATAGAACAATGTTATTTTCATTTTTCGTTATGTAAGTGTCATTTTCTTTTGTAAACTATTTTTATGACATTTATTTTTTTACATCGTAATTTTTTCATTTAAAATTTCAATATCAATGCAGAAATTGAAGCTGAGTATAATATGCAATTAATCCAGGCATTAATTTAGCGGGTTTATATTGGTACATCTTCAGCTGATAGTCTCACCTGTCATTCTGAATTATAATGAGAAATGGAATTTTCTAATTATCAGAGATAATTTATTAAATAATAAAGAAATTTTAAAATTTAGTTAATACCTTGATTACCAATTGCATGACTTTCAAACACGATTTCTTATTTACAGAATGAGATCTTAATATTGAATGCTTATATGCACAATATCATATGTTCATGTTCACTTGCTGAGAATGTAATAAAGAATGAATTATAAGTTTATAATTATGAAAATAGATCTATGGAAGATTTATTACATTTAGCCGAAGGTAATTTAAAATAAAATGGTAATATTTTCTTTTGAACAGATTTCAAAGTAGAGCATAGGCTTTCATTCCTATTATAATTTATTCAAATGATAACGCACTTTATAATTGCAGAAATATTTTTCAGATATTTAAATTGAACAGGTACATTTATAATTATTGTACTTTAATTCTTACTTGTAATTTTGCTCTATGTTATAAATTTAACTTTGATTTGGTGTAATTTACATGTAAATTTGAATTCGAAAAAGAATAACAGCCGATGTCTATGTATGAAAACGAAAATATCTTCTAGGTTTCAATAAAAAGAATCCGGAAGTTAATTTAGTTGGTGTTATTGCGGCACATATTCAACAGATACAATCATCTTGCATCCTAAAGTTTAATTTACTGGGGAAAATTTCACTACAGTTAATTTCTTGAGTAAAAATGAGATTTTAATTTTTAGTCATACTTTCATTACTAATTACAAGGCTTTCTACTATATATATAATTTAAGTATTATTTTTAAACATAAAATATTACTAAATGTATCAGGATATTATATGATTAAGTTCCTCTTCTGAAAAAGAAATTAAGAATGATATTTAGTTTCACGAATAGCAAATTTGATTATTAAATGAAGGATTTAGGAAAAATTATTCTTCTCGGTCATAGAACAAATTTATTTTGATTTTTTGTTATGTAAGTGTCATTTCCTTTTGTAAACTATTTTTATGACAGTTATTTTTTTAACATTATAATTTTTTCATTTAAAATTTCAATATCAATGCATAAATTGAACCTGAGTATAATATATAAGTAGAAGTAAACCAAAATTAATTTAGCGGGTGTTATATTGGTACATCTTCAGTTGATAGTCTCATCTGTCATTCCGAATTATAATGGGAAACGGAGTTTTCTAATTATCAGAGATAATTTCTTCAATAATAAAGAAATTTTAAAATTTTGTTAATACCTTGCTTACCAATTGCATGAATTTTGAAAACGATCTCTAATTTACAGAATGAGACCTTGATATTGAATGCTTATCCTCACAATATCATAAGTTCATGTTCACTTGCTGAGAATGTTGTAAATGAATTATCCCCTATATAATGATAGCTTAAGTTTCCTCTCCGTCTGTCCTCGAATTTATGAATCGGTTTCACCTGGAATAGATAGGAGCATCCATATTGGATTCTTGATGAGTTAGGGTTAGCAAAATTCAAAGCAAGTCTTTAAAACGTACGAAATCCACCCCTTCCCCTCTTTTCGAGCGTTTAATGCCATTATATCAAGCCCTATATTACCCAGTTAAAAGTAGGCGATTAAGTTTATCACATAATAAATATGTAAAAATAACATTTTTTTGCTAGCATTATGACGTCATTCCTTTAACCATCTCATTTAATCATTTCTTATTTTAAATTATTTAAATATCGTCTGCATTATTTTCATACGTTTTATCACTGAACTTAGATATTACCTAAATAATTTTCTTTTATATTTGGATTAAATAATGGATTAGGTACATATGTGATAGTTTTAAATTTAATCACCGATTATATTTTGTTGCAATGAAAATTTTATCACCGGTATTAACAACAAATTCTTTTTATAAAAGTCTAGGAGTCTATTTTATAGACTAATAAATATCTAGCGTTTAAATTATATATCTTTGAAAATTAAGAAGCTTGTTCGTTTGTGTGTTTGTTTTTTATACATAACCACACGGTTTGAACAAATGAATTCAATGTGATTCTAAAGTGCCTTCACAGTATCGTGAGACTTTATAGGAGTGTGAAGATAAACAAATTGAGAGTGTACCAGATAATTCTCATCCAAAATAGCAAACTATTTTTTTACCTGCTTTATAGGGTACTTTACAATACTGGAAAATTAAAAATTTTATTAATCCCGTAATATGACGGGCTATATGCTAGTAAGTTTATAATTATGAAATGAGATCTACCGAAGATTTATTACATTTAGTTTTCAATTATATATTTCTTTAAACTTTCGTCATATAAATGATTATTTTTCGTAAGATACATCTTTTGCAAATTCGTATGTCAATTATTGCTTTTATACATCAAACCTTTCCCCCTTAAATATCAGATTAGAAATTTTATTTAGTATATTATATAAAAATCTAAACGAAATTAAGTATAGAAAATGTTAATAAACTGAAAAATTTTTTTGACACTGAACATTAACAGCGTTTCTGCTAAATACAATAGGCATTACTTTGATAGTATTCCGTGTGATTCACTCGGAAATTCTAATTCCGAAAATGTTAAACTAATTATTGAGTGTGTACCAGATAATTCTCAGCCAAAATAACAAACTATTTTTTATTTGCCCCATAGGGTATTTTACAATTTTGGAAAATTAAAAATTTCATTAATCCCGTAATATGGCGGGCTATATGCTAGAAGTTTATAATTATGAAATGAGATCTACCGAAGATTTATTACATTTAGTTTTCAATTATATATTTCTTTAAACTTTCGTCATATAAATGATTATTTTTCGTAAGATACGTCTTTTGCAAATTCGTATATCAATTATTGCTTTTATACATCAAAACTTTTCCCCCTTAAATATCAGAGTAGAAATTTTATTTAGTATAATATATAAAAATCTAAACGCAATTAAGTATAGAAAAGGTTAATAAACTGACAAAGTTCTTAGACACTGAACATTAACAGCGTTTCTGCTAAATACAATAGGCATTACTTTGATAGTATTCCGTGTGATTCACTCGGAAATTCTAATTCCGAAAATGTTAAACAAATTATTGAGTGTGTACCAGATAATTCTCAGCCAAAATACCAAACTATTTTTTTTATTTGTTCCATAGGGTATTTTACAATTTTGGAAAATTAAAAATTTCATTAATCCCGTAATATGACGGGCTATATGCTAGTAAGTTTATAATTATGAAATGAGATCTACCGAAGATTTATTACATTTAGTTTTCAATTATATATTTCTTTTATTATTATCTTTAATTATATATTTCTTTAAACTTTCGTCATATAAATGATTATTTTTCGTAAGATACGTCTTTTGCAAATTCGTATATCAATTATTGCTTTTATACATCAAAACTTTTCCCCCTTAAATATCAGAGTAGAAATTTTATTTAGTATAATATATAAAAATCTAAACGGAAATAGGTTATGGAAAAGTTTACTGAAAAAGTTTTTAGACATTTAACATTAACTGAGTTTCTGCTATATACAATAGGCATTGCTTTGATAGTATTCAGTGTGATTCACTCGGAAATTCTAATTCGGAAAATGTAAACAACTTTAAAATACTTTTAAAAGTAAGAATGTTTTCCAGGTACCAATTTAAAAAAAAAAAAAAAATCCGGGTGTTAGTTTAGCGGTTGTTACAGTGACACACCTTCAGCTAATAATCTCATCTTTCATTCTGGAGTTTAATTTACAGCAGAAATTTTCTAATTATAGCAGAGTTAATTTCTTGAGTAAGAAGGAAATTTTAAGTTTCAGCGAATCCTTGGCATACTAATTCCAAGACTTTGCACAATATTTCTAATTTATGCATTGTGTTTGAAGATATGAGATCTTAACACTAAATGCCTATCTGCAGGATATTATACGACCAAGTTCATTTTCTCAAAATGCAGTTAAGAATGAATTGTAGTTTTATAATTGCCAGATTTAAATGAAAGATTTAAATATTACATTTTAAGTCATGTTTTTTGAAAATTTTTATTTGTATCGTTATTTTTACATAGTTTTGTTTGTAAAAAAATCAAGATAAATATTAAAAAAATTGAATTTGAGTAATAAATAAAATATTAAATGCAATCACTTTTCTGTATTTCTTAAAAATATTTAACTGTATAATTTAGATACTGTTCTTAGAAAAACTTAGATACTGTTCACTAGAAATTAATACTAAATTTCTTTTTGGAAAATGATTCTAATGAATTGTTTAAGCATACACACATAGTATTAGAGATGAAAATTACTCTGCAATTTAATGCAAATTATTTTAAAATGCAATTTAATGTGATAATAACATATACAATGAAACGTATTATTTAGGCAAATAATAGTATTACAGATTTTCCCCCAATGCAGAACAATTGCTTTTATTTTTAGTATTCCCATCTTTTACAAAGTCAAAGGTATTTCTTGACCATTTTATTGTATGAACATATAGGTTCCCTTTGCTTCCTATGAAGAATTATATATAGCCGGCTTCTTTGAGCCAAACTACACGTCCTTTCTTAAATTCTGACATATGCGCATATTGATCGCGCACCTCTATACGAATGAAATTCACAAAGCATTTGTGATCTAGAATCGAAATTTCTCTTCTTAAATACCTTTCCAATTGCGCAGATAAAATGTGCTGTAACGAGAAACGTTTATTCATTGGCCGCCAAACTTTAAAATTTTTCATTTTCCATTGAAACCTGTGTCCATATCTATTAGTGCCCAATTTGTGTTACACCTTCTCGTGGTACGTCATTTTTTTTTTTTTTTGTCTAAAAGTGTATCTACAACTCAGTCATGAAATAAACAGAAATGAAATCGTAAAAAAGCTAAACAACGGTTTGGTAATTTTTTTGTACCTTTCAATGCTATTTATTATTTTTCACATAAAAATTTCACCAAACCTTTACATAAAGTGATATATAATAAACAAGTCCACTTTAACATGAGAGTATATCCGGCTGTCCCAAGGTACGCTGCTTTTTCTCTAAGGATATTAAAGATCCAGAGGCTTATATTTATTTTCTGTTCCGATTAATCACATATCTAAATAAAATCATACGTATGAATGATAAATTAGTACAGACATTTAATCTAAACGAAACAGATCAACTTGGGAGATCATTTATCTCGTTATTTAACTTCATGGAATATATTTGGACAGCTGATTAACGAACTCTTACAGATAATCCCTCAGGAATCACACACTTGGTATGAAAATGGCAAATTGAGTACGTAGACAGAGTATTTTTTGTTATCCGTTTTATGGGATGTTATTTATTCCTTTTTCTTTAAGAAAAATTGAAAAAAAGGAGTACTTCTTACATTCTATGCTATAAAAACCTGTGGGGAATTCTCGAAATTTCATTAGGGCGTCGGTAGAAAGAACATTTTCTAACTTCTTATCCATCTTACATTTAGATATTTTTATAAAAAAAAACTCTCGGATAATTTGCTTTTTCAAAGCCACTTGTACTTAATAAACAGCCAAATGAAAATAAAAGTTTTTATTCAGTATTTTAAATTTATGAAAAAGAATTTCAGTATGCTGGGGAGCAGTATTTTAACATTCATATGTTATATCTATTTGCTCTTTTAGTTTATTTTTTATACACAAAATCTTACTGATATTTATAGAAACACTGAGGTTTTATTTTATTTGTGTATGTCTTCAGGAGGATATCTAGATCTTAAAACTGATCTCATATTTCCTTAAAATTTGACTTTATTAAATAAAAGTTCTGTTCTTCGAAGTGTAAACAAATTGTTTTCTCTGAAGGATATCACAGTGCTGAAAAAAGGGTAAACAGGTTGCAAAAAAGATATTTGGGATACTTGAGAATTTATCTTCCCGATCGCATAAGAAGACCTTTAACAGATTCATTTTTGCATAGGTCATATTTCACTTATTCCTAAACAAATAAACTGATATACTTTACGAATTTTAAGAACGTACAAAAATTGTGAGTTATAAACAACAGCTTTGGTAATACTCAAGCACTGAATAGTACCTAAACCTGAAAGCTCCATTTCTACAAGGTATCCTGCCGAACAATGGTCAATGAGGTAGGATACTAACTTCTGGTACTATAGGATTTGAATTTGCTGTTTACATGATTGAAGACGTTCTGAGACGGCTTAAGAATCCAGTCCCTGTCTCATTATCAAAAATATATCCAAAACGTAGGCTGAAGAGCTTCAAACCAAGCAACAAATCAGGATACTAGGTATCCACAATAAGAGCCTAAATACAGCTAAAAAATATATTTATAGCAAAATTAATTTTTTTCCTAATGGAAATCGTTGTTCGTTAATGTGTTCAAACCAACAACAATGTAAATTTCATCATATCAAGAAAAATGTTGGCTTTAGAGAGAATGATTAGCAAGTAGTTTGTATTTATTTCTATGATTTAATTTAGATAACGTAGAATATAATTCCATACATGCTCTTAATACAAAACATTACAAATTTTACTGCATATCTGTAGATGTAAATTTTCAATAGAAAAATAGCAGGTCCTGAAAATACACAATTTAAATTTTATGCACGATCCCATATACAAAGTAAATGTTAAAAAGTTTAAAAGTTTTAAGGTACTTTTCAACCTATTTTTCATGCCAATTCAGTTTACTTTATTTAGCCCATTAAAATGTTCCTTAAGTGGGATGTTTATAGTAAATTCACGATTGAAAACAAAACAAAATATATTACCTTATAAGTTAGGTGACGGAAGAGATATTTTGAAACTCTTCATTATCTTAAAATATATAGTTATCTAGCAAATGATAAAAAATAAATTGTTATTTTGCATGAATAGGTCGTCTTTATTTCAGTAACATGAATACATCTCGAGAAACTTTGGACAAAAGATAAATGTTTCAAATATACTGAAAAATCTTCAAATCTTCATACTTTAACCTATGTTTAATTCAGAATGACATCGAAAATTTATAAATATTGTTCACTATAATGTAAACTTACTTAAATAATGGAAAAATGCAATCATTGTTTTATATAACAGACATGCAATTCAAATGCAATTTGTACATACAGGAAATAAAGTCTGCATCTTCTCTAAGATGGAATCTTATCTAAAGAATTTTAAGTTGTCACTTTAACCGAGTTAAAAAATATCCCTTTTAGTTCTGAATACAGTTAACCGGAAATGCAGTAGAAATTGGGAAAAAATCACAGTATAAACTCTGGAATTATACTTCAGAAGGAAATCAGAAAAACATCTCAGTATCAAATGAAAAAATACAAGTTTCTCGGAAGTACATTCAGCATTTGAACATCTAATCAGATAAAACAGTATTTCAGTATTATGCAAGCTTTTTGATTATTTAGTTTCGAGAATTTTTCACCATCTACGAATAGTGAGCAGTTTTACGTATGTTGTAATGCTCTAACATCAGAACCACGTATTCTTTTTATAGCAGTACCTACAAGTTTAAAGTGTTGTTCTAGTATAAGGTGGTCTGAAAATGAGCTTTACCAAGAACGCCGATTATTCTTACGTAAAACTGTATTATAAAACTACTGTAAGGAATTTACATATGACATCAATTGTAATGCTTTTGTGAAATTGAAGTAAAAGTTGCTACTGATTAAAATAAACTGAATTTTAGAGCTACTTGAAAATAAAGTAGATAAAACAATCCAAATATATCTTTTAACACTTTTCCAATGAATTGGACTATTTGAATAAATACAAACTGAATTACTCGTATTCATCAATAATGTATAAACAACTGGAAAACTACGAATTTAAAGCCAGTTAAAGGACAAATATTTTCAGTATGAGATAGAATATCATGACACCTAACTCAGTATAATTCTAAATCTATTACTTTGCTGCATATCATTTACATGTGAATACAATTCTCAGGGTTTTAATTTCGGTATTGATTCAAGCATTATACAACTGAGAGAGTTAGATTGAAGCAATATTCATCTAATACAGTTCAATATAATACCCCCAAATTAGAGAAAACAACTTCAGCGAATGTATTGGAAAGATTAATGCAGGAATATTAACGAGATAACAAGCTCTTGTTTGCAGAGAGCAACTACATTTAATCAAATTTATCTTTTCAAGCTTTGTCAAAAGTTGTTTTATGATTACAGCCGTATGTTGCTTTTAAGGAAAGAATGCTACCCCAGTGAATTAATAATAGATTTTAATAGGGAAGTAAGATGGTATCATATGCTAATATCTCTGCAAACATGGGATTAATATGTTACAGTGTAGAAAAGATCTATATATTGTATCCAAGGTAATCGATTATGATGATATACAGGTTTTTGAACCGTGCATTTTCATTTCTGTTCTAAGATTCATTCGTAATGAACATTTTGAACTTTCGAAATATTAGGGATTCTCTCTCTACTCTTTGCAAACCCAAAGTGCAGCATGAAAAATTGAACACGAGTAAACAATACCTCGGGACATTGGGTTAAGTTGATAATCAACATTAGCGAAAGACAAATATCAGCATTACATCCATTTAAAATTCACGCACAGTTGTATCAAACCTTAGGGATGAAACTTTGATTATCAGTAATTATCATAATTTGGATTTAAATATTTCAAGTATGGTTTGATATTTAAGACAAGTCACATTTTAGAAAAATTTCTCTGAGTGAATCTTTTTTTTTACTTTATTAACTTAAATTAAATTGGAAACTTGAAGTAAATTGGAAAATGTAGAGGTATATACTATTATATATATATATATATATATATATATATATATATATATATATATATATATATATATATATATATATATATATATGTAATATTAAAATCCCTTATTTACGTATTTTAATATTAATTTAATAACTTTTGTTCATAAAGTGAGTTCGGGGTTTGCGCTGTAATTCTGATTTTTCCCTCCAGACACGCTATAGACTTAATTCAGCCTCTATCTGTACTACTTTAGCCAATAGTTAGCGGGCTCTCTTTAAACATGGGTATTTTGTATCACGTGATCAATTGTGCTTATGGATTATTCGTAGTGTTTTTACCATAGGAATCCTTACTTGAAAAGTATATGTGCGAGATCCCATTGTCTGTGTGCACGAAGTTGTAAAGGTGTTTGCCTGTTGTACGGATTGCATGTTTTTTACTAGAAATAAACTGTGCTGTGATTTTGAATGAGTCTCGTCCATATTACATATATATATATATATATATATATATATATATATATATATATATATATATATATATATATATATATATATATATATATATATATATATGACGTGGACGAGTGGTTAAGGCAGGGAAGACACATTTCATTTCATATATGAAAACTTCTTTATTGTAATACTTCTGTTTATGGCTATACCATTTTGATATCTTTTGTTCTCATCATTTGCCATGACAAGCGTGGAGGATGTTATCAGCCCGAGTTACCGCTCAGAACCGTCTTTTTTGGCGTTGCTACCTAAGCGAAATTCTTATATCTACTTATACGTCAGCTCTTTTATTCTGTTTTGGTTTTGGTTTTGGAGTGCTACGGTCTACTTTTTGCAACACGAGGGCTAATGAGACCGGGACTTACTGCTTAGAGCCGATTCCGAACGGCTACAAACACCCATGCCATAGTGGGATTCGAACCCACGAACTTTGGTTCCGACGGCCAGCACCCTAACCAGTCGGCCATCGTTCGGCCTTTTATTCTGTATTGTTCCGCTCGAGGGTGTGTCTTTCTCCCATTACGTTGTCATTAATGAGTTCTAACTATTTTTAATTATAACTCGCTTAATTCTTAACCCCCATTTTTAAACTTGACATATATAATATTTTTTATTAATATGTTACGTACGGGTGACGAGCATTCTAGACGTTTAAACATATGAATGTTTCAATTGATAGAAGATGTGTATTTATAAAACTTACATCAGAAAAAAATGCCACAATTGTCTGCAAAAACTGTAGCCCTTCGTTATACCATGTTTATATAGAAAAAAGCAAAATTAGTGATATAGCCAGTAATGCAATATATCAAGGGGGGTCATGCGGGAAAAAATGAATAACAGGCATTTAAAATGCAATAATAAAATTCATTGTATTAGTGTAGTATTGAAAATTTATTCAAATAATAAACATAAAGAACACCTTTATTATTTAGTGCGTTAAAATTTTAGCAGAAATTTTAGCAGAATATTTTCCGAACTAAACAGAAAACATCGAAAGAAATTGGAAGATATAGAAAAAGCATGATATAAATCCAAATGAGTGATAAATTGAGATTTCATATAAGTACTATATTACTTTTCCATTATATACAAGGAGGTCTCATTATATACAAGGAGTTATTAGATCTTACCGTGTGATGCAACGAGTGAATACACATCGGTAATTTAATTAACCAAAAATATTTATATTTTTAATCCACTCTTTCATAACCATGCATAATCAGTACGAAGAACTCTCTGAACAGAGAATAGACATAAATTTTATTTAATTTTCAATTGCAAAAATTAACAAGACCATTAATTGTAACTCTAGTTTTATTTTGTTAAAAAATATTTATTTAAATTTATACTATCATTTACTTAAATATTCTATCTCATAAATGTGAAACCCCATTGTTGTTTTCCAAATACTTACTTTCATGCACTTTTGTGTTTTCTCCTGATCTCAAATTTCGGCACATATAAGTTTCACAACTTAACACTAACTGTTAGGTTCTCCTGATTTCCAATGCATGTGAAAATTTGTAAGTAATAACGACAGCTTAATATGCTGTTAAAGAAAATAGTCGAACACTCTACTTCAATTAAATTATATCCAGAGGGATTTTCTAATCCTTCTCTAGGTTTGGAGAAAGGAATTAACACTATGATTCCTTACAAGAATCTCGAGTTTTCAGATAAAGATGCTATTTTGTTTGCTATCTATTATTAGGTTATCAGGATTATAATTGAATTTACAATATTGGGGGTTTTTTATAACCTTTACGTCATCTGATATTCTGTAAAGAATATAAATATTGATGCTTCTTTGTATTTCCCTGCAAACATCAATAAAACCCGTAATTAGTTCAGTGATTCGTAAATAAAATACCCAATAAGTATTGTCTTTGTAGATAAGTAGTTCATTTTTCAGCACTGCAAAATAAAGCAACACGAAAACACAGATTTTACTTCCGGAAAAAGAAAACCTATGAAGCACAGAAATTGTATAACAAAATACTATCTAAATATCCACATTTAATGAAACAATGGGACTAGCAACATAAAATATTTATTAAGTCTGGAGTTAAGGTAAAAAACGGAAAATAATTAATATAACACGGAGGAAAGCGTCCTTAAAAAGTAGAGAAATGTAACAAATAATGCAAGAAAAGGGACAAAGTGATAAATAGATTTTTTTACAAAAATATTTAAAAATTAGCTGCTACTTTATGCCTTTTCTTCGGTCTGGGTAATTGAAGTAAACTTTTAGGACCACTAAAATAAATAAAAAATAGTAACAAATATGTGAAGTAAACCTCATATGTTGCAGATTGTCGATGAATATGACAGCTTATTACCAAAGATAAGACGAGTAATAAATATATATATGTACAGTGTTGCCCGTGAACATTATGCCCGTAGGTATGATGCCACATTCCAGCACATTTCAGCACAATGTTTAATACACAATGCTTCAACTGAGTATTAAGATTGGTACCAATGGTTTAGATACACTAGATATACATTTACACCATCTTGGTGAATAAGTCATATATTGTGCCAAATCTGAGACATAAAGGAATTTTTACGGACGAATCTAAAAATGTATAATCGTTATAAAATTATATATATAATTACACCATCCGAAATATACAATTTCACCAATTTTATTAGTAAGTCATATATTGTACAAAATCTGAAACATATCTGAATTCTTACGAACAAATAGAAAATGCGTAATCTTAATAGAATGGAACCGATCTGAGAATAGGCCGATCTTCTCAGAAAAAAGATCTTTGAATGTCTATTTTTGTAAAAAAAATGTGACAATCTTCTAAAAAAAGTGACTGAAATGGAGAAAAGTGATTCACTAACATTTGTGGTATAGTATTATTATTTAAGGAATTACTAAATCAAGTATAAAGAGTAAATATAATACTGAAGAATGATAAACACTTAAGTAAATTGAATAAAAATTAAGATTTTACTTATTAATTTCACAAATATTTTCCCGCTGTTAAATGTCTCCAATACCTTGAACGGTTACACAATTTATACAATATATTTATGACTTGGCAACAAAGCAATGGAAATTCTATCATTAATAAATAAGCTAAAAGGGTAGAATGACAACATTATTCAAAAAGGCTTTAACCCATTTACAAAAGAGGTTAAAATCTTTTACAATTAAATAAAAAATAAATGAAAATAAAGCAATACAAAACCAAAGTCTCATCCACTGTAAACAAACTTTCTCATTATAAATTATTTTCTTGATACATTCAGTAACTGTAGGGATTTATTGTTAATATCAACACTAATACTTTAATCATATTAAAAATGTAAGGGAATTTCTAATATAATCAATATTAAGATAAGAGGATTGCTGTTTCGTTTTTTAAATATTAATATTAATAGTTCTGGATATTTAGTTTTAATATTACAAAATGATTTCTCTCGTTTTGTTTTTATTACTATTCTCCTTTCCAACCACAGAAAATTTTATAAAAATTTAAAAGTTTATAAACATGTTCTAATGTTTAATTGGATGAAATATTTAAGTGATAAATATATCTCCTAGAAATTTAAAAGTGTATTGTTTAATAAATTGTTTATCTAAATTATTTTAGATTACTTAGACAAGATTACTACGAAAGGAATTATTTTAATGCATTTTAAATTAATTAAAACAAGTATTTATTTGGTGTGACTGTTGGGTTTGAGTTGGGCTAAACTGAACTGAAACTTCAATGTTTCTATTTAAAAGAATGATGAAACGCAAATAAAAAATGAGAAGCATAAAGAGTTTTTGAATATCCTCAGAACCAGTGGTTCCTAAATTTTTTTCGGGACCGAGTCATTTCAACATTTTAACTTTGTGACCTGGAAAAATATTCTTTTGGAAAACGCTGACCTAGAGCAGCGTTTTTCTAAACTTTTTATCATGGCATAAATATTTTAACTTCTTTCTTCAGTGTTTCGGTAAAAAAATAGTTTGGCTTATGGGTAAAATAAAGCAAAATTTAGGATTAAAAAACTGTTATATCTTCAAAGTGATAGTGAACTTTATCTAGGATATATGCCGCTAAAATTTCGTGACTTTCAGATGAATGAATTATAAAATATAACTATGAAATAGAAGAAAATATCTTTCTGAATATTCTTCATACTAGACTTTGCCCCCACAGTTTTTTGGTGACCTAGTTCCTGACCTTAAATTGTGACTTAACTTTTTATATTTATCCTTAAATTATCCTTAATATAACTTTTAATTTCGAGATTCTGAAAAAAATATTGTTTTACTAAACTCCGACCAGAATTAACATTTTCCTAAACATTATAACATGACAGAACTATTTTAAAATTTTTCTATGTGAACTGTAAAACTTTTGTCTTTTTTGTAAATTAAAAATAATGCATGGTTAAATACAGTATAACTTTATTATTTAAGGTGACAGTTTGCTTTTAGCTATACTTAATGTCACTAATAATTAGATATTTTCCTCTAAATGAAATATAGAATATAATTAAAATTGGGAAGCAAATTGCGTCTTTGAATATTCCCCATATATCCAAACTTTATTTTTCACTCAAAATCATTTTAACAATTCGAACTTTGTGTTAAGAAAAAAAAATATTTTTTTGTAAAACCCTAATAGGGAGCAGGGGTTCTACAAACTTTTTTTTTATAGTTACCTATATATTTTGACATTATCTTTGTGACAGCATAAATCTTTTTCTGGCTGCTTAGTAAGATAAAATTAACTTATACAGTTGAAACAAACAGTTATTTAAAATGATAGTAGGGTTTTAGCTGAGCTAAATATGGCTAATATTTTGGTATTTTAATCTCAATGATATACATTTAATAAAGAAAAGAGATAGATATTGCTTTTAAATAATATCCTTCTGAACTTTTATATTACATGACATGTTAATTTCAATATTTAAATTTCATGATTTAGAAAAATGTTTTTTAAGAAAATTCTGACTTGGAGCAGCGTTTCATCCAACTTTTTAACCGTGGTACATACATTTAAAAATCTTTTTTTGTGATTTAGTATAACTTTGTGACATATTGGTAACATATCACAATTTTTTGTTATAAAAATGCTTATGTATTATAAAAGTAACAAAAAAGTAAAACAATAAAATTTTTATGTAAAATGTGATCGCTGATGTGAATGGGACTTGCTAGTTTATCCTCGACTAGCATTTCTATGACTCTAGAAAAAATGTCAATTTAATTTTATAAATCAGGATTGCTCTCTAAATTGTTTCTGAAATTGTTTTTTAGAAATACAAGTGTTGAAAATTTTATTTAACAGTTGTAAGTTATAAAAAAAATGACATTAAATTCTTCATTACCCTTTGGACGAAATATAGATGTTTTTAGTGACAGCAGAATCTAAAACCTAACAGTGATATTTTATCTAAACAGCCTTTTATCTCTGTATTACTATACACTTTAATTACGGATTCAATATCTCAATATAATATTTTTGTGACTTCCATAAAATTTTACTATCATCCTGGACTTTGTTTTCTAGACCTAGTCACTACCCAATATTTGGCTAACAATGCTGTTCACTAGTATAATAAATATAATTATTAGTGATGATGATTTTGAGATTATTAGTATACATTTGTTTCGGCTCACTAACCTTTTAAAATGATATAAACTATACATGAATCGTAATAATCATACGCGATAACTCGGCATTTCTTCTTGTTAACATAGTGATGACTGGTATTCAGCACGAAAAAAATCTCAAATGTTGCATAACATAAATAATATTCAATAATTACCATAATAAGCATTAAAGTAATTACTAATAACAATTTTAAATGATTATTAACAGAAAAAATAGCATGTCACAGATCTTTGAAATACTCCCGCATTTTTAACCATTTTATTCTCTCAAAATCTATCAACTGTGAGAAGATAGCTAAAATTAATAGGTTTCAAAAAACATAATCTATTCATTGTGCACTTAAAATAACTGTTAGAGACATTATGTATCCCAAAAAATTGGATACTTTCACTATTAATTTTTCTTCTTTTAAAAATTTTCTTGATTGCTTATCAAAGCAACAAAGTTTGATTTTAAGATGTAAGAGTTGTCGTGAAAATAAAAATGGCCATGTTATACATAAAAGAAATGCTTGAGAAACAATTTCAGTGAACCTACTTTAGAAATAATTAATATTTAATAACTTTTAAAGTAGTTAATATTTTACCATGAAACTTGAACCAATTTTACTTAAATAAATTGAATATGACACATTAAAATTTCAAGCAGATTGATTTTAAATAAATTAACTCTAAAAGGGTACTATCAAATAAATGTCTTATATTTGAAAAAAAATGAATAAATTAAAGGAATTAAGAAAAGCATTATGTGCATGTATATTTATAAAAATTACCGACAATAACAAAGTTTTGAATTCATTTATATCTGATATTCGGTTTGATTTGAAGCGTTACATACTATCTTTTTAATACAAGATGTATTATGAGACTAGGATCTACTTCTTGAAGTCAGTTTCAGAAATTTATAAACATCTATGAGAGGAATGGAATTGGAACCTACGGAAATTGCTTCCTAAACGGCAGCTACCTTTTTGGCCATTATTATGGCTAAACTTACAAGTATAGATAAAATTGCTTTAGCAATAAAAAATCTCTGTTAAATGGATGAACCTGATAGCGTAGCATTGACGTTTGCAACTGTTCGAAATCGGCTTTAAGAAGTAGATTCTAGTCTAACCCTTAATTTGTCTAAGTCTGGCCGCTACACCGGACATGTATATTTATAACTACTATATAACATAATTGTCAGTGTTCGCCACAGCGGACATTAATTATCACAAAAATGGAAAATTATATATTATTTTTGTTTATTTTACAGAAATCCTAATGGCTATACAGACATGGGAAAATAACAGAAATTAAAAAATGTTTGAAAAAACATCTTGTCAGATTAAGGGTTAATTAATCCTTGTGTAGCAAAAAATTGCTAACAATAAAATTATTAGGTGGATGAACTATAAGTTCTCTAAATATTTGTGCAACTTTTGTAAGTTTGGTATGGTTAAAACCTTTTCAGAAGGGTCGGCGCTCTACTTAGCCCTGCGCTCTATTTAGTTTTTGTGAGGGGCTAGGGACAATTTTGACTGCTTGGAGGAGGTAAGAATTTCTCTCAGCGCCTTATGGATGGAGGGTAGACAATGCTATTTAAGTCTATTTTGGAAGGGTGAGTAATTAACAGTGTTTTCCTGCCCTATCAAAGCAAAAACCTAAACTGGACCTGTACACACTTACAGAGATCCCCTTTGAAAAGGTTTAAGAGCGCCTTAGACTACTAATTTGCTACACGGGGGCTCATGAGACTATGCTCTATAATTTAAGACAATTCCAAAGGGCTACAAACATCCATAAAAGCATTAAGATTAGAATTTGGAAAAATAATTTTTTGTAGGAACAAACAATTTTTGTAGGAATACAATTTGGCAATTTATATATTTATATAAATTGCCAAATTTATATAAATATATAAATGTAATATATAAAATTTATATAAATCTATAAATATATAAATGCTCATTTATTAAAACATTTATTACGGAAAGCAGCTAACAATAAATTAAATAACCTTTGTTGGATATAAATGTGCATACTAAGATTTTATGTCATTAAAAAGATTATTTATATTTGTAAATCATAAAAATTAATATTAAAAATCAATAAATATAATTAAATAAAATTGATTGTCGCAGTCCGTTTGAAACTGAGTCAAACATAACATAATTTCAGTGAAATCTCAATTCATACTTGCTTTTGAATAAAATATAACTATGTAACCTTATTACACGTAATGAGTTTATAACAATTTATCGTCTAGAAAACTCAGCACCCTACCTGTTCTGTCAATCTTTCGAATATATCTGACATGGGAATAGATAAAATCTTTGAAGCAATGTAAAATATCTCTATCGAATGCATAAATTGTATGTTCTCTGAATATTTAAGTAATTTCATTTGTATGAACAATGTAAAGTCTGGTGATTAATATAAGTTAAGCGTCTGTAAAAGTATTTTATACTGACAAACTGTGCAAGTTAAATTAAACCACACGTTACAGAATAAAAATTTCCATACTAAGATTTGATATCTTTCCAGAACATTACAGTACTTTCCTGCTATTATAAATTTGGAACATGTAATTGCATGGCGCAGTATATTTAAGAGTTAAAAAACGAGTGCGCATATAACGGAGGAAAATTTCAATCAACTATACTTGCATTTGGATATGATATAAATGTTTAACGTAATTACACTTAACGTGCTAATATGAGAGATATGTAACACTTAGGGAGCAAAAAATGATATTAGAATTACAATTACTTATAAATTAGAAATGTTCAAAAAATTATTCTAAGCACTAACTCAATTTATACTAAAACACACATCATTATGTCTAAACTCTAATTTTGAGGTTTCCAAAGATTTAACGAAAGTATCTAAATTTACGGCATATTTTAATGATAATTTTCCTACACAACTTTTAAGTGCATGTCGTAAGAAACAATTATTAGCTATAACGATAAAGTAGCTTAATTAAGAAACACATTTAGCAAAACCAAGAATATGACCCGTCATTAAACGTAAGTACCATTAAGAACATAAAATGAAATTTATTCAGAAAAACTCATGCACATGCCGGGGATCTATAAATACTAGATGTTTACAATTAACTTGATTGGATTCTATTAACGAAATGCTAATTTTTTTTATCTCGTGATCTACGGTTTGAAACATATATATTTATATGAATACATGTATATAAATAGATGCGTGTAGTCGAAGCATGAATAAAAATCTCATTTATGCGATCGGAAGTTATTGGTATTAAATTGACTTTCATCAATAAAGAATTAATACTTCTCACTTTTTCTTGATTAAATCTCGAAAAATTCATATATTGGGTGGCTGTACTTAAAAATTATTCTGCAAAAAGTAAATAAGTCATTGATTTTAAATTGCACATTATTTTCATTCAACGGTAAAATAGATTTTTATATGAATAATTTTTGGAAACAAATAAGTTTAATGCATTCATATTGATGGTCTACAGGTAATAACATTATGATACCGTCTTAGAAGACTACATATTAAATTAGTGATAATACTTTTAGATTAAATTCTTGTCAATGCTGTAATAATTAATGCACAATTTCAACCCATATTGCTTAAAACAAAATTATTTTACGCTTGGTAAGTAATTAAAATGCATTAAATGTTATTCGTAGAATAATATTTGCTTAAAATTGGAAGTAATTAAATGATATCCTCTAAATCATTCTATTTTCATAATTAATGACTTAAAGTAAATACCAAACTTCTCATCCCTCTTTATGAATATTTTATAAAATATATTAAGATTATTTACAACAGTTAAATATTAATATTGAATATTTAACTCGGTGATTGTTACACATGAAATTAGAATGAACTGTTCCATTATGGATTTAATCAAACGGTTCCACACGAAAATTTACAAAAGACAACAAATAATAAATGTAATAAATAATAGAGATATTGAAAATTAATCTGGGAAAAGTTTTGTTCTAAAGAAGAGACCTCGTCAAGTGACCGTAAAATCTGTTTTAGATATCCATAAAAATATAAACTGCACAAAAATTAAAATAGTGATTAATAGCACATAGCGGAAAAATTGGAAATCATTAACTCAAATTTCCCTCGTACGTTCAATGAAAAAGATTTATCACAGAAAATTAATTTTTTAGGTTTAATAATGCTTCATATATTAAACTTTATTCATGAATCTGGCCAATATAAATTGCAATGCAAAACTTTTAACTCATATACAGTAGACAGTTTAAACCTTCTAAGACAATTTAAACATTCTAACCTTTTAGGACTTGTATTTATATTTGACTCTTGATTTAATTAACGGGTTAGTTGTTAAACCATACTGCTGAGAATAAAAAATGTGATTTGAAAGCAAACCTATGAGATTGAATATGTGGTATAATCTATTAGATTATTTAACTTACACTAAAGAAGTATTGAAATAATTAATGGAAGATTAACTCAACTTTTTGAGGTTGAATATCTGGTATAATCTGTTAGATCATTTAACTTACACTAAAGAAGTATCAAAACAATTAATGGATGATTAACACAACTTTTTAAAATAACTAACTGCATTGGAAAATAAATTTGTCTAATAAATGTCTTTAAATAGAAAAATCGAAATTTGAAAAATCAAACTATTGAATTTTAATGCCCTGTTTAATTAAAAACCATTCGACCCATGTAAGTAATATATAGCTTATTTTGAAAGACTTACATAAGGATTTGTTTAATTTCGACAAACAGTTTGTATTTTGCCATACGTATTATTAACAGGAAACTGGACACTAAATCACAAATGTAATTTTTGAATGCTAAAAAATACAATATTACATTAACTAAAGTAACATTGTTAGAACCAAAGCTTTTAATTTGAAAAGTGTTTTAGAAAAATTAAAGGCTTAATGTTAAAAGTAAAACAAAGCTCTAAAATAATGCATGTTTAGGTGCAATAAATGTTGAAGAAAATACAAATATATAATCTTTTAAACATTTGACATATATTAATATAATATATTCCTGTTATGCAAAAATCGAATACTTCCCCAGTAATTTATACAGTTTAAATTAAATGTAAAAACGCAAGACTAGATTAAGAATTAAACTGTTTTGGGGAGATTTCGTATCCCGAATGAGCGAATATTTAAAATATAATTCCTAGTATAAAATTCTTAGTGTGTATAAATATAATTCTATTATTTTGTCTTAGTTAAACTTATAATAAATATTTTATCAACTGTTTCAACTCAAATTAAGACAATTAACAACAGACCAGGCTATATGGCAGCAGTAACTGGATAACACTTGTTTAGAAATATATTTGTTACTTTTTAATTCTATTATATAACTAATTATCATTCGCTATAGATTAAAATATTTTTTTTTCCATTCTTAAAGGTATATTTTGAAATTAGTATAAAAATTTCTTTGTTTTTTAATATATTTTGTCATAAAGTAATTATTCTATTTTTTTCCTAATTACTTTACACGTTCTATTAAGTCGAAATATTGAAATCAAGAAATATATGAAAAGGTCAAATGCCAATTATCTAATATTCGTATAAATAAATAAATGGCCACCTTAGATATTTATTTCGTTTTTGAAAATTTTCATACCATATTCCCAAAAATCTTTGTACTAAAGAACTTTTTTCTTTCATATACACAACAGAAAAAATAAATAAATAAAACGAGACGACTAGTTTAAAACAGAAACAGAACTGTAAACTATTTAGAATGAAGTAATTCATCCATGTTCATAAAATAAGTTAAAGCTACGTTTGATATTTTAAAAATGTTTCTCATTAATATAAAATCATAATTTTAAGCAGGTATAATATAAAATGTTAGTCTAAAAAAGTAAGGGAACAAAAACCTGGAAAAAGATTTGATAATTCCGTTAGTATGAAAATTATTTAGTCAGGAGAAATTCTCATTTTTAAAAGTTTAAATAATATTTATGATAAAAAAACAGCTCTTAAAACGATAAATAATTTAATGTGTTAACAACATATTATTTTTATAAACAAACATTTTTCAAAACATAATATACTTAAGTATAAATTTGGACAGTTCTTTTACTATACAAAAAATGCGATCAGGGCCAGAGTCTTTGGAGTCCTGGACAAAAAAAGTGGGATGCACCCTAGACCAGAAATGCACCAATTGCCTTCTCCTTTACAACCGCAGCACCTCCCCCGTGTCAATCAAAGAAATTTGCAAGGGGGAAGGAAGAAAGAGAAAAAGCCGGCTCAGCCGCTTTAAGCACGGTTTCGGAGATAGGGAAAAAACCGGCTCAGACGCTTATAGGGTTAACGTAGATTAACTGAATGAAAAAGATTAACACATTTTGTAAATTCAAGGTATGTTTTTTAAATATATGATAGCATTCCAAAATTATACTTTTAATAATTTTGGAAACAAACTATTGTAATTGTATTGTTATAATAAGCACTAAAAGCTGTAAGAAATTATAAGTTTGAATATATCATTCATACATTAATTATCATATTAATATATATTTAAGATTCATTAAAAGATTACTACTTTTATCCCAAAGTAAAATTAGATACAAACTTTCCAATGATATAACGATAAAAGATCTTGGAAGATTTCTATGTTGACATTTCCTTTGGCCCCTGAATACTTTTCTCTCAAACCTATCTCTTTTCATTTCCTTTCTGTACACGCAACGTCCATTAAATTATGACCCTCAAGGGAAAATATTTACTTCTCTAATTATTAGAGCCCTACGACAGCCTGATTAGGCTGGCGAGCTTCGACAAATTTATCTAAATAAAACCGATGAGGATCTTTGAGGATAATTTTACAAGGAAGGGATATTCAATTGTTACTAGTCATTTTATTCTAAATCATTGATTTTGAACACTCGCTGAATAAAACAATTTTTATCAGGGATTATTTCTGGAATGCGGAAGCTGAAGTCATTTTTTCTTTTCTATGATGCATAAGAAAAAGGAGATAGATTGTGTTACGTATGCTACGCAGTTCGTTGCTAACATCTTCACTAAATCACTGATCAAATAGTTGAATCTGAATGATAAACACGCCAGTATCATAAAAGAATGAAACCGAAGAGGAAATCAGTGTAGCTGAAAAACGGAGAGGAAAAGCTTTAGTAAAATGTAAATTCTAGAGATTCAATAGAATAAAAAAATGTTGAGAATGAAGTACTCGGTAACTCAAAAACTGCGTAGAAGCAAACTTACAAAGAATAGATTTTTAAAACGAAAAATGTATTTGAGTCAGCAAAATTTTCTCACTAAAATATTTCAAATTATAGGAATCATACATGAAAAAATATAATTAATAACCTTTCTAAATCAAACAAAATATATTTAGGTTGACATTCCCACATGCATGGTTAGCCATTAATTATTATTTAACTATCTTGACCTCAACTATCTGGAATAGTTAAATGTTACAATAAAAAAATTATAAAAATAACAAACCGTGTGTGTGTGTGTGAATGTATTCAAAATAAATGTATGTGTATTCTTTTACATTTATCATTTTGCCTCTAACTGAATTTATTGCGTCATGAGTGAAAAACATCCTGCATGGTAAAGTCTGTGATCTGCAACAATGTAACTTCTGATATATATTCGATTAAAAGTACAATTAAAATCTTAAATATTTTCATTTGTTTTATTTTAATTTTTGATTTTTCAGACTCCCCTCTTATCTTTTCTTACTGTATATTTAAAGGTATGACTTGCAGATTAAAATTTTAATATTTTCTCAGTTCAAATTATACAGTAAAATCGCCAATTACGAAATTAACTGTTTTAAGACTAAATGTTTAGATTTATAATGCAATATGATGACTGATTGACCACCATATTTAAGGTTATAATACGTCTATCAAATATTTGTTCATTTAAATTGGTTGATTGACTGGTAGATTGAATTATTGCTGTCTTTCATCTTTTGTTACTAGAAGGCTTGCTATCATAATTAAAAACAAAAGCTATAAATCTTTCTGGAATCCTAAAAATATCTGATTGAGACTGAAATCCACTCTAGTTCCAAATTTTACCATTTATCAACCGTTAATCAAGGTATTCAGTTATAAATTATTGATAGCAGGTAGCTGTTCATATTTTCTTACATAATACTACAGTAAAGGAAATTGTATTTTACACACAAACACCATATGAACGTATGAACAGAAAACTACACACCTGTACACACACACACACACACACACACACACACACACACACATATATATATATATATATATATATATATATATATATATATATATATATATATACATAATCATAACCTATCGTCAATCAGCCATCTTGAAGTTCATTGATATTAAAAGAAAGTTTCTATCTGAACAGTATTGTTAAGTTCCTAAGAAAAGAGCGAAAAATTGAAAATTTATGTAAGAAAGTGAAAATGTGTCATAAGATTATGATTAAAGGCAAGAACTTACAACGCTAAACAAAAGGCAAACAACGCTAAATAACTGTTTTAAAATTTGATTTAAATTGAGAACTGAAAACTAAGCAGCACCTTTTAAGTACTTGATTTAAAACAACATAATGTCAAAATTTAAAAGCAAACCTAAAACCGCAAATATAGAATCTAGAATTAATTTCGAGTAACTTTCAAGGTACAATTTCAATGTTAGACAAGCATAAAAATTTCATTTATTATGAAAATTTTGGATTAATAATTTTTATTCGTATAGTTTTAACTATAAAGCGTTTTAATTAAAAGAAAAACTATATTGACTTGAAAGAATACAATGAATAATTGTAATTTCTTTTAAATGAGCTTCTGAACCGATTTTACAAGCAAGTAATAACAGTGTCGTGATATCTATGGTTAGATTTACTCTGAGTTAGTTTCAGGGTATCTGCCAAAATAAAAGTTTCAAATCCATGACTTTTCATGACTTTCCCTGATTTAGCAGATCATTTTCCATGACTTTAAAAAGCTTTCGTTAAAGTATATATAAGTAAAACTTCTGATGTACATACAAATGAAATATATGGTTTTAGAGAAATTACAGGAATTTTATCATAAAAAAACTATAAACTTACTTTATAAGTGTTATTAAACTCCCATACATAAAAATAAATTGCTGTATCTACATACCTAAGTTTAATCATATAGCTATTTTTCAATCAAAATGTTTCCAATTTGAATACAGGGTACTTTGGTATTATTCAGGTGACCATGAATAATAGCCAAATATAACCCTATAATGTTCATATACAATATCCCTAGAGATAAACTTATGTTTTGTGCAAAAGTCTTAACTAATTTTTATTAAAAAATAATTAGTATTATATTAATAAAATTTTTATATACAATTTAAAAATAAAAACCAGAATAATATACATTTACCCACCCATTAAGCTTTCTTGCTTTGAGTTTCCTTGGTGAACAAATTTTACTTGGCAATAGGGTCAATAGGATAATACATAAATACCAAACTCAGTAACTTCAGCTAAATGACATGCAAAAATAGAATTAAACAATTCAATGCATTTTTTTTAATCGGTAGTTTAGCGGATCCATGACTTTCCATGACTTTTACTCATTTTACTTGAAAAATCAAGACTTTCCATGACAAAATTAATCCATTGTCAAAATCCATGATTTTCCATGACTTTCCCTGACTTTCCAGGGGAGCGGAAACCATGTAGTTTTAAAAAGAAAGCATATATGACTAGCGTAGCGAACTTGTAGTAATTCTAACTGTATGAATAGTCTATGAAAAAGTATTTATTAAAAGATGATATTCCTTTGATTATCACAGTTTCATAGGAATGTCTCACAACCAAGGAGAGACTTATATTATGATAGATATTATATTCTGACTCCACTCTAAGAATTCTAGCGAACATTTTTAATTTTTCATTACTTTCTAAGACTTCTCTCTCCAGGTTGATAGTATCATTCATCAAAACTCAGTGGATTTGATTAAAAATGATGCATTTTTATCTCTGGTGTGAGTCTAGATAACGAATGCATTCTTACTTTGCTCTCGACTTTATAAAAAAAAAGGAGCGAACAATAGAGCTGGTTTCCCTCCGCTGAAAAGTCGTATTTCCAGGATTATAATACAAAATTTAAATGAGATTTAGTAACTGTAAGCCTTAAAATCCCAAAAAGCTCTTATTAAATATTTTTTATAAGAATTTCATGAAATCCTTCGTTAAATGTAGAATCCCGATAAATTTGCTTTTTATAAATGTTCCGTACTTTTATAAAAATATTTAAGGAAGAGTTCAATGAAATCTTACAATGGGTATGAAAATAAAATAAATAATTTCATTTGTAAAATAATTAAGAAAACAGGATACTTTTTATTAACGTTTAAATTTCTAATAAAAGATAATTCCAGAATAGGTTTCTAAAATTTCAAATGTATTAAGTCAGGAAATATTTTAAAAAATGATTGTTCAGACAATTTTCGAGGATTTCGAAATGCAGAAATTTCAATTGTAATGAAAAGACCAAGTGATATTTAGTATTATGAACAAATAAGGCTAAATTTTATTAAGTAATTGAAACTGTAATACTATTTAAATTTATGTAGCTGTGCCAATTGTTATCAGTGTTATGCAGCATTACTTAAATTGTATTATATTTTAGTATACTATAATTCCATCACTATACCATTCAGGGTTTTAGCGAATAATAGCAAAATATCTAACATTAATCGGCATTTTTCAGGGACAGGTTTTGATTCTTTAGCAGATATTCTACAAGTTAAGAATGCTGCAATATCAATAAGTAAAAGCAGTAGTTTTTTCAAATAAGTTGTTAGCTTTGGTTTCAAATTACAAGGAAAGCTTAATTTTACTGTGTCTTATTCAAATATATTTTTTATTCGGAAGTACTTTACATATATTTATTTAAAGTATGAAAGAGGCTAAAAATAGTCTTATATTTAGGATCTAATATTGAGGACTTTGATAAAACAGGCAAACACTGAAAGATGTTCAATCTATGAGGTTCTTGGTTTGAGGGCTCAAATCTTAATTGGAAAGAATATTTTCAATCATTTTTGATCGATTTTGAGCAAGAGTACTCATTCTAACTAGACCGAGCAACAAAATATTGACTGTATCGTCACAAAATGTGTAATTAGTGAATGACTTCACTGTCCTCCTGAATTCGTTCGTATGGTTGCAAAATAAGAGGTACTGAAAAAAAAAGGAAGTCTCACATTTTTAATACAATTTAACTCCTTGTATCCATAAGCTGAAAAGCAATGTTATAATATCAGATTAACAGTTTCAACAAGTTACGATTACATAAGCAAATAATTTAATATTTAGTGCACATTGTTTTTCGGATACATAAATTATACTTTTAATTCAAATGAAAAATTATGAGCTATCCCAATTTCTAATTCTGATTACATCGATGACATTTACCAAAGCGTTATTCATCTACAGATCTTAAGTTTGTTGGCAATTCTATAGACACTTAGAAACGTTATGATGTAAACCACTCAGACATGAGATGTGTTCTAACGGCATAATTTACGGACAGGTACGTTTATAAATATCAAGCATTCAACACTCTTATCTTCAAACCATTTCTCAAGATTATAATCTGATAACTCATTACTACGCGAAATACAGACTCGTTATCCTACCACTTACATAGACGAGATTCTAGAGCACTAGACTTTACACTTCTAATCTCTTAATAGCAGAAAATGCTTTTCCTATAAAACGGAACTCTTGTCTAAATTCCTATAAAATAACTCTGAATATCTGACCAGTACAGGAAATTAACCTGTTAAGGAAATGGATGAGAATGGAAAAGCTTATATACTATTAAATATGCAGAAATAAAATTAAGTACTGCAAATTAAATATAAATAACGAAAAAATATACTCAAAATGTATAATTAGAAACGGGAATTATTATTTTACATTTACCGTGTTAAATGGTAATACAAAGCTTTTTTGTAAATTGTTAATTTAAATCTATGAATCATTGTACATATACATTAAATACACATGTACATTAAAGTGTGAGTAAATGAACCACATATATTTTTAATTTATCACAATTTATTTGCTTATTTTTAATATGCTTATTGTAAATTTACTTTTCATTTTTTTTAAACTTTTGCCGAACACTCCCATGTTTTGTACAGATTAAGCCACGATGGAATTACAATACACTTACTAAACACTACTAAATTATATTAGAGATATGATAAAATGTCTGTGTTTTGAATACAGAGTAAAACTTTTTAAATTTATCAGAATTTATTGCTTATTTTTAATATGCTTATTGCAAATTAACTTTTCATTTTTTTTAACTTTTACTAAACACTCCGATGTTCCGTATGGATTAAGCCAAGACAGCATACTTACCATACAAGCCTAAATTATATTAAAGATATGATAAAATGTCTCTGTTTTGAATAAAGAGTAGCAAAAATCAAGATTTTAAAATTATTGTGATAGTTTACGAAACACACTGTCTTTATGCACTTTAAAAGCAGAGTGGCATGCCCCCCCCCCCCAAAAAAAAAAAATAAAGAAAAAAAGTATAGTCACAATATTTTAAATTATTTATACCAAATATTATAATTACTATATTGGTTAAATCTATTTTATAAGTAATTTTATGTCAAGGTATTTAAAAAGATATTTTTTTGTAAATTTAAGATTTATTACTTCCCTGTTAACTGAATAAATTTTAGATTAGTCTTTAGTTTTTTCACTTTCTATATTATATAAAAAAACCGAAAAGAAAAACATTTCCATTTATTTAAAATATATCAATTTAACGTTAAAACATCTGTTGAAATAACAGAATTCATCTTTTTGGAATTGAAAAAGGAAAACTATAAACATATTTGAAGACAAACCTATTATGTGGTACAGTATTATAATACCGGATCCATTTATTTTAAATAACATTAAAGGAAATAAATCAAAAATACAATTTTCTAAATGATACTTTTGGTCCGATATTACTAACAGATGCGTATTTGCAGCACATTTATCTGAATAAAAGAAG